>JAHZTW010000004.1:19704952-19748565 GCA_020283515.1 Alliaria petiolata | reverse complement strand
GTCGGAGTGCAAGCCGAAATTGAGTTCATTGAGAAACTCGACATTATATATGGCTCCCTCGTAGAAGACGATGAAGTAGATCGCGAAGAGCACAGCGACGCTACCACCAAAGAAGATGAGCTTACAGAAGAGATGCATGAGGTTCCGGGAGACGAGAAGAAGAGTGCAACGACTCTTCACGCCAAGGTGGAAGACAAAGATAGTGATTTTCAAAAGAAGTCATTAGATTTGAGTTTCTCATATCCTCCTACTCATGCTAATGAAGTCATACATAGAGGAAAAGAAGGACTTGTTTCTTTTCCTACTTCTCTCTCTGCACCTCAAGAAGATTTCATCTCTGCCAATCCGTCGGAGCACCTTGAAGACGAAAGTCCAATCAACAAGGAGCCACAACCCCACGACCAAAGGAAGCCTCTTACTCCAGCTCCTCACCACGTTGAGTACGAATCAAAACTCATGGAGAAGAAGACGATGATGGCGATTCAAGAACTGCCCTTGACGACGGTTTCAAAGATATATAATCCGGGAAAACTTTCGGTTTCATGCTCAATCAAGGGAGTTGAATTTCGTGTCTCTCTTTATGACTTAGGATATGATGTCAACCTTATGACTAAGACCATTGCAGAAGTCATAAGAGTTTCGAGCTTCCAAGCCTCGAACACACCCGTTCACCATGAGGATCGTCCGTCACCAAATATGTTTGGTTTCAAGCCAAACTTGTGCCTCAAGTTGAGGATGGTCTCGTGCCTTCTGTTCTTCACATATTGGAGACAAGGAAGGACACAGATCACTTGTTGATCCTTGGCTGTTCATTTGCTGCACCTGTTCGAGCTTTGATTGACAAGCTGAACCAACAAGTGCGCTTATCCAAAGTCAACGAGAACACTTTCTATCCAGCAACTCTCACAAGAAGCACTCATTCCACGACCTTAGGCAGTGGAAGTGAACCAATCTTAGACCCTGAAGGAAGCATGAAGGATGTCAAAAACATCCTACAAGAAGATCCATTCAGCACGCACAAGTGAAGCGCCAAACAGAGGAGTTTGAAGCGCAAGGAGATCCCATATGATCCAGGTTCGATTTTCCCTCATATGAGACGTGATGGAGACATGCATGAAGCCAAGGGGAAGCTTAGAAGGTCCTCAAGAGCCTCTCAAAAATCCGAGATCATCACCCATCCGAACCGAGAAGAGAAAGGCGAACAGCTTAGGAGAAGGAAACTGAACGATGCATTTGTTCTTCGGGACAACGATAAGCATTATTAAACGCTGAATAGAAGATGTCTCAAGCCAACAAGTGCGGAGTGCCGAGAAGCTAAAGGAGCCACGACCCCTTTAGTTGGAGTCGTTCCCATCTAAAACCTCTAACAAAATCTAGCTAAAAGACTCTAAACAAGAGCGGCTCAATGGGAGACAACCCATTTTAGGTATCTTCTTTCTTTTTCTCATCTTTCTAACCATACTAATTTTTAGTTTTGGTTTCTTCTTAGTTTACAACTTTTATATAAACCCCAAAAGCCACAAAAAGATCAGAAAAACCCGAAAAATACCAAAAAAATGAAGAAGGAGTTTCGAAGAACACTCACCGGGCGACGAACCGCCCATGGGCCGGCCAGAAGGAGCCTGGCCGCGCCACGAGCCACGATGGGCCGGAGAAGACACCTCTGGCCGCGGCCACGACAACCCGTCGTGCGGCCATCCTTTTTCTGCAACGTTCTCCATCCAAACCTTACCAAATCGGACCTCCTTCAACCTGTTTCAAGCATTTCAAGCATCCTCCTTGATCCAATGGCCTGAAGACGATCTAAAGACCGCAAAGATCACTTTCATAACCGCGGCACATTGCTGTTGCATCAAAGATGGCGAGACAAGACAAGACTCCATCCAAGTCAAGTCGAGTTAATGATCCATCTCTCTACTTACTTCGTCCAGCACGTTCAACGGACCTGTATCCACGGAAACGAAGAAGAACACCACAGTTCCAGAGGATGAAAACCGTAGTGCAAGATCCAGAAGGAAGAATATGCAACTTCCTTCACCAAACCGCGAAGAGGAAAGTTCCCGAAGACTAGCTTCTCTCTTCTGCGACCAAGACCTCTACCGAAGCCAAGTAAGGATTTCGTATGGCATTGAAGTTCATACTAGAAACACCTGTCTTGCGGGATCCCGAACAGATCACTGGATAGGCCAGCATAGACCCAAACTTCAAGCCAAGTTTTTGAGGTGACGCAATCTTCAAAACGCAAGGACGGAAGATTTTCCATCTCTCATTCACGGTGTTATCAAAGGTCAAGGAACGAAGACAAGTACTCAACAACCGGAGTACCTGTTCTTCTCAACAAAGGCGAGCCAATCATCACCACCACACGCCCACCACCACCATCCGAAGCAAGGAAGCTCAACCGCGCAACACATTTCCTTTCGAGCTAAGTTTTCGATTTCTTTTGTTCAATCAAATCGATTCTAAGCAGGGACATAAGGATAATGATCAAGTTCTTAGCTCAATCATAGCACACGACCATCCACACATACCAAACCCAACGCCACTTTCAAGTAAGTCTTCACAAGCTTGTACTTGAATTTACCTATCTTTTTCACCTCAACTCGATTTAAACAAACTGGGGACAGTTTGATTTAAGTCTGGGGGGGGGGGGTTTCTTATATTACTAATCATGCTTTTATTTGATGAGTCTTATGCATACATGCATCATTTATCGAGTCGTTTTATAGAGTCAAAACTTTTTTCTTTTAGTCGGAAACTATGAACTTTGCTAGGTACAAATCACTTTGAACGAGGAACCTTAATGACCATTCTCACGGGTTTAGAAGCAAGGTTTACTAAGTTGAACACGGCGAGTGGATCATTCCAGCGGAGAAAGTTCTAATCTCTAGAGTACTCGAAGGATCTTGCGTTGACTCCGCACCTAATGAATAAAAAATTCTCGTCAAGGGGCTTGAGGTACTTCAAACTTTGCTCATCTTTTAGATATTAGCATGACTAAGTAGATGCAATGCAACCTCTCCTTGATCTTCCCTTGTTATAGAAAACAAAAAAAAATATATAGAAAGAAAGGTTTTAGTTTGGGAATGGCAACCAGAGTTCCTTAAAGGACAATGACGGTTCGCAGCAATCATGTAAACTTCAAAGAAGTGATCATTCTCAAGCTAAGAAGAAAGAAAAAAATGGAATAAGAAAGTCGATAGAAAAAATAAAATGATACCCTAGAAAAGTAGGGAGAAATCGACTAAGGGAAGAGAAAATAGGAGAGTTGTGTCTGAAATGTCTATGTCTAGATGTTTGGAAGAGAAAGTATAATGTCTCGTCGACCAATACTCCCTCGATAGAGACCACACGCCTAAATGAATAAAGGAGTCAACAAGAGGGAGCTCGAAATACTCAAAGGGACCACTAAGTGTATCCGGGAAGGGTGAAAAGCTCAAGGTAACTAGACTCAAACGCCTTGAAGCTGAATTCTGAGTTATGTGGCTCAACAGGTCGATTGCTAGACTTGACGAGTTCCCAAGTACTGGTGAGTTTCCACATTTTCAAACCTCTTTTCCTTGCTTCGATTTCTGTTTTGTTTGAGGACAAACAAAGGTTTAAGTCTGGGGGAGTTGATAACATGCATATTTTACCCATTTTAACCATCATAAATGAGTGCTTTAATAAGCATTTCACTAAGGTTTTAATGTATATTTAGTAGTTTTCGAGTATTTGTATGTACAAGACTCTTTTCAGGAAATCTTAGGAAAAAGGGGCAAAACGGACGTTTTCGGAACATGAGCTTTTTGATACAAGTTTAGCACAAGACGGAGACTTTTCCACCACGGGATTGAGCTGAATTTTGGTGACAAGATAGCCTGAACTACTACCTTTCACGTCGAAGTGATTTGAGTCCAATCCCACGGTTGGATCTCGAGTTATGAAGGAAGCAAGAAGGCCGGTCAGACACATCCTCAGAAGAAGGATGGCCGCGCCAGGAAAGCTCAGAAGACCAATGGCCGGCCCATGAAACTCCCGTGGCGCGGCCAGACCAAGTGACGTTCCCGAGCTTGTTTTCAAGCCCAAATTAAGCCCGATGTCCACCAAACTTTGTGGAACCCTAAGTGACGCCTAAGAGGACCTAAAGACCTATAAATACACGTTGCTGCTCTTATTTGTGGGGAGTTCGAAACCAGCCACCAAGACCTAACCTAGAAGAGTGCCGCAGCTAAGGAGGAAGAGAAGAGGAGCGAAAGCCGTCTTCTCCTGTCCCCAATCTCGTCGCCCTATTCGATACTCTCTTTCATCTCTTTTCTGCACTCTCTTTGCATCGTTATCACTTCCTTTATTTTCTTTTCAAACCTTTTAGATTTTTACCTATTGCAATGATAATGAATTTCAAATCCATGTCTGAGTAGTCTCATAGTTGAGTTTCGCAGGGGGGTTTCTCAAGGGATTTTATGGTTTGATTCGATTAGGTTGTTAAATCATAGGTAGTATGCTTTTCACTGTTCTTCGTTTGGACTCTTTCTTATTGCGTAATCTTTGACTGGCCACTTAAGGATCGATTGTAGGATCATTAGAACCGCGTGAGCGCTGAATCTATTGGCCGGACATAATTTTAAACGAGCAGGCACCGAATGATGCTTATGCATATCGGCGGTGCACTGTGAGCTTCATTGAACCTAATCTTATAGCTGATCTTGCTGCGAAGTCGCTACCGAAAGGGAGCGAACGAGCAGTTTAGGTTTAGGTGTTTGGTTTTCCGAAAGGGGGATCCGACCACTTTCGTGTTTGAACTTAAGAACCAGTAGAATTGATTTGCCTAGGTCAAGTTTTTCAATAATAAAATCATTCCGTAAAACACCCGAGAGATCCCTGAAACCCAGCGTTCCGTTTTATAGTTTTACAAACCCTCTTGATTTTCTGTTTTAGTGAATTTGTTTGAAGCATCATAGTCTCTGTGGTTCGACACCCTAAATACTACAACACACATCTGTGCACTTGCAGGCAATAGGGTTATAAATTTAAAACTCGAAAACAGACTCTAAAACCTGTTGCATCAGTATCTCTCACTACCATAAACTAGGCTCGCAGCCTCTTGCTCTTGTTGCTCTTCTTCCTCTTCCTCGTAAATTTGGTTCGGGTCAAAGTCGAATGTTCCTCTCTTGGCAATGGACTCAAGAGGAAGGTTCACCGCGGGATTGTAGAGAAGCTCATATAGGGGAACAAAGTCAATGTTGGAGATGGCTTAATATGATGTCAAGGGTGGACACGAGAGACAAATATTGGCTTCATTCTTCATGTAGGCAAATCTGTGGCCTAGCCTTCCCGAGAGGAACACAATCCCATCTGTCGCAAGTCTATGTCCACAAGCCTCGAGAATCGGGGTTATGATCTCACCAATGCTAAGCTCGAGATCCTTGTCCTTCATTGTGGCTACCCAATCTTGGTAGGAGAGCAGTTGCCTAACCAACGAACTGACCATGCCTGTTCCCATTCTATCCCCACGAACTCTCGTGCCTCTTCTCGTTTGAAAACCAATCAACCTTGCAAGACACACATCCAACAGCTCGAGCTCCTCTTGACTCACTTTTCCAGTTTCCTTCCTTGCATAGAAAGTGTGAGGAAGGGCTTTGTGTGCATATCACAACACCGGATGCCTTATCAAGCTTCCCGTGCTTGCTCCCGCTTTGAACTTCCCAACTGCAATCGTTTCCCACAAGCCTTTCAACTCACATTCATCAAAGGTGAGCATCCTCGTTAATCATTTACCCTCCTTGAAGCCAAAGATCTCATTCAACTGACGGAAGGGCATTGGGTAGATGGTCATATGAATCTTGAACTTGATGTAACCATGACCATCTTGCGCGGGTGAATTCTTTCCATCATAGTAGAAGTGTGCAGTTAGGGAGGAGAGGAACTCACATTTCACGAGCTTGTAAGCGGGATAGGGCATTGTGACAAACTTTGCAAAAACCATATTAGAGAATATGGTTTGGAAGTCCTCAAAGATCCCCAAAGCTCGAAGTTTCTGCTCATGCGGGTACTTCTTTCCTTTAAAGCGCATAGCCATGAAGGCCTTGAGAAGTTCTGCGGGTGTGAGGTTCTTCTTTGGAACTTCTTTTGTGGCCTTGGATGACCCCTTTGAAGCCCTCTTGGTAGCCTTCTTCTTTGACCCAAGAACCAACTGTTCCTCTTCACTTTCAGCCTCTTAATCCTCAACCACTTTCTTCTTCCCATGGCTCTTAGATGATCTTGCTTGTGGGCTTGCCCCTTGGATTGTTTGATCTCCTATAGTACTTCCTATTGTACCTATAAGACAAGCAAAGCTTGAATAGGAAATTAGCAACTCATTTTGGTCAACAAACAATAGCACTAAGCATGCAACAAACTAGATCGAATGCCACATTTTCGAAATTCAACCCAATTCCATACTTAGCAAAATTTGGCCAAACACAAAATTTTTGCAAAATTTTAAGTTGCTTAATTTCGAGTGCTATCTATTGGCAATCCATAAGCATGGTGAATGCAAGGCAATGCAAGTGAAACCCCTAAAATCTAACAAGGTTCAAGAGAGTAATTTGAATTTTTGCACTATGAACCCTAAGTGTCAAATTTTCGAAAATCAACCATGGAAATCCTAGTATAACACTTGAAATTTCTTCTTTAACCATTATCAAGCAATGCCCAAGCCATAAATAACCAATTTGAACACCATATACATCAATCCCTAAATTTTCCAGAATTAGAGCAAAAAGGAGAAAATTCGGGTTCTAGATTGCTTACCTTGTAAATGAGCGAATAGGATGGACGGAAATGGACTAAAAATCAAACTAGCACAACAATGGCACTTGAAATCACGAAAATTGCTTGAGAATTGAGAGAGAGAGACTCAAAAATCGTGAGAGTATGTGAAAATGGACGAGTTTTTCGTGTTTGGGGAAGAAGAAGGGGGAAAACCGGTTTAATTCGAGTGAATTAAACCGGTCAACACCCGTTGACTTACCTGAAAAATGAGTGTATCGAGCTATGTAGGTCGATACATAGCTCGATACACTTGCAGATGCGGGTTTTTAAAACTATATCGAGCTATGTAGCTCGATACGAATGCCCGACACGCTTGGATCCCAGGCTACCTTGTATCGAGCTGCTAAGCTCGATACAAATGCCCGATACGGCTCCTCCGAAATTCCTGTGAGAGATGTATCGAGCTTGGTAGCTTGATACGAAGCTCGATACAGTGCCAAAAGTTCTTTGCAAGCTTTTTGCTCTTGGCTCAACCTCTTTGATCTAAACATGTCATGCACAAACACTAGAAAACACATTATTGAATTAAAAAGTGCAAATATATACAAGGATAAACATGGGAATGCCTCCCAAGTGCGCTTGTTTAAAGTCACTAAGCTTGACTTTTCAAACCCTTAGGTATGGGGGTGAACAAGGAGTGGAATTGGCTTTCCTTCTCCTTTCTTGATGACCATGGTGCTTGCTCCAGCTTGTAGCACATTCTTCTTCTTCTTGGACTTCTTTGGTGGCTCAGCTATAGGCTCCACAACATTGGCTCCATCAAACATAGGTAGTAGGCTCTCACCATCAAAGCTTAGCCCATCATACTCATTGTGATCTAGGGCTTCATTCTCTTCCATCATCACACAAGTGAGACCTATTAGCTGCTCTCTTGTTGATCCCTCTTCAGCCTCTATAGTGTCACATGTGACTGTTCCACAAATGCTCAAAACAGAAGGTTTCATAGGATAGAAAACCTTAGCATCCACATTCTTAAGAATCACCCTTTTCTTGGTGAAATCAAGACTTGCACCAGCTGTGTTGAGGAAGGGTGTTCCTAGAAGAAGTGGTAGCCTTGCTGCTTGAACCATGTCCATGAGTATGAAGTCAGTAGGAACTAGACAATCACCAACTTTCAATGGATAGTCTTCTACAAGGCCCAGTGGTTGTCTTGAGGAAGCAACGACAAAGGTTATATGTGATGAATACTTCTTCATAGTGGTGATCACAAGGTTATTGACCATCTCAAGGGACATCACATTAACACTTGAGCCAGAATCACACAGAGCTTCCTCAATCTTCAAATCTCCAAGAGAACCAGAAATCAAAAATTTACGGGGATTACCAAGCTTTGGGATACTCTTAGGCTCACTCCTTGTTGTGTTTGGTGGATCTAAACCCTCAATGAGCTCTTCAACCTTCTCTCTATTGGCAAGCAAATCCCTTGACTTGGGACAAGTTCTCCACCTTGGGCAAATGTGCACCAACTTTCTCCATACTCCCTTTAAAGCTTGAGAGTACCTTCTTTTGTGCCTTAGTCAAAAGAAGCTCGGGAAAAGGGAGCGGTGGCTTGTAGACAAGGAGATCATAAGCCTCAACTTCAGTCTTCTTAGCCACTTCTCTTTCCTTCTCAAAAATACTTGCTTGTGTAGAAATCACATGCTCATCAAACTCTTCTTTACCCATTGGTTTAGCAACAATCAAATGGTTATTTTCAATGACCTCCTCCCCCACTTGAACCTCAATTTCCTCATTGATTATAGATTCATCATTGGGATTCTCAAATATTTCTCAAAGTCGTTTACCACACGCTAACTCATCCTCATCAATAGAGTAGATAGCATTGCAATATCCCTTGGGGTTTGGCTCGGATTTACCGGGCAAATAAGCTTGAGCTCGTGTAGAAGAGGAAGCAACACCCTTGTTGTTCTCCAGTTGCTTGATCTTGGAACTCAAAGTGTCAAACTTAGACTTAAAGTCATTGTAAGAGCAATCCACCTTGTTGTGAATTTCAACCATCTTCTTAGTCACATCCATAGCGCTACTTGCTTGATGATAGCTTGCATAGTTACATCATTTTTATGCATCATTTAGAGTAGTTATGTGTCATTTCATGTATATAAGTGTCCCATTTGCATTCACATTAGGATTACAGTGTCTTAGGATTAGAGTTGCATAGTTTGTTGCGTAAGGAGTGCATTTCATGTGCTTTTGAAGCTTGTGAAGGCTCTATTGAGTTTGAGAGAATAACCAATAAGAAGTCAAGGCATTAAGGAGAAAAATAGAAGACTTCTCCAGCCACAACGATCTTACCCCGATTTGAAACAAGACGATGTCTAGCACCACACTAGACAACCCATTGTGGAAATATCGGTCCGGACGAAGGCTTTCCATCTCGATTCAGATTCAACATCCTTCGTTAAAGTTCTAGAGGATCGAGTTAGATTTCGAATGGTGGAGGTTTAAAGTCTTTACGATCAGCGGTTCAGAAGTTACCATAGAAACAGTGAGTATCGGTCTGACGAACAATTTGACTCCATTAAGGAACCCACGTCAAGGTTTGAAGCATCCCAATGAGCCAGTTGCAGAATCCACACCAAGCTGAAGCAATGGTATGATCCAGTTGTAGCCCATATCGACCTGGTGCAACGGCTCGAGGCCGTTGCAAACCTTATCTGAAGTTTGACCATCTTTTTGGCTACTCTTGACCACTTTTTAACTACTTCTTTTGGAATCTAGTATAAATACCCTTTAACCTAGATCTTATCTTGGATCCAATTATTTTATCTCTTATTTTTGGTGGCTCTCTCTTTCTCTCAAGAACAAGAAACACAAAGTTTGAGATTTGTATTTGGATCATTGCTTTTTAATTAAATCCTGAACTTATCTTTCATTTCTTCTTGTTTATCTCTCTCTAATCATATCTATAGCATCATGGATTTTGTGGTTAAGACTGTGGTTAGTGAGTAGTTATCTTAGGTTTGAGATCTTGGTAGATTAGGGTGATTCTAATGATTATTTAAGATGTTATAAGCTTAGATCTTTGTATTCCATTTTCTTATGTAATTGCTCTAATAGCCAAGTACCTCTTTATTGGAGAAGTTGATCCTAGGCTTTTGTTGAGCACTTAAGGTGTTTGATAAATTGCTTGAATGAGTTTATATTCGAAACTAGTGTTAGAAATTATGTTTCTTGCATCTATTATTTCTTATATAAATTTTGCTAAATGCTTAGTACCATATTGATGGGAAATCGCCTCTAGACTTTTATTGGGCATGAGAGTGTCATTAAAATGTCTGAAAATATTGCATAAGAGATTACTCATCCTAGCATAAGGGATTAGATGTCTAGGGATTTCTTTGTTTTATGGAGCTTGTGATTGAAAGCTTGTTAGTCATAGATACACCAAGAGATTGGATTTGAAATGTGATTAGCGAATGGGTTTTTTACAAGAGATTGGATTAACCTTTAATTGTGCTCCTTACTTAAGGTTGAGTACTTAGTATTGCGTTTTTGGACATCTTAGACATGAAAAAGGATCACCCTACATCGTTTACCTTGGTCTTGAATCTTTCTTTTATCTTTGAAGTTTAGTTATATTCTGTGTTTGCTCTTTTTCTTTTGCTCTTATCTTTGCTTTAATTTTTCTTTATTGCTCTTTGTTTGCTTTCTTTTGCTTCCTTGTTTGTAATTAGGTTGTTAGATTTCAAAACCCTTCTCTATTAGCTTAGCTTAGCGACTTCTCTATATCTCAAATGTCATTAGCTTCCCGAGTGGATTGACACCTCATGTACTACAATGACATGTGTGTTTGAGGATTGAGTTAAGGCTTAACTCAACATCACTTGACCTTGTAGAATTTGTTGGAGAACATTCCTCATATCCAAATCTTGTGCAAAACCCGGTGGAGGACCCTGCTTGGACTGAAAATTTCCTTGATTTCCTTGATTGTTTCCTTGGTTCCCTTGATAGTTGGTCTTGTGAACATAACCTTGTTGTTGTTTGAAAGGGACAAATGGTTTTTGTTGACCTCCTTGTCCTTGTTGAGGATAGACTTCATCTTGAGGATTCTCCACATTTGTACTCCTATAGGAAAGATTGTTGTTCCTATAGTTGTTGTTGTACCCTTGTTGATAACCTTGTCCACCCACATAGTTGACCTCTTCTTGGCAATCCTCATTCAACTCTTGCTGAACCCCTTGACTCTCATCATGGTCACCCGCAAAGTGAACATGTTTTTGGGAATATTGAAGCAACTTATCCATTTTCTCATTAAGAGATTTCAGCTCTTCGCTTCTTTGGTCCTTATAAGCTCCATCACCTCTTGAAGATCAACATAGTCTTCACCATAATTCCCATCACTTTGGGCTAAGTTCTCCACAAGATCTAGAACTTCTTCAACCTTGATATCTCTGTAAATTGCATGTTTTTAACACATATTTCATGCTAGTTAGGACTTCATTCTTGCACTTTCACCTTAGCTTTCATCACATTTCCACCCATGATAGGATTAGATGCATTAGGTTAGGTTTTTGCATAGTCTTGCATGTTTAGAGTGTGTTCTCAGGTGCTTAGGATGGTCCGAAGAAGAAACCAAGGAGGGAGATCACAAATGGAGGACGAGCCGGTAATATCGAGCATGGATCACGACCCCGAGGCCGATTTAGACAAGCGCACGACGAGTAGCAGCGACTTAGTCCCGAAAGGAACAGCTCGGAGCGAAGATCCAGCAAGAGGATGCCATGAAGACGGATATCGGAGCAAGGCAACGGGAAGTACCCGATTCGAGTAACAAGGAAGGCGAGCCTTCACGACATGATATCGAAACACTTGCCCGATATGGAGACTGCCCGAACAATCAGAAGATTAGCATATCGGCTTGCTCACAACGACTTTAGCCCGAAACGCTAAAATACAAAATAGTACCATTTTGGGAAAGTAGTCCCAACGTTTTATGTTTTTCCACTTTTGTGTATAAATACCTACCCTCCACCCTTATCCTTCTATCACGTTTTTTATTTTTATTTTTCTGTCTTCTCTTTCAAACCGAGAACCGCTTTTGTATTTTCCACCATTAAAACTTGTTCAAAGCTTTGATTTTTATGAGATCTTGAAGTTTTAAGTATTATAGCTTAGTGTTATTTTCTTAAAAGTTTCTTCCTTTTCTTGTTTTTGACTATCTTGCAACCTATGAGTTATCCTCTCATCCTTATGGATCTTGAGGTTTCTCAAATGGCTTGTGAGTAGTCTTTTTAGGATTTCGATGGGTTGAAAGGACCAAGGGACTCTAGGGTTTATATTTCTTTCTTAGCTAAAACATAAAGTTAGATTCTTTCTTGTTTATCATTCCCAAAGCTTAGTCTAGTCTGGCCATCTATCCTAAAGTCCACAGGCAGCTTGACACGAACGCCACGTGCTTGCTTAGCCGGATCCATGAACAAGAGTTTGACCTCTTAGGCTAAGACTAACCATCTGTCTAAGAGTCTTACGGTTCAATAGGGACGTTGTAGATGCTTGTTTCTTCTATTGTACCACTATGCGAAATCTAGTCTATGGTGATAGAGNGCTAAAACATAAATTAGATTCTTTCTTGTTTATCATTCCCAAAGCTTAGTCTAGTCTGGCCATCTATCCTAAAGTCCACAGGCAGCTTGACACGAACGCCACGTGCTTGCTTAGCAGGATCCATGAACAAGAGTTTGACCTCTTAGGTTAAGACTAACCATCTGTCTAAGAGTCTTACGGTTCAATAGGGACGTTGTAGATGCTAGTTTCTTCTATTGTACCACTATGCGAAATCTAGTCTATGGTGATAGAGATTCAAAGAGTTTAGACCCAAAAGCCATGGGCTAAACGATTTGAGGATCCCTTTACCTAAGAATCACCATCAAAAGACCAAGTCTTGATGTGATCCAAAAGCTTTAGCTTGATAAGACAAACCGAGAGTCACCTAGTTCATGATACTCATCAAGATCCTTCTTTTACCTTGAAAGCTTATCTTTTTACAGTTTAAATATCTATTTCCTGCTTAGCATCTTTAAAGTTCTCTTATTTATGGTCTTGAGTGACACAAGATCAATCCTTTAGTTGTTTTTAGTAGTAAAGTCTCAACCTTTACCTATTTCGAGCTTGACTTATGACACCGATATGACCGATCTGTTCATTAACGCTCCTAAAATTATTTGATACCCCATACACTGTACTGCTTTCGGTTGATAGTGTTGGGACATTGCTAAAAGGAAGCAAAATCCTATTTGTCAATTGGCGCTGTTGCCGTTTGGGAGAAAGTTTAGTCATTTCGGTACTAGGTCGTTGTAAGGACAAGTTTCAATTTTTCCAGTCATTTAACACTTTTACTCGTATATATCTGCTTTGACAGGTATATGAACCTATGCTCACACGGTAAAACAAATCTTGTTCCCCGAATAGACGATATCAACCTGCTCGATCGATCAGCCAGACAAAATCCGGAACAAGCCGAAACTACAAACCGTGTGACGATGGAAAACCAACAAGGTGCTCAAGGAGCTGCGGGCGCAGCCGGTGCACAAGGCCAACAAGGCCACCAAGGACCACAAGGTCCACAAGGCGTACAAGGCGCTCAAGGACAGCCTGTTGTTGCAGCTGCTCCAAGAGCTGTGAGGCAAATCGGTGCGGGATATGCACCAATATCGACCGCAAGCCTACACGGTATCCAGCCACCACTAGTGCAGAACAACAACTTCGAGATCAAAAGTGATCTCATCTCCATGGTGCAGAACAACCGATTCTTCGGTCTGCCCTTGGAAGACCCACTTGACCATCTCGACCAGTTCGATCATGTGTGCGCCATGACCAAGATCAACGGAGTAAGCGAAGATGGATTCAAGCTGCGTTTGTTTCCCTTCTCACTGGGAGACAAAGCACACGCATGGGAAAAGACTCTGCCCCACGAATCCATTACCTCGTGGGCAGATTGAAAGAAGGTTTTCCTGACAAAGTTCTTCTCCACATCGAGGACAGCCCGATTGAGAAACGAAATCAGTGGTTTCACTCAGAAATCCAATGAGACCTTTGGTGAAGCCTGGGAGCGATTCAAGGGTTACACCACTCACTGCCCTCACCATGGATTCAGCAAAGAATCACTCCTCGGTACACTATACCGAGGTGTCATTCCCAAGATTCGGATGCTGCTCGATACGGCGAGCAATGGAAATTTCCTAGCAAAAGACGTTGCAGACGGTCTCGAAATAGTTGAAAACTTAGCTCAGAGTTACTCCTCTTACCACGAAGACTATGACATGTCCAACCGTGGCTCCAAAGAAGAAGTGGATGGAAGCCGGAAAGTGATCAAAGAGCTCAACGAGAAGCTTGACAAGTTACTACTTGTCGAAACAAAAAAAAAAATTCCATTTCGTGGAAGAACTCACTCAAGTCCAAGAAGGGGAGAACGTTCAGTATGAAGATGTCAACTACATCAACGCTCAAGGAGTGTATAACACTTGGAGACCCAACAACAACCTTTTCTACCGAAGCACGAACGTCGCAAACCCACAGGACCAGACCTACCCTCATCAACAAGGAGGAGGAGCAAAACAATTTGTGCCGTACACGAATCAACAATGCTTTGTACCGCAGTTCCAGAATCAAAACGGCTACCCGCCACGACAACAAGCCGGTGCACCTCCTGGCTTCCAACAACAACAAGGCAACCCACCTACTCAAGCTGGTTTCGACTTGGAAGGCACTCTAAAGCAACTTCTCCAAGGTCAAACACATATCCATGCGGATATACACAGACGTTTTGCTGAAGTGCATAACAAGATTGATGGTGTCCACACGGAACTATCCGAGAAGATTGAAGCTTTGACCGCTCGTGTCAAGACAC
The DNA here is from genome assembly GCA_020283515.1 of Alliaria petiolata. NCBI lineage: Eukaryota > Viridiplantae > Streptophyta > Magnoliopsida > Brassicales > Brassicaceae > Alliaria > Alliaria petiolata. Next base: position 19,733,927 of record JAHZTW010000004.1, on the reverse strand, counting down.
TTGAAAACAACAAAGGGATTGCATCTACACGCCAAACAAGCAACCTTCCTGGAAAATCCGTCATGAATCCAAAGGAGTATTGCCAAATGATCACCACTTTCGACGAGCAAAAACGGGATCTACCCAAAATTACCTCTCCAAAACGGGCTCAAGTCGATGCGGACATCGACATCCTAAGAAGGGGAAGGAGTTCTAAAAATTTGGCGATCACTGAAGAGAAAGCACCATTCCTGCGAGTCTACAAACCACCAATGCAATACCCAAAGATGCATAAGAAGAGTCTCATAGAAGAACAAGAGGCCGAATTAATCGAAACATTGAAGAAAGTTGAAGATATCTTCAACAATGCCGACGAGACCAAGACCATTCCAAATTTCCTAGTAGCTTTGAAGGACAAGCTCTATGCTGATGCAATGGCAACAATAGGGAGGAATGCAGCAGCTCGTGAAGAGAAACCTAAGGAAGAAACCTTAGTAGTGAAGAAGCTCGAAGATCCAAGGTCGTTCACTCTGCCATGCACACTCGGAAGAATCACCTTTGATAACTGTTTGTGTGATCTCGGGGCAAGCATCAACGTGATGAGTCTAGCCACAACTAAGCGTCTCGGCTACAACACTTATACCGACTGTAAGAAGCCGTTATCACTGGCCGATGAGAATGAAAGAAAGACTGTTGGGAAGCTGCTAGACCTACCTCTCATGATTGGGAACGTGCTACTGCCAAGCGACTTCCTGGTGATAGAAATGGACCAAGATGTCAAGGACACTCTCCTGTTGGGAAGACCTTTCCTAGCCTCTGCCGGTTGCATGTTTGATTGCAAAAGCGGCAAGGTAGAGCTGAGACTAACTGGAAGCTTGGTAATGCACTTTGACACCAAAAGAAAGAGACCAGTGGGAAGCTCCAGCCGAGCGGCTACAGTGCGCTCACCCACACGTGCATCGGCAAGAAGGAGTGCGAACTCCCGACCCACACTGGCCGATATGCGTGCAGCATTCAGGCGAATGGAGTTCAAGACCACAAGCTACCCCCATGAGGAAACAATGGTCGAGCTGGGCATCTACGAAGACTGCCAGATCCTTTTCAATGCGATGGGTCTGAGGAAATTCATGGAGAACGCCTATGCGTCTCACGACGAGGCAACATTCCAGTTCATTGCAAAGCTGGAGGTAACCTTCTAAGCCTTTGGAGAAGAGACTCAAGAAGAAGACGGTGACGGTTACATCCGCTTCAAGTTTGGGAGCGAGACTCACCGAATGTCATTTCGGGAACTGAAGTCTATATTCGGATTCAGCCAAGGAGATATGCGAGAGATGACCCTCGACATCAAAAGGGAGGAGCTAGAGGCACTGTGGGGGCACATTGGGGTAGGCACTTATAAGCCCGGAGTGAACAAGAGTACCAAGATAAGGCACCCAGCCTTGAGATATGTGCAAAGAGCCATTGCACATACATTCTTTGCAAGAAAGGAATGTGGAGCTGTCCTGACCAACGAGCTGGAAATAATGGATGACGGCCTGGTAGAGATTATTCAAAAGACCCGAAATGGGAGGGAGCTGAAAGGAAGTAGACGGAGCACCGGCTTGATCACGATATTGCTCAAAAGGTTCTCCACTACAAGTTGTGGATGATCTCCACGCCAAGTGAAAGGCCTCAAGTAGGCTGTGGAGGAGTCGTATCTGCCATTCTAAATGGAGCTGGTGCCGATCTCGAGGAGTCAACGCACGGGATTCGCTGGATAGACATCGACTATTTGAAGAAGTGTCAATTTCTCGAAAAGCCATATCGGCATGGACACCGATATAAATTCACCCTTCCTTCAAACCGAGCGGCCTTGATATTCCTGCCCAACCCATACCTGACCACGATAAGGGAACCTCAGCATCTGGATTTCGAGCCGCAGGACGAGCATCTTTTCCCCTATGGAGCTGACTTCTATGGGGACTACGAGGAAGAATATCGGGAGGAAGCCGATAAAGTTGCTGAGGAAGAAGAAGAAAATGAAGACGACTACGAGGACCCTAAGGACGAGTATGATTTCCCTCTCTACGAAGCAGATCGTTACCATATCAATCCAATCACAAGTGCAACGCATAGAACCCTCAAGACGGCTCACGATCGGATCAACGTACTCCAGCGGTACTGCAAATGGCAGGATCGCTCAATTAAGAAGCTAGTCTCCAAGGTGAAGGGGATTAAGGAACACGTGAAGGGTATAAAGGGCCAGATCAAGTCGCTCACCTCGAAACAGAAGAGGTCGACACCATCACCACGGCTTGAAGCCGATATGTTATCCAGAGAACGAGGAGGAGAAGGAGAAGAAGAGTCTGACGAAGCAGACAGCCAAATGCTTCAAGAGAGGCATTCCTTCTCGTTCCTACCAAGGGAGCACGAGCTAAGTGATCCAGGAAAGCATTCCTGCCAGGAAGAAGGCATATCGAGGAAGAGACGTGCGAGCCAGTCCCCGATACCGGAATCGGACAACCCTCCCTTCTCAACTAGTGAGGACGCCACGTCCTCACATCACACTGAGCAATGAGGTACCACTCCAAACTACTGTAAATAAGCATTTTCTTTTTCTTTACATTTTACATTTTTCTTGAAATTTTACATTTTCCCTAGGACCGTATTCTTCCTCTCTTTTATCACACAGGGACTGTGTGATTTAAGTTTGGGGAGTATGTAGTACATGAACTCACATAGATTAGACATCATGCATTCATCAAATTTGCATAGAAAAACACAAAAAATTGAAAATTTTTGAAAATTTATCCCACAAAAAGATTCATGTAGTTGCATTTCCATATTAGGATTGAGTCTAGATGCATTAATTTAAGATTCATAAGCATTCGCATAGGGTGTTAAGTATGATGAATCCTTGTAAATAGCCATTCTTAAGCCATGAATTCAATGCCTTAGTTCTTGTTTGTTTGATGCATTTTGAATTAGACTGAGCTTAAGGCAGCACCACATTTGAAATTTGTCTTGTGAAATTCGGTTTTATCTTGATGCATTACGATTTGAACCATTTACCTAATGAACTTGAACCGTTAAAATGAAAATTTAATTATCTTGTTCAAATTTGTCGATCAACTCATAGATTTCACTTGGACTCTCTTTCATTTTTACCACTCTTTGCTAGTCCAAGTACTTCACCACACCCGAGCCAAAACCTTTTATTTAAACCTAAACACTTTTGTGAGAGCATGTGAGGCCTTTGCACCATTTTCAAATCTTCTTAGGCAAAAAGTTTTGGGTTTAGATCGACAAGGTTAGATTTCCATGTAGACGTTAGCTCACATCTCGAGTCAACACTAGGTTAAGTGGTATAGGTACTGAAACGGCTTGATACCGAATTTTGAGGCCAATATTACTAGGTAGACTAGGAAAAAGGGGGTGTATTCCGATTGATCATGCATTAACAAAAGGGAAAGGAGAAAACCACTGAGTCAGACGGGGACATGAATAAAGAGATGGCGGCAACAAATGAGGCTCGAAACCGAAAGAAGAAAAAGGGCGATTCCAAGAGAAAGCAAAAGAAGACCAATCAACAAAGTCTAAATCCGGCCAACAACACCAAAGGTGAAACGCAAGGAACGCAACAAAGGAGCCAGAAAGCCGAAACCGATCTCAAAAGAAGAAAGAAGAAGTCCCCCGAAGATGACCAGGAAAGGTAATATCGAGGAGTAATATCAGGTATAAGGCGAAAGGCCAAAACGAAGGGTAGCTTAGGAGGGAGAAGTTTAGATTAGGGTAGGAAACGAAATAGATATTCTGGGTAGATGGAAGTCTAGCCTTGTATGCATCCATTGGTTTTTACCCTTAGCATTTTGCATTAAGAAGGTTCCTTTCGTGAGTGATCCCACTTAAACACTAAACCCGTTTGCACAGCGAGTTCATATTTAGCTAGTTACCTTACACTAAACCAAGTGAGTTGATTGACAAGTATGAATGAGATCCACGTTTTAAATTTCTTAATGAATGTGAAAGGAAATTGGGAATTTTAATGTGCATATAAGTTAGGATTGATTTTGCTCGATTTTGCGATGAATGTGGCTAAGACTTTTTGGATAGGTAGAATTCGACTTGCATCCTAGAAACATGAACTTAGACATTGAGTTGATTTCTTTTAAATAGTGTTTTGGATTCAAACTTACACCTTTTCTTTTAAAACCCCACCCCTCCGGTTGGCTTTTGCTTGAGGACAAGTAAAAAGGAAAGTTTGGGGGTGTTAATATCTCTGTAAATTGCATGTTATTAACACATATTTCATGCTAGTTAGGACTTCATTCTTGCACTTTCAACTTAGCTATCATCACATTTCCACCCATGATAGGATTAGATGCATTAGGTTAGGTTTATGCATAGTCTTGCATGTTTAGAGTGTGTTCTCAGGTGCTTAGGATGGTCCGAAGAAGAAACCAAGGAGGGAGATCACAAAAGGAGGACGAGCCGGTAATATCGAGCATGGATCACGACCCCGAGGCCGATTTAGACAAGCGCACGACGAGTAGCAGCGACTTAGTCCCGAAAGGAACAGCTCGGAGCGAAGATCCAGCAAGAGGATGCCATGAAGACGGATATCGGAACAAGGCAACGGGAAGTACCCGATTCGAGTAACAAGGAAGGCGAGCCTTCACGACATGATATCGAAACACTTGCCCGATATGGAGACTGCCCGAACAATCAGAAGAGTTAGCATATCGGCTTGCTCACAACGACTTTAGCCCGAAACGCTAAAATACAAAATAGTACCATTTAGGGAAAGTAGTCCCAACGTTTTATGTTTTTCCAATTTTGTGTATAAATACCTACCCTCCACCCTTATCCTTCTATCACGTTTTTTATTTTTATTTTTCTGTCTTCTCTTTCAAAACGAGAACCACTTTTGTATTTTCCACCATTAAAACTTGTTCAAAGCTTTGATTTTTATGAGATCTTGAAGTTTTAAGTATTATAGCTTAGTGTTATTTTCTTAAAAGCTTCTTCCTTTTCTTGTTTTTGACTATCTTGCAACCTATGAGTTATCCTCTCATCCTTATGGATCTTGAGGTTTCTCAAATAGCTTGTGAGTAGTCTTTTTAGGATTTCGATGGGTTGAAAGGACCAAGGGACTCTAGAGTTTATATTTCTTACTTAGCTAAAACATAAAGTTAGATTCTTTCTTGTTTATCATTCCCAAAGCTTAATCTAGTCTGGCAATCTAACCTAAAGTCCAAAGGCAGCTTGACAAGAACGCCAAGTGCTTGCTTAGCCGGATCCATGAACAAGAGTTTGACCTCTTAGGCTAAGACTAACCATCTGTCTAAGAGTCTTACGGTTCAATAGGGACGTTGTAAATACTTGTTTCTTCTATTGTACCACTATGCGAAAACTAGTCTATGGTGATAGAGATTCAAAGAGTTTAGACCCAAAAGCCATGGGCTAAACGATTTGAGGATCCCTTTACCTAAGAATCACCATCAAAAGACCAAGTCTTGATGTGATCCAAAAGCTTTAGCTTGATAAGACAAACCGAGAGTCACCTAGTTCATGATACTAATCAAGATCCTTCTTTTACCTTGAAAGCTTATCTTTTTACAGTTTAAATATCTATTTCCTGCTTAGCATCTTTAAAGTTCTCTTATTTATGGTCTTGAGTGACACAAGATCAATCCTTTAGTTGTTTTTAGTAGTAAAGTCTCAACATTTACCTATTTCGAGCTTGACTTATGACACCGATATGACCGATCTGTTCACTAACGCTCACAAAATTATTTGATACCCCATACACTGTACTGCTTTCGGTTGATAGTGTTGGGACATTGCTAAAAGGAAGCAAAATCCTATTTGTCAAACCTCTTTACCCAATAAGTTTTCATTGCTAGCTGTGTCTAAGAGCATCCTAAACTTGGGGAGAACACCGCGGTAGAGAGTGCTCAAGAGAGTCTCTTCGAAGAAGCCATGATGAGGGCATTGGGTAGTGTAACCCTTGAACCTTTTCCAAGCTTCACAAAAGCTCACATTGTTCTTTTGGGTGAAGCTAGATAGCTCATTCCTCAACTTTGCTGTCTTTGTATTGGAGAAGAACTTGGCAAGAAAAGCCTTCTTGCATTGGTCCCATGAAGTGATTGAACCTCTTGGAAGTGTATTCTCCCATTGGTGTGCCTTGTCTCCAAGAGAGAATGCGAACAATCTCAGCTTGAACCCATCTTTGGATATACCATTGATCTTGGTCATATCACAAATCCTATCAAACTCATCCAAATGGTCTAGAGGATCCTCAAAATCTAACCCATGAAACTTGTTGTGTTGCACCATGTTAATCAACCCACTCTTGATCTCAAAGTTGTTGTTTTCAACTGGAGGAGGGATGATACCTTGGCGGTTAGCATGAGTATTAGGAGCATCTCCAGCCCCAATGTACCTAGCTTGGCGTGGAGGGTGTTGAGGAACTCTAGGGACTTGAGCTTCATCCCTTGATTCTTTTGTGGCATTCCATTACCACCTAATCCTTGTGGATTATCCATTCCCAAACGCTGAATGTGGGCTAGGCGTTCTTACTCTCTTCTTACAAAAGCTCCTCTTGTCAAGCAATGGATGTTGTCTAGAGGCTCAACTAGGTTGTTGTGTCCACTAGACCTCAAGTTCATAGACCTACAGAGACAAAGAGCAAATCAAGCAAGAGAGATTAGCAATAAAAAGAAAAGTAAAGCTTAGTCTTAAGTTGAATTAAAATCCTAATGCACAAAAATAAAACCAAATGGCAACGGCAAAATTGGCAAGCGGGATTTTTAGCTATCGATTACTCAAATTCACTCATGTCATTGTAGGTCTTTGAGGATCAATCCAATTGGGTATGATTGTGACAATAGGAATACATAAAACTCCTTAATCTAAGCAAGCATAAAATGTTTTGATGTTTCACTAACAACCTAAGTGATCATACCAAGCAAACAAACCAAACAAAAGTAACTAACACCTTAATTAAGCAATAAATGCACTAACCAAGCAATTCAAAGACTAATTAGCTACTAAACGAGATTAACAATTGACTAAAACGAATCCAAGGATAGGGTTATCAATCTAAGGTGTTCCAAGAATCAATTTTTGAGGTCAATCTTTGATGTCAATCAATCACAATATATGCTAATCCACTCTCATGGCACTAATCTCTTCATTAATCATCATAATCAAGAACAAACTCTCATTTGTGAAAAGATGCAAACAAGCATTATAAAACAGTTCTAAATTGCTAATAAACACCCTAGACAATCACTTCCATGAGCTAGGAATGTAAATCTCTTGTTTAGTTGGTTGGAAAATTTCAACACACATTGTGGGTGAGAAATTCTCTAAGTACTAGTTTTAGCTTGATCATGGCTAAACTAGCATTTCGATCACTAAACAAGGAGGGAAATGAGAAGGTATAACCCTAGACATTAAGACCAATCCTTAAAACACCCTAAATCTAATTCATCCCTAGATCCTAATGAAACTACTTACTAATCATGATTAAACCCCCCAAATCCTATGAAAGAGATGTTGGTAAAATTGCATAAACTCATAAAATGTCTTACAAAATCACATGGAAAGCAAATAGGAAAGTTTTTTAAGTAAGAACAAAATATTAATAGATACTTAGGAAAATTTAGGTCTTTTTGCTTTTATAGTGAACAGTGGACGAACCGGGTCAACCCAGAACAAACCGAGTATTGACCCGGTTTAAGGGTGAAAATCGGGCAGCGTATCGAGCTTGCTAGTTCGATATGCAGCTCGATACGCTTCTAAAAACTTTCTTCAAGGGCTGTATCGAGCTTGGTTGTTCGATGTAAATGCTCGACACGCCGTCTTCAAAACCTCGGTTGGCTTTGTATCGAGCTTGGTAGCTCGATACAAATGGTCGATACGCCTCTTCAAAAACCCTGGATGGACTTGTATCGAGCTATGTAGTCATTCTATTAAGTCTTTTAGTTGCTAATCTTTTGGTATTTTCTTTGTTAGTCGTTCCGAGAATAATGTTAAGTTAGATCTTCTTTGTGTGCATATATAAAGGTTTCCGATCAACTGAATAAAGTACCAGATTTTCCACCACACTTCCTAATAGTTTTAAAGTCAAAAGGGAGATGATATATATGCAGAGATTGGATCAAATCCATTAAATTCTGAGTAGTATTTTTTTTTCTTTTTGGTAAAGGCTTCTGATAATTTTGAATCCGAAAGATTGCAAAAGAAGGAAAAAAACAAGTAATTCTTTACACTGAGAGTACATAACCGTAAAGCTCAACCGAATAAAAAATTCAACAGAATTCAACATAATAAAAATTCAAATCCTAGAAGATGAAAGCATATTGGTCAATACTTTACGTTGTAGCTGAAAACAAGCTTTGTCTTATTGTTGGTGGGCTTGTTCCCGACGAGCACATACTTGCCAGACTCAGTTACCGTGAAGAAATGGCTTGATATGCATGCTTCATCCGTCACCGCTTTTGGTGTAAACTGTGTATCAGCAATTCTTCGAGTAAATGTTGTCTGGCCTCCGGTCGTTGTAAATGATCCAGGTATAAATGCTAACTCGTACGTCAAGGGATTATCGGTCGACTTAAAAGTCAACAGGATCTCACAAGTCTGAAAAATTGATATAATTCTCCCAAGGAATCGGCACTCTAAAGTTGGTAGGTTGATAATCCTTGACTTCAAACGAATCACGAAGCCAGATGATAAGGTGTATTAAACCCTATGACTAAAACTTACAACGATTCGAGTGAAATGAGGTGGTGGATTCTTTGTTGATAGAATTCGTGGAGTAAAATGTTAAGGTATAAGAAACCCTAAGTCCAAACTCGCTTAAAACGAAAGACAAGAACAAAGAAGGTGAATGGCCACACAAGAGACTGCAGAATGACTCTTGATAAACAGGTTTGATCAATGGATATTACACACCATGATCGAAAATGAGAATCACTCTCAAGAAGGATCCAAAAATAATCATAAAACCTATTTTCTCAAAAGAGATTACATGAGTATTTATAGGAAATATTCGTAGAAAAACTAGACAATAAATTGTCTTGAAAATAGAATAAGACTAAAAAGTAAATGAAAAGAAATAACTAAGGTTGAATAACTCTTGGCCTCTTCATGACTATTGATCTCCAATTTTCGTCACTCCTTTTGTACACAAAATAAAGCAATTATTTTGGGCTTTTCTTGGACTTGTAATAGCTTCAAAATGAAATAGACTTGATAGATAACATCATAGATGAATTTTTGAGTGTTCACAATGTCTAGAACTTGATAAATCAGTCCATTAACCCATCTTTGAATGTTGAGGACGCCACTTTGTCTTTGTTCAAGTTAAGTTGAGTCACGTCACTTCTTCATTTCATTTGCTGATTTTCAAAATCATATCAAAAATAAAGAAAATACTTATTAGTTTTTGAGGAAATTTGGAAAAAAATACCTTCCAATGAGATTATAATTAAAAAACTACACCATTTTTAAAATTTTAAAGTAAATTACACTTAGTTATATATGAAATGACTTAATTAATCCAATTATGAATTTATAATAATTTTAAAATAATTTAATAAAAATAAAAATAAACATTTTAAAACCGCATAAATGACACTCTTCTTTGGCTTCTGAGAAAGTTAAAGACTCAATCATATAAGCAATGTATGGATCTGATTGAAAAGTCTTATCTATTTGATTGTTTATGTGTATATATATGCTTACTGCAATTTGCATATGTTTTTTTTTTTTTTTTTTTTTTTTTGTAACTGACAATTTACATATGTTGCATAATAGGTTAAAGTTGTGTACAAAAATCAAAGTCTAGCTGCAGCTAAATTCATTTTGTTAATTTGGTTAGATAACACAATTCATCCTAACGAGTTTTGAGTTTCTCATGCTAGACAAATAGTATACAATATGACACTTAGAGTGAATGTTGTATGGTAGTTTATTAGTACAATATTACGATGGTTTATTAGTTTATCATGTTGAGTATTATTTTTTTGTAAAAAGAAATTCTCAAATACTAATATTTATGTAATTATAAAAATTTAAATATGAACTAATTAGATATCTTTATTTTTAATAAATTATAATATTAACAACTTTTTATTATAATTTTTTATTTACTAAAATATGTATTTTTCTAATTAAAATCTAGTCAAAATAGTCGTTTACATATTCAAAAAATTAAAAAAGTAATATACTTTTCAAATTCCAAATATTAACTAAGATATTTTGCCAATTATACTTTAGTTTTTACAACTACAATGAAACTTACCATAGGGCATTCAATCTCAAGCGTTTTGCTTTAGCGTGGACCAACAGGTATTGTGGATGAGGTATCATTTGAGGAGAAATCATCAGGATTTACGCACAACCATCCATATCCATTTAGAATTTGGTTCGGTTTAATGTACCTAAATTCAAAAAAAAATATCAAGAGGGCATTAGAAAACAGTCACATGTTGTAAAAGTAATGTAAATTGTGTTGTATTATTATGACTAAGAGGTCTCTTTATATAAGGATTACATAAGGGTAGAAAAGGAAACATCCTTTTCCTACATGAATAAGGAAAACATCTAATAGACCGTCTAAGGTATTGGGCCTTCACGCCAATGTCTTGATGGGCCGGTTATGGAGATCGAACCTCTATGATTTATAACACTCCCCCTTGATTGACATAACCGGATCGTGATGAATGGATCATAGTAATACGCTTGGGGATGCTGCCTCATTAAAACCTTACCAAGGAAAACCCAGTGGGACAAAACCTTAGTGAAGGAAAAAGAGTACAGCACGTATTACTCCCCCTTGTTTTAGGCATCACTGAAGGTCTCTTAGTCGGCGCATGCCGATCTGATACATGAGCTTCTTGAGCGTGGAGGTTGGAAGCGACTTGGTGAATAGGTCGGCTGAGTTGTCACAGGAACGTACTTGAAGCACTTTGATTTCTCCGGTCTTCTGTAGATCGTGAGTAAAGAAAAACTTCGGTAAGATGTGCTTCGTCCTGTCTCCTTTGATGTATCCATCCTTCAGTTGAGCAATGCATGCGGCATTGTCCTCGTAGAGTACGGTTGGCTCTTCCTTCTCATCGGTCATTCCACAGTCTCGCCTTATGTGCTGAGTCATCGATCTCAACCAAACACATTCGCGGCTAGCTTCATGAATCGCCAAAATCTCTGCGTGGTTTGATGAAGTGGCCGTGAGTGTCTGCTTCATGGATCTCCATGAAATTGCTGTTCCTCCATGAGTGAACACATATCCTGTCTGAGATCGTCCATTGTGTGGATCCGATAAGTAACCTGCATCAGCAAAACCAACCAAACCTTCATTGTTAAGGTTAGTGAAAAATAGACCCATATCTTTCGTTCCTTGTAGGTAACGAAGTATATGTTTAATCCCGTTCCAGTGCCTTTGGGTCGGACAAGAACTAAATCTTGATAGGAGGTTCACGGCAAAACAAATATCTGGTCTAGTATGACTAGCCAAGTATAACAACGCTCCTATGGCACTTAGATATGGCATTTCGGGACCAAGGACTTCTTCATCGTCCTTCTTTGGACCAAATGGATCACTGTCCAATCCGAGGCTTCTCACCACCATTGGGCTGGTCAATGGGTGGGCCTGGTCCATATTAAATCTCTTGAGTATCTTTTCTGTATATGCCATTTGATGCACAAGGATTCCATCATTAATATACTCAAGCTGTATTCCCAAACAGAACTTAGTCTTTCCTAAGTCTTTCATTTCAAACTCGGCCTTTAAATATTCAACTGTTTGGGCGATTTCTCCAGAGGTGCCGAGGATGTTCAAATCATCCACGTATACTGCTATAATCACAAATCCTTTGTTTGCAAACTTCTTTATAAAGATACACGGACTAATGGGATCATTCTTGTACCCGGACTTTACTAAGTATTCACTTAACCGGTTGTACCACATACGCCCACTTTGCTTTAGTCCGTATAAGGATTTGTTCAGCCTAATGCAGTGTTCTTCTCGAGAACTTTTCTTATCTTTGAGCTCAATACCCTCTGGCAATCTCATATAAATTTCATTATCCAGTGGACCATATAAATACGCGGTTACAACATCCATTAACCGTAAATCCAATTTTTCTCTTATAGCCAGGCTTATCAGGAATCGGAATGTCGTTGCATCCACCACAGGGGAGTATGTCTCCTCATAATCGATTCCTGGTCTTTGTGAGAATCCTTGTGCAACAAGCCGTGCTTTGTGCCTAACGATTTCGCCTAATTCGTTTCTCTTCCTCACAAAGACCCATTTATGTCCAACTGGTTTAATGTCATGAGGTGTCCGAATTATGGGACCAAAAACCTCTCTCTTCTTTAAAGAGTTTAACTCCACGTTTATAGCGTCTTTCCAGTTAATCCAATCTGGTCGCTGAGTGCACTCATATATTGACGTGGGTTCTAGATCCTCGTTCATTACTTCAAGTGCTACATTGCATGCAAATACATTATCAATGTCGACATCTTTTCTGTTCCATTGGATTCCAGACGAGACATAATTGATCGCGATCTCTGTATTATCAGGAACTTCAGGCCCTTGCTGCTTGGCGTCCCAAGCAACATTTTCTGGCACCTTAGGTTCATTTATGTCTGGAATATCCACTATCTCCTCGGTCTGAATCTCAGCACCTTTCTTTAATTTCCGAGGAGTCTTATCTTTGGAACCAATAGGTCTTCCACGTTTCAAACGTGGCCTAGACTCTGTAGCCACTTGCGGTCCATCCTGGACATCAATTCGTATAGGTGCATTCACGGCTGGTATATACGATTTAGTTACCCTCTTTGGGTCTGCAAAGGAATCTGGCAATTGTATAGCTAACTTTTGCAAATGTATTATCTTTTGGACTTCTAAGTCACTCTCTTTAGTTCGAGGATCTTGCCAATTTAAGGATGTTTGATTCCATGCAATTTCTTTCATCAGCCGGTTTTCTCCACCTAATGTTGGAAAAACGGATTCGTCAAAATGACAGTCCGCGTATCTGGCCTTAAATAAATCTCCGGTGGTTGGCTCAAGATACTTTATGATCGTGGGTGAATCATATCCAACATATATCCCCATCCTCCTTTGAGGTCCCATCTTAGTTCTCTGTGGTGGTGCAATAGGCACATAGACTGAACATCCAAATGTCTTTAGATGGGAGATGTCTGGCTCTTTTCCCGTTATTAATTGGGATGGGGAATACTTATGATCACTAGATGGCCTGATACGGATTAGTTCAGCAGCGTGTAAGACAGCATGTCCCCAAGCGGATACAGGGAGCTTTGACCTCATGAGTAATGGTCTAGCTATCAGCTGTATGCGTTTTATAAATGACTCGGCTAAGCCGTTCTGTGTATGTACATGTGCCACGGAGTATTCAACACTTACCCCCATGGACATACAATAGTCATTAAACGCTTGGGAAGTAAATTCACCAGCATTATCCATTCTTATGGTCTTTAAAGGAAAGTCTGGAAAGTGAGCCCTTAGGCGTATTATCTGAGCAAGGAGTCTTGCAAATGCCATATTCCGTGATGACAATAAGCATACATGTGACCATCTTGTAGATGCGTCAATGAGGACCATAAAATATCGGAATGTCCCACAAGGTGGGTGTATTGGTCCGCATATATCTCCTTGAATTCTTTCCAGAAAATTTATCGTTTCCTTAGTCACTTTTACTGGTGATGGCCTTACAATCAATTTTCCTTGTGAACATGAGGCACAAGTTAGATTCTTAGGGATCACTCTCCTTTCTTTCAAGGCGTGTCCACTTGTATTTGATATTAATTTCCGCATCATACTTGACCCGGGATGTTCCAGACGGTCATGCCATAAAGTGTACATATCCGTAAAGGCTTTATTTACGGCGGCATTGGCTTCTATCATACTGACCTTAGTACAGTAAATGGCAGTAGCTATAGCAGGTATAGTCTCAAGGACTTCCTTTTGGCCTTGGGCGTTTTTAACTATCTGAAGAAATTCTCTGTTTCCTCCGCCCATTGTTTCCACATGATAACCATTCAGATGAATGTCCTTAAAACTCAATAAATTTCGATTTGAGCTAGGTGAAAACAATGCATCTGAGATTTCTAGATGCGTGCCTTTAGGCATTAAAATATTGGCCTGGCCGTGGCCTTCTATTAGGCTGGCTGGTCCTGCTATAGTACTTATGTTTGCCCTTTTAAGTATAAGGTTTATGAAGTATCTTTTATCATTAAAAATCGTGTGGCTTGACCCACTATCCACCACGAACTCATCCATACTTCATAAAACAATAATTATGTCTTAAAATAAAAATTGAAATCATTCAATAAAATCAAATAATAAAATCCAAAGACATAAATCCAAAGCACAGCAAACATAAAAGCAACAAAGCAAATAGAACTCAAAATCTAAACTATTTCAAACAATCGGAAGTCTCATGTTCAATGAGATCATCTTTATTGGCGTCAAAATGATCATTCCTTTCATGATCAAAATCGCCTGCATCATCATGCTCATTTAATCAACTTTTGAGCTGCCTTCACAGTCTGAGGCTTCCTCCTCATCATTCGTTTGAGGAGTGTCCATCTCACTGCTTCTCTTTATCAGTTCATCAAGTCTACTGATAATCTCTTTAGTCCTCTGTCCTCTTCTAAGGTAATAAAATAGGTCATTATAGTTGGTGAAACTTTTGGCCTTAAGTGATAACAACAAATCCTTTGAATGGAATGTAGAGATGGTCTTATGTAAAAGATCTTCATCTGTTACCACTTCGCCACATAGCATGAGGCCATGGACGATTTTCATTAGGACAGAGTTGTATTCATCCACGGATTCAAAATCCTGGTAACCGAGAGTCTCCCATCCTTCCATGGAGTTTCGCCACAGTACCATTGAATACCTTTCGCCCAACTTTGTCCAAAGAACAAAAGGGTCCTTAACATCTTGGTACTGGTCTATCAGTTCTTCAGTGAGATGGAAGCGTATAATCGTTATGGCTCTTTGCCTTTGACTTTAAATTTAATTATTGCCTTCAACGATGCATTTACCGAGCCCTTTTGATTTCAGTATGATCTTTGCATCATAAGCCCATTGCAAGTAATTATCTCCCGAGAGATTAAGGGCTGCGAAGTCCATATTGTTGACTCTCGCCTATCTGAAATCAAGCATCGGTTTTCTCTTAGGGCTTTTAATAAATCAAGGCCTTAGAATGATGGCCGATTTATATACATCCGATTTTAGACTTCAAGTAATTAATCATGCAAGCAAATTCAAGCAAGCAATCATATAATCCGATTTTATTCTATACTTATATCAGATTTTAATTAACTTATTCTATATATAAGATTAATCCTAAAAAAATTATAATTAAACACTAAAGGATAATCATGCAAAAAGGAAATTCTTAAACTTTCCTATTTTGATTAGGATTAGGGTTTTTATGAAATCCGATTTTAATCTTTCCTATTCTCTTAGGGTTTCGGTTTCATGCAACTAGAACAATCAATCTAACACTCCTAAAACGCAAAGCTAAAACCTGATTTTAATTTTCTTTACTTATGCGGTTTTAACTAAGCAAGTAAACAATCCTTTACATGAATCGGTTTTAGGGTTTGAGTAAGATTAATGTTCAATTCGATTATGGTGAATGATTCTATCATGCGGTTTCTAAACATCAAATAAACAAGCTAAACAATATGTTTAAAACACGCAAACAAGTTAATCAAGCAAACCGTATTTTAGGGTTTGATATATGTTCAAGTAGGTTTCGGTTTTAAGGTTCTAAAGAGATCAAACAAGTTTAAACACACAAACCGATTTTAGGTCTTGCCTTTAGCTTAGATTCAAATTCAAATATAGGTTTTAACAAGACCAAACAAGTTTATAAGATAATCGGTTTTTAGGGTTTATGTTTATTAAGGTTGAATTCGATTTTATTTTGTTCTTAGACTTAGGGTTTTACCTTGATCTTCTTTTGGGGTTGAATGGTATGAACCGGGAGCTACAGACCACGGTATCGAGCTTAGAACCTCACGCTTGAATTGTTCGCGGCTACACGTCGGGTCAGCTACACGGACGGCTACACTGGATCGTCGGCTAGGGTTTGCGCGGCTATCGGGTTTGAAGACGCGCTGCTCGGCGATGATCGGATGTGCGGCTGCTCGAGTAGGATCGTGCCGAACTGCTGCTAGGAGCTTCGGATTAGGTCGCGCGGCTGTGAGATCAAGCGACTGAGGGTAGCTTCGGGTTTCTTCTCGGATCACGCGGCAAGGTTTCTCGGTTTGGCAACACGCGGATGCTCGGATCGAGAACTCGCGGCTGCTAGGGTTTCTCCGGGTTTAAAGCGTGCGGCTAGGAGAAGATCGGATCGCGGTTGCTCGCGGTGGCTAACGGCGGAACGGCGGTTTTTATATTTTTCGGTGGCTAGGGTTAAGAGCAAGTCGTGCTGATAACGTGTTGTAAAAGTAATGTAAATTGTGTTGTATTATTATGACCAAGAGGTCTCTTTATATAAGGATTACATAAGGGTAGAAAAGGAAACATCCTTTTCCTACATGAATAAGAAAAACATCTAATAGACCGTCTAAGGTATTGGGCCTTCACGCCAATGTCTTGATGGGCCGGTTATGGAGATCGAACCTCTATGATTTATAACATTACAGAAATTAAAAAAAAACACAAAAATGGTTAAAAGCAACTCTTACTTTAAAAGGGTATCATATGATTTTGATCGAGTAGCAACCACAACCTCCCTCGCCATCGAACCCGGTGACTTGTAAAGACTAAGCATCTTGTAATGCAAGTAGTTCCATTTTGAACAATTTATAAATAGCTGAAACCCCAAATTTTGATTAAATTCATGCATAAGAATACTAAAATGAACCGAAAAAAAGATAGATACATACCTGTTTGAAAGCAAAGTCCGGATAAGTGTTTTGCGCCAACTCCAAGCCTACTTTTGTTAGCTTGGACACCAAATTGGGTTGCTTTTTATCCAATCCCAGATAATTATCCATATCAAAAATATAGAGAAAAATCGATCTTCCCCCAGAGCTCCAATCTCCTCTTAGGCTCCTTTCGAAGAAGACTACTCTACTCTTCACGTAAGTATTTGCAACTTCGACTAATTGTGTAATTTGTGTCCAACGGTTACAGCGAGGATCGAAATCGAAAAGCTCCAGATTGAAGTCACTATAAACCTTATCATAGCCGATTCGATGTCCCGAGAGGTCGTGTCCACAAATGAAGATTGAATTTCGCTTATCCACCCAAGAATTCACCTGCGTGTCGATATCTGCAGTCCTTCTCCATTCCATAGTATCCTTGAGCATGTTAAAAGACTTCTGGACCTTGAAATTTTTCGCTCTAAGGAATTCCAACAAAACAATTTCACTTCCCTCTTCTTCGAGCAACACGATTCCCCAAATTGTTCGTTCAAGACCAGGATTAGAATCCAAATGCTCCCGCACCAAACGCTTCAATGCTTGGAGATATTTCCTCTATGAACCAATAAGATCTTCTTTGAATCTCAGTGGTGGGGGCTGATACAGAGTTCCTATTTGCGACTATGTAAGCATATGGGTGACGATCCCTGTAAGAAAGGGAGAGAGAGCTCGGCAGACATTCTCCTACACATTCTGCACATTCTCTGCCACATTTTGCACATTCTCTGGCACATTCTGCACATTTTCTAGAACATTCTGCTCATTTTGCACATTCTCTAGCACATTCTGCACATTCTCTGTTGAGAATTGAGTCCATCATTAAATCTTGTAATATAATAATGATATATTAAAAGGTGTATGTAAGATTCGTGACTTAGTTTGGTTAGTTATTCAATTATGAACAACCACGTACCATTACGAACGGGTTACGTTCCATCATTGAAGATCACTATATAAGTTAGTGTTATGTTATTGTAATAGTTGAGAATATAAACAAATTTCAGATTAATAAAAGTATATATTTCGTTCTTGTGTTCTTTAAAAGAGAAGAGATAATTTTTTATCTCGTACTATGTTTCTCCATTCTTTCTTACTTAAGTTTTATGTTAATCACAATCAAACATATTGTGATAATCAGAATCTGGAAACTACAATTATTCAACATGGCATTAGTTTTTGACATGGCATCAGGGCTTATCTTGGTCTTGGAGCATGTTTAAGCACAACAAGAATAAGAAGAATTACACTGCGAGAAGAAGACAAAGATGGAGACGATAATCAACGGTGAGAAACCGAAGAAAAAAAGAAGAAGAAGAAGAAATAGAAAAGGAAGAGGTGGTGACAAGAAAGAGCACCATCAACCTTCACAAACACATCATCATGTCGTACCTTTAAGAAGAAGGCTCCTAAGGGATGAAGGAGATGGGAAATCTTCTCAAAAGGCAATGCAAAAAAACATATGTGGAGTTGAAGTTGTGGAGAGAGAATCTTGAAACTTTGTTCAACAATCTCTTGGTGAAGCACAAAGATCCGGAGAAGGCATCACTCGATGAAGTTGAGAATCCGAATAGATCTTCAACTGAAAAAGACGGAAAAGTTGCATATTGGAAGAAACAAAGCAAGGCAATCAGCACAAACGCAAAAAGTGTTGTGGAATTTTTTAGAGAAAAACGTTCACATGGGAGGAAGCCGCTTGTTGGAAAAAACAAAGGAAGGCTACTGGCAAAAAATGTTCAAGGGAACGCTTGAGATGTGATAACACTCATATTTTACTCCTAATACCTATTATTTCAAGATCGTTTATAAGTGTTTTAACCCAGTTTTCAACGGTTTTAAAGTGATTTCCATGTTTCCTAGTCTTAGGAGTCATTTCAGGGAAATTGGACGAAAAGAATACATTTTGGAGCAAAACGAGAACTTCTAGGACAAGTGCTCGGAGCCATAAGTTTAGCATCAGACGACGACCTTCCCACCACAAGATCAAGATCATATTTGGAGAAAAGATAGCCCTTTCAGCTGTCTTTCACCCCAAGGTGGTTTGAGTTCAATACCCCGGTTGGATCTCAAGTTACGAAGAAAGCAAGAAAATCCGTTAGACACATCCTCAGAAGAAGGACGGCCGCGCCACAGATCCTCAGAAGACCAGTGGCAGCGCCACGCCTGGACGCTCGCGCGGCCAGACCGTTCCGGCCCGTCCCAAGCCCGTTTGCACTTATCCGATATTTCCCGAGGTTAAAACACGAAGCCCACTTTCTGAAGACAGGAGAGCCTATATAAGGAAACCTTAGGGTTTCAAAAAGGGCGTGACCTCACAAAGGGGTTTAATCATGGATTGATTTCGCTAGGATGATAGAGATATAATTTCTTCTAGGTATCTTCGTTTATGTCTTGCTCTTATTGCATGTTTGCTTCTCTGATCAATTAGCAACTGAATCCATGACGACTAGATACACAAACGTGTGGTCTATCTTTTGGATCTAGAGGTTAACGAGCGGATTGCACCGTAGGATGCTTAGGCATATCGACGGACCGCACCGTGAGTGTTTACAAATAGGTGAATGATATGTATGCGCGGTAGTCTTGCATCGTGGGATGAGAAGTCATATCAGCAGTGTAGGACAAACGTAGGTGGTTAGATCCGCGAACGCGGGAGAGTCATAGTCAACCGTTTCAGCTTAAGAACCTAACCCTTTAATTCATTTAGAACCTATCCTATTACTTGTTAGATCCAATCTATGAACGCCGGAGAATACCCCTGAACACAACGCCTTTTATCTATTGATTTACAACCGTTTATTTCTCTTCTGCTGCTCGATATTACTACTGCAACCGTGACACACTAAATCCCCAACTTGCTTTTTGGTTTAAAGAAGTTAGAAATCCTAAGACTTTCGCAAAACGACAATCTCTGTGGATTCGATCCCTTAATATACTACTGTGATTGCTGTGCACTTGCAGCTATCTTAGGGGTAAAACTTGAAGTAACAAACCCCCACCGCATCAAGTTTTTGGCGCCGTTTCGGGGATTGTTTGCTTTTGCGAATTTTCAGTTTCTAATTCCTCTTTTAGACCGCGTTGAATTTCAAGCTTTTCTGTTCATTGCTCACGATTCTCTTGTGTTTACTTCTCATGTTTCAGGTGCATGACCACTAGGAGGAACGCTTCCAACGTCTTGCCACGCAAAAACGAGATCAACAGACACGAAAAAGAAATCTGAAGGTTAAGAAGACAAATCAGCCGGGTCGAAAACGAGGCCGCTCTTGGAGTTCAACGAAACCGCGAAGAAATTCTTCGCAACACTGGTCGAGCACCTAACGATCTACAAGATAGGGAGCCACAGCTCGACAACAATGGAAACCCTATCAACCACATTCCCGAAGCTGACTCGGATGAAGAAAAACGCGATCATGGCTTACAGCAAGGAGGACATAATCCAATCATCGGAAATGGCGTGAACCGAGCGAACCCTATCGTCCAACAGGAGGACCAAGACGCCAACCGACCTGTCCTGCCCGCCAACCAGCTCAGGCGAGTGAGGAATCGCACCATAGCCGATCACGACACTCCTGATCATCACTTTCAGAATCGAGCTGTGATTCATGTTAACGTCCCTCATGAGGACGAGTTGGAGATCAAACCGCAAATCATCTCCTTGGTGAAACATAATCAGTTTCACGGGCTATCAAACGAGCACCCGATGGACCACATCGAATTATTTGAAGAAATTTGCAGTACCACGAAGACGAACCGAATCCCTTCCGACTATCTAAAGTGCAAGCTATTCCCATTTTCTTTTACCGACAAAGCTCATAGATGGCTGAAGACTTTACCACCAAGATCGATCACTAACTGGGTGGAATGCAAAGATGCCTTCTTATATCACTTTTACACAAAGTCTCAATCCAATATGCTGAGAAACAAGAATCAAGGCTTTCAACAAGGACCGGTCGAGTCATTCTTTGAAGCATGGGAGTGATTCAGGGACTACGAACGCGACTGTCCTCACCATGGTTTTTCCGGATCCAGCTTGCTAAACTTATTCTACCGCGGACTGCAAGCTAGGTACCAACTTTCACTCAACACTGCCAGTAATGGAGACTTCACCACGAAGACGGAACGGCAAGGACGCGCACTCATTGAGAACCTCGCTGTAAGCAACATCAACTAATGTCCGGATTATGATAAAAATCCGCGAACCAGAGATTCGGATTCCAAGCAGATAGCCGAGCTGAAGAACATGATGAGACAGCTACTCAAAGGTCAACAACGCATTATCAATGCGTGTGAAATAGCGGGAGAAAGAGAAGAATCTAACCCGGGAGAAGATGGAGATGAATCCTACTCGCGAGAAGAAGAAGTTAACTTTATAGGAGGCCAGAATTCATATCCAAACCGAAACTTCAACAATGGATTCAACAACAACTTCATGAACAACAACAACCTCTCATACCGAAACCCGAACGTGGAGAACCCGCGAGATCAAGTCTATCCACCTCAAGGAAGACCCTTTGAGAACAAGTTCCAGAACGTGAACTATGGAAGCAACGGAGACTACCAGCCAAAGCAGCCCTACAATTCTCAGGTTGTGCCCTACAACAACCAGCAAGGAGCCCCACAAGCCGCATCAAATGCACCATACCCATCGCGAGAGGACAAACTCGAAGGATTGTGCAACAGCTGTTGTTGTCTCAACAAAAATCAGTCAAGGACCTCAACATCAAGGTAGATTGCATGTACAACGACCTGAATGGCAAGTTCGAATCCCTATCTTCCCATGTGAAGAAATTAGACATGCAAATCTCGCAAACTGCTGAAACCATCAAAAGACAAGCAGGGATCTTCCCTGGAAAGGTAGAGGATAACCCGAAAGGATTCTGTAACGCGATCTCAGCAGTCACCGACGAAGCTAAGGAGCCAGAGTTAGCTATGGGAGAAAAGTGCAGATTCGTCCCACTTTTCCCAACGATAAAGAAAGGGACGACTAATCCACCTTTTGACACTCCGGAGCACCGCAGATTCGAGAGGCTAAAGAAAGAAGAAGATCCAGGCGCATTTACCTTCCCATGCTCGATCACGGGAATCAACTTCAAAGATTGTCTATGCGACACAAGAGCTAATGTCAATGGCATGTCCACGACAATCGCTGAAAAGTTAGGAATAACAAACTATTTCCCCTCACCTACGCAGCTAGAATTCGGAGATTCGTCTAGGAAGAAAGCAAATGGTGTCGTCTACAATGTCCAACTTTATGTCGGGTATAAGATAGTTCCTACGGACTTTCACGTGCTCGATATGGGGGAAGATAAGGACAAGCCTTTGATATTTGGAAGACCCTTCTTGGCCACGATAGGAGCAAGGATCGACCACGTAAGTAACTTCATAGTCTTCCTGCATATAAGCCAGAAAAATACTACCTGAAGGAGCTGAATACTTCGCCAATGGAAACGAAGAGCCACTCGACTAAAAAGGAGAAGAAGGGTATGATATCTAGAGTAGGCCACCTCCACTCAAGACCCTTCTCAAGGATCGAAATCATGATTCCTCCCGAGCTAGAAGAAATGGGCGAAGAAGAAGTGTCAAAGACGGTCGAGAAGACCAACCAAGTGATCCTAGAAGCTTAAATTCTTAGGAATGGAAACGGAGTCACACTGCTGATATGGAGACAAGGGGAAGGTTTAGGAGAAACAACTCCGGAAGCACCTTCCTGATGCGGGGTTTCTTTTACTTCAAGTTTTACCCCTAAGATAGCTGCAAGTGCACAGCAATCACAATAGTATATTAAGGGATCGAATCCACAGAGATTGTTGTTTTGCGAAAGTCCTGAGATTTCTAACTTCCTTAAACCAAATTGGAGCTTGCGGGATGCAGTGTGTCACGATTCGCAGTAATGATATCAGGCAGCAAAAAAGAATTAAACGGTTGTAAATCAATGAATAAAAGGCGTTGGGTTCAGGGACATTCTCTGGGGTTCATGGATCGGATCTAACAAGCAACATGATAGGTTCTAGATGATTTAAAAGGTTAGGTTCTTAAGCTGAAACGGTCGACTATGACTACCCTGCCTTCACGGATCTAGCCACCTGCGTTTGTCTTTCACTGCGGATATGATTTCTCATCCCACGATGCAAGACAACCGCGCATACATATCATTCACCTATTTGTAAACACTCGCGGTGCGGTCCGTCGATATGCCTAAACATCCGACGGTGCGATCCGCTCGTTAACTTCTAGATCCAGACGATAGACCACATGTTCATGTATCTAGTCGTCCTGAAATCAGTTGCTAATTGATCAGAGAAGCAAACATGCAATAAGAACAAGACATCAACGAAGATACCTAAAAGAAACTCTATCTCTATCAACCTAGCGAAATCAATCCATGATTAAACCCCTTCAAAAATCCCCTTAGAAACCCAACTAGATGACTACTCGTTCATGGGAACGAGAGACATCTTCAGGATATGAAAGGTGCGAATTGTATTAATAAAAAGAACAAAGTGAGAAAACTTCTTCAAAGGAAATTGATTGAAGAGTGGTTTTCTTAAGGTATTGAAAAGCAAAGAACTAAGAACAAAAGATGAAAGGGATAAGAAGGAGGAGTAGGCGGCTGCAGAAGAATTCTCTCTCGAGGTCTTCAACTCCGGGGCCGTCGAACTCTCTCTCTCTCTCTCTCTCTGTGCGGCGCGAAAGTGTTTCTGGAAAAGCTCTCTGTGTGGTCACGCCTCTTTTGAAACCCTAAGGTTCCTTTATATAGGCTCTCGGTCTTCAGAAAGTAGGCTTCGCGTTTTAACCTCGGGAAAATATCGGATAAGTGCAAACGGGCTCGGGATGGGCCGGAGTGGTGTGGCCACGCGAGCGACCAGGCGTGGCGCAGCCACTGGTCTTCTGAGGATATGTGGCGCGGCCATCTTTCTTCTGGGAATGTGTCTGATGGGCCTTCTTGCTTCCTTCGTAACTTGAGATCCAACCGTGGGACTGAACTTAGATCACCTTGGCATAAAAGACAGCTGGAAGGGCTATCTTGTCTCCAAATATGAGCTTGATCTTGTGGTGGGAAGGTCGTCATCTGATGCTGAACTTATGGCTCCGAGCACATGTCCTTGAAGTTCCCGTTTTGTAGCAAAATGTGTCCTTTTTGTCCAATTTCCCTAAAATGACTCTTAAAACTAGGAAACGTGGAAATCACTTTAAAACCGTTGAAAACCGGGTTAAAACACTTATAAATGATCTTGAAATAATAGGTTTTAAGAGTAAAATATGAGTGTTATCAACTCCCTCAGACTTAAACCTTTGTTTGTCCTCAAATAAAACGCAGACAAAGCCTGGAAAAGAGGTTTGAAAATATAGGAACTAGCAAAAACTCAGCGACCGTCTGATAACATGCATATTTTACCCGTTTTTACTATCATAAGTGAGTGCTTTAATAAGCATTTCACTAAGGTTTTGATGCAAACACACTAGATTTTGAGTATTTGGTTGTTCAAGACTCTTTTCAGGTAATCTTAGCAAAAGACGCATATTTTGGAGCAAAATGGACAATTCCGGAAACAGTGCCCGAGGACAGAAGTTCAACACCAAATGATGGCCTTCCTACCACGAGATCAAGCTCATATACGAAGACAAGGTAGCCTTATCAGCTGTCTTTCACCTCGAAGTGGTTTGAGAGCAATCCCACGGTTGGATCTTGAGTTCCGAAGGAAGCAAGAAGGTCCGTCAAGCACCCGGAAGGACGAGTTGGCCGCGCCACGGCCTAACCAGACGACCAGTGGCCGCGCCACGGGTAGTCGCTCGTGCGGCCAGGCCACTCACGGATTCCCGATCCCATTTGAAGCCTAACTTAAACCCGCAGCCGTCTTATGCAAGCCAAGACCTAATCCACGACCTAGGGCACTTGAAGACCTATATATACTCGCCGTTTAAGGTTTTATATGATATCAGTTTTTCATTCCAAATACTCTAAGTTATAGATTTCTCTTTGGTGGCCGCGGATCTTTGATTCGTGGTATGCACTTTGTTCTTTGAGGGAGATTGATTTGTTCTTGAACCCTCTTTTACTTCAATCGATTTGTATAAGTTATGCATTCATCAATAACGTTTTCTGCTTCTACTTTTATGTCTGAGTAGTTTACTTTCGTTGGATTTTCTTTAAGGGGATCTATAGGGAATTTCATTAACTGTTGTTGAAACCGATTGTTTAGGCCGAAGATTAGGATTTTATGTCTCACCTTATTCGTTCTTATTGCATGAGTCTGGCGTCATGAACTATATTCGGATAGCAGGATTTTGAGAACGACAAACGTGCTGAATCTCAGATCTAGACCAAAGTAAGGTAGAGAGCATCCTTCCTGGGGCGCTTATGCGTATTCGGGGAGATGTCTGAATGCTTATTGTCCCGTTCCTATTGCGTGTTCGTCTAGGCTGCAGGATATGAAAATATACCTGTGGAATAGAAGTACGCAGATCAACCTAGTTTGATAAAGTTAGGTTGTTAAAGGTTTCCACCTTCCTTCCTGCATCAGCGACTGCACCAGCTTACGGAGCTAGCCCGGATGATCACGGATCGCGCGGCCGAGTCTGAAAAGACCTTCCACTCTCGGATCAGTTCAATGCAGGCCGAGATTTCCTACAAAGTGTAGAAGATCGCGGGACAGGTCAAGAAACTTGAGGCTGAAGCCTCGAGAGACGGAGACAAACTTCTAAAGATGGAAGAAAAGCTGGGATGTCACGATTACAATCTGGCCCAAGTCATACGAAGAACCCGAGGGTACAGTTGCGAGCTCGAAGAAACCAAGGAAGCCATCGATGAGGTCAAAGATCATCTTGGCAGATACATCGAGGAGGCACGGGAAGGCAGCTTGGCAGTCAAGAGCCAATCCAGCAGCAACAAAAGGGCGATCAAGGGCATTGCCTTGGAACTAGAGAGAAGTGGAGACAAGTTCGAGAGACTTGCCCAAGACCAGCTTGAGCTCACCAACATGCTACCCTCATTCAAAAGAATCACGAGTTACCCCTCAAGAGAGCGTAAGGAGACCCCCGATTCCTCAAGCGAGGAAGACGTCACGCCGAGCGAACGGTTGGGCGCAAGGCTCAAGCAAGTAATCATTGCACCTTGCAATGTCATCACTCGCCTCGGAGCAAAGAGAGAAGCCATTCTTAGGGCAAGGCGCGTCCCGGACAGATTCGCTTTCTCGAACCATCGGCCACGTCAAACTTCAGCACTTCCAATCCATGGAATGTCGTCCCCAGAGCCAATATTAGATGAAGACTTGATTTGCCGATCAAACGACAAGAGGGTGCAGGAAAAGTCACGATTTGGGGATCGCATCAAAAGAGAAAGACTCATCGAGTTCCATAAGAAAGCAAGGAAGATCCCGATAAACGTTGACTTGAATGAGGCTCTATAGAAGAGGGGTCTAAAAGAATACTTCAAAGATAGCAGTGAAGATACGAGCACAATCAGATGCCACTACATGCAGGCAAGGTTCAACGCCACCACGCCAAGGATCATGGACGTTCATAGGTATAAGAAGGTTGGAAAGATTCGCAACCTAATCTGATACGATTCTTTCCAAGAAGGATGCACTCTAGGTGTGGTATAAGGATAATCCTTGACTTCAAGTGACTCGCGAAGTAAGATGATAAGGTATATTAAACCCTATGCCCAAAACTTACAACGATTCAGATGAAACTAGGCGGTGGATTCGTTGTTGATAGAACTCGTGGAGTAAGATGTTAAGGTATATGAAACCCTAAGCCCAAAACTCGCTTAAAACGAAGACTACGAACAAAGAAGGTGAATGGCCACACAAAAGTCTGCGGAATGACTTCTGATAAACCGGTTTGATCGTTTGGATATTACGCACCAAAGATCGAAAAGTTCACAAGGAACAAAAGAGAAATCACTCTCAAAAAGATTAATAAAAAAGATGGGTGTCTTTCTCAAATGAGTTACAAGGATTATAAAGAAGAAAAGATGTGTTTAAGACTTAGCTAAAATCGATAAAGACTTAGCTAAAAACTAGGAAGACTTAGACTAGAATTAAAGATGTGTTTGACTGACTCTTAGACTCATAATGACCCTTGAACACGTCCAGATCCTTCCTTTGGCAGAATCTTGACTATGTAGCTCAACTATAAAACTCGACGAATGTAGCTTGAATATATAGTCGACTATGTAGACAAACGATGTAGTTGACTATGTGGCTTGAATAATGGCATTCCCTTCTTTTGGTTAACTCCTTGCTTAGGTTTGTGAATCAAGTGCCTCATTAAAACCTTTCCTGGAAAACCCAATGGGAAAAACCAAGGAGTAGGAAAAAGAGTACAAATGATCACTAAACCTTGATAAGCTTCAGAAGTCTGCTGTGTATTTTTCTGAAGTCTGACGAGTGATTAAAACCTAAGTAGTTTTGACTTCTTCTCCTTTTTGTGTGATCATCTGACTGAGTAGTCCTCCAACTCTTTCCTTAAACCTCTTAAGCCTTGCACGAGTCATAGATCCTTCAGGTACAAGCAAAGCATCCGCTGGTTCAAGCTCTCCTTCCTCTGGTTCAAGCTGCGCATCCATGATCATATCATAATCAGCAGAGAAGACCTTGCGGAATTCGACAAGGTAGTTGAGAACTTCCTCCTGAGACTACCTTCACTACGGCATGGAAGGAGCATTTGATCTGTTACTACTTCCAAGAGAGTGATGAGACTAAGCATGAGATACAGCATCACTACGAATTCGCAAGAGCCGTAAAGAAAGCTCGAAGATCAAGGGAGACCCGGTATGAGAAACACCTTCTTGAGAAGGATGAGGATGCCATCATGGAGAGACTCGAGGAGCCTTTAGCAGAAGAGGCCGCGCAGAAGGCAAAAAGACCTTGCCTAAGGTCGAACTCCACGTCCAACTAAGCTCCCAAACTACCAAAGTCTAGCTAAAAGACTCTAAACAAGAGCGGCTCAATGGGAGGCAACCCATTTTAGGTATTCTCTTTCTCATCTCCTTAACCATACTAACTTTTAGTTTTGGTTTCTTCTTAGTTTACAGCATTTTCATAAACCTCAAAAGCACAAAAAAATCAGAAAAACCCAAAAGACCAAAAAAATGAAGAAGGAGTTTCAAAGAACACTCACCGGGCGACGAACCACCAGTGGGCCGGCCAGAAGGAGCCTGGCCGCGCCACGAGCCACGATAGCGCGGACGAAGGACGCCCGGCCGCGGCCGCGATAACCCGTCGCTCGGCCACCCTTCTTCCGCGACGTTCTCCATCCGAACCTCACCAAACCGGATCTCCTTCAACCTGTTTCAAGCCTTTCAAGTATCCTCCTTGATTTAATGGCCTGAACAGGACCTAAAGACTGCAAAGATCACTTCCACAACCGCGGCACATTGCTGTTGCATCAAAGACGGCGAGACGAGGCAAGACTCCATCTAAGTCAAGTCAAGTTAATGATCCATCTCTCTACCTACTTTGTCCAGCACGTTCAACGGACCTGCATCCACGGAAACGAAGAGGAACACCACGGTTCTAGAGGATGAAAACCGTTGTGCAAGCTCCAGAAGGAAGAAGATGCAACTTCCTTCAAACAAACCGCGAAGAGGAAAGTTCCCGAAGACTAGCTGTCTCTCTTCCGCGACCAAGACCTTTACCGAAGCCAAGTAAGGAATTCGAATGGCACTGAAGTTCATACTAGCAACACCTGTCTTCCGGGATCCCGAACAGATCACTGGATAGGCCAGCATAGACCCAAACTTCAAGTTAAGTTTCTGAGGTGACGCAATCTTCAAGACGCAAGGACGGGAGATTTTCCATCTCTCATTCACGGTGTTATCAAAGGTCAAGGAACCGAGACGAGTACTCAACAACCGGAGTACCTGTTCTTCTCAACATAGGCGTACACCAATCATCATCATCACCAGCCGCCAACATCACCAACACACGCCCACCACCACCATCCGAAGCAAGGAAGCTCAACCGTGCAACACATTTCCTTTCGAGCTAAGTTTTCGATTTCTTTTGTTCAATCAAATCGATTCTAAGCAGGGACATAA
>JAHZTW010000004.1:19656689-19688558 GCA_020283515.1 Alliaria petiolata | reverse complement strand
CGCCTGAAGACTTTGGGGATCGCGGAGATGGTGGAGGAGAAGGAGACTGGTTTCCCGGTGTAGAGGGAAGCGACGGTGAAGACCACGGCGGCGGTGGAGAGGAGAGAGAAGGCGAAGAGGAAGATCAGGTAGCTGAACTGGAAGATGAGGAGCACGGTCCAGTCGTGACGGGAGCGATCCGAGTTCGGCGGGTCGGACGAGTCGAGCTTGGCGAGAATCGGCTGAGTGAAGAGCGAGTGAGCGAGGATGGCGAAGGAGAGAGGGAAGATTAGGGATAGGGTTATGAGGTAGAAGGTTCTTGGGGATCGTTTCTTGATTGAGATCGATTCTTGAAGCAGTTGAGGAATCGTCAAGAATTGGAGCTCTTCTGGCTGTAGATCCATGGCGATGTTTTCTTTTTGGTTTCTGGGTTTGATTGATCGGAGTCGGTGAGAGAGAAGACAGAGGAGAGATGAAGAATCACCGACGGGTCAATTTCGAAATCTGAGAGGAAGATGAGAGACTTTGTATTACCAAGAGAAGATGAAAAAATTGACGAAAAAGACTTTCTTGGAAACTTCTGGGAAACTCTCTAAACACGTTTATGTTTTTTACTATTTTTTTGACCCTTTTTACCAATTTTTGTTTTTTTTTGTTTTTTTACCTATTCTTTTTTATTTTATTTTTTGCTTATAACTTCTTTTTTTGATCAAAGATTGTTGCTTATAACTATTATTATTCCTTCTTTTTTTTTTGAACATAACTATTATTCCTTTTTTTTATGGGAAAGTATGTGTAACTGGGTCGGTTAAGACTTTCATGGTTTTTTTGTTTTAAATTTGTTAGGAAGACTTTCATCTTTTTAATACCTACTTTTTTAATACGTACTTAAAATTTTAATTATTTCGTTTGTGTATGTATGTGTGTGTGTGTATACCTCTCGAGTTATTATATATTGAAGTAAATAAGTACAAGGAATGCAATATGATGATTTTAACTTGATCGACATGTCAAGAAATTTTAAATCTGAAACAATTATTGAAACTTTATGATATAAAACAATAATTTTTTTGGTTGTGTTTACGTTTTTATTTTTGTTCTCACTGCTATAAATTTAAAACATAAACGCACAAAACAACTATTAGGATCAAGCTTTTAGAAGAAGTAAAAAGAAAAACCAATTATGTTCATTAAAAGTCTTTTTTGTTAAAAGGGTTTTCAGAGATTAAAAAAAAAGAGTTCAACGTTTCTGACAACAGGGAAACTAAAGAGAGGGGAAGGTTAATCAAGTCTTTTAATACAATCTTACTAAAAAAAAGATCAATAAATCTCTTATGGAGTTTATGATATTTATTCTCTTTATTTTATAGGTTTGCATAGGATTACTCGTCTCTATCTTATAGTCTACAAACTTATTTTATAGGTTTATACATCTATAGGAAATTAAATAGAAGCTAATAAGGAATGCTTTTCTTCCACTGAATCGCGCAGGTGCAGGGAAACCACATGGACTGGATGGTCCCAACAGTTAAAAGTCGATATCAACTTTATAATTCAGGGTTCAAACAAATTAAATATTAATTTACATAAATAATAAAATAACTTTTCTTTTGGTTTTACTACAGAACTTATTATTCACGTAAGGAAATATATATATATATAGAACTTACAATTGTCCTCTTGAATTATAAGATATATCAAATGTTGGTGTATACGAGCTATATATCCCACAAACACATATATCTTATAATTCAAGAGGACAATTGGTTATAGCTTCAGTTTTGTATATAAAGAAATCTAATAAATGGACAAGACCTGTTCTTGATTATACTTTCAGCTTTTGTTTTGGTTTAGTTAACCTTTTTTTTTTGGTATAAAGAAATGTAACCGGATATATACTTATTTGTTATTCAAATCAGACTACTAAAATACGTGGTTTTGGCTTTGCTTTTTTAAAACAAACTAGCGGTTGACCCGCGTGTACACGCGGATATATATTTTATTATATTTTTTGAAAATTGTAATGATTATAATATTTTAAGTAACTATTCTGTTTGGTAATAATTTTTTTTATGTTTATTGTTTATTTTTCTTTATAATTTGTTGTTTTTTTAGATGTTTGTGAAATACAAAATAGCATAAATATTATGTTTATGTTAAAAAAACGAAATGACTTTATTTTACAATAAAAATAAAATTAGTTTCAATTAGTTTCTGCTAATGTGTT
This sequence comes from Alliaria petiolata, assembly GCA_020283515.1. NCBI lineage: Eukaryota > Viridiplantae > Streptophyta > Magnoliopsida > Brassicales > Brassicaceae > Alliaria > Alliaria petiolata. The sequence continues at coordinate 19,686,352 of JAHZTW010000004.1, read as the reverse complement.
TTAAGTAAATATCTTACTCTATAAAATTTGAAGCTTGCTCAGTGGTCAAATTGTTCATTAGCTCATCAGCACGAGTTACAGGGAAGTTGTTAACTTTCAGGTATAAACCTCACCACGAAACCAAACCGGATTCACCTCCATCTTTGTTTGGCCTAAAAGCATGATACCCTTTTGTCCTTAATTCTCGAGATTTAAAATGATAGATGTATAGAGTCGCATAGTTTTGATCGCCGGTTTTCTTAATTATTCAATTTGTTTTATATTTTAATTTTGGTACGTACCATTTTCTTTTCAAAAAACTTTTATATTTTCATTTTTGTACGTACCATTTTCTTATAAAAAAACCTTGAAACCGAAAAGGAACAAATGGGAGACGGGGAACAAATACAAAAAACATTAATTGTTTACATGCTTTTCGATTAATTAACACACAAAAAATCCGGAATAAAATCTAGAAAGAGGAGTTGTGTTCTCAAGAAAAAACCAAAGACATGTGTGCTAAAAACGTAGAAGAGGAGATGTGTTATGAAAACGACGAACAAAATTATTTGATCTTCATAGCTTTAGTCAACTATCACATAGATCGTTTCTTTTTAGCATGATGTCCAACTCCATCTTCAAAGTCCGGAATTTCATTCCTATCTTCTTTTTATATATCAACCATGTTTAACTTTTCATTGAACACAATTTCTTCTTCTTGGATGCTTCGACCATCCTGTTGTTCAACCCAATTATTGAATAATCCAGTCAAATATTTGCATAAATTATTTGGTATTAGCAAGTACATTTATGGTTTGGATTTTACTCGCAGAAGTGACTGCAGGCTTTTCATTGACGAACACATTTTCTTCTTCCTGGCTGCTTCGACCATCCTGTTTTTCGACCCAGTTATTGAATTATCCAATAAAATATTGCAGAAAGTTCTTTGGTATTAGCAAATACCTTTATGGTTTGGATTTCACTCGCAGAAGTGACTTCAGGCTTTTCATTCACAACTCTTGTAACTGTGAATGCTTGGAAAGAAGTCCTGAAATTGTAATTTGTTATCTTCACTTGAAAGTCCATTGTTTTGCCAATCAACCGACGAAGACACTCTGGAATCAAGTCAGGAGACTGGATTTCTTCCTTTTCTTCTGGCTTCTGTAAATCAAACACTATGAAGCTTGGATAGGAATATCATAGTTGAATGATTAAAACAAAAGAGTTATGTGAGATATAGCAATACGACTTTTGGTGGACAGACGTGTGCATGTAGGGTTTGGTTTATGAAATGATTTAGAGATTGAAATAAATGAACTGTGATTCATATATATTTTTAGGACAGAAGAAACAATTTAAACAAATCTCGGAAATACTTTGTATAGGAACAGTCATACCTTTTCATCTAAAAGAAGTAGATCGTAACTCATGAGTGCTCCATTCTGTTTGAAATTTTGAACTTCCCAAGAATGCAAAAGACGGACAGTAATGTTTTGGTCGGATTTCCCTTGTTCAAGTTTGTCTAATGGAATAGATGTAGGCAACAAAGTACGAAGATGTTCTCCTTCCATGTTGATTTTAACAAATCTGTCAAAGTAAATAGTACCATCAGAAGTTTGATTACAATAATGGAATTAGAAAGGGAGAACTTGTTGAAACGCAAGAAGCAATAAACTTATTGTAATGAGTGGAGAAAGGTAAGATGGGAGTGGTACAAAACTTTGCNAAGCAAATTCCATAGAATCATTCCTAGCTTTATGATCCAAGGAGGTGACTTCACGCACGGAAACGGTATGGGAGGAGAATCGATCTACGGTCAGAAGTTTAAAGACGAGAACTTCAAACTGAAGCACACCGGACCAGGTGATTGATCATTTTCTTCTTCTTTCTTTAAGCCAAGTTTGTGCGGAAAGTGTCATAGATTGTTATGAAAGCTGATGATGGTTTTGGAATCTGGAATTGGGGGGACACAGGTTTCCTTTCGATGGCGAACTCTGGAGAAGACACAAACGGTTCGCAGTTTTTTATCACGACGGTGACAACAAGCTGGTTAGATGGAAGACATGTGGTGTTTGGGAAAGTGGTGCAAGGAATGGATGTTGTGTACAAGATCGAAGCTGAGGGAAAGCAAAGCGGAACTCCTAAGAGCAAAGTCGTTATTGCAGACAGTGGAGAGCTTCCTCTCTAAACACCTATAAGCACTTCTTCTTCTTCAGGAAGATAATTAGGGTTTTTTTTAAAGTTGTTTGTTACATATACTATCGAGGAATAAAGTCACTTCAGTTTCACATTTTTTTTTTTTTTCCTTCACTAAAATAATCATTTTCTACAGACACCATGATGATCTTCCCAATACTTAAATCACCAACATTTGTAGAATCCTTAGATGATCTTGTTTCATCAGCTGCTCCCACCTTGATATAAAAAGTCCATTGAACCATAGGTAGAAAACAACCTTCTATTTAGACAAATCAGTCTTGAACACACTTGTGCCGCCACTATTAACAAGGGAACACCCATCGTCTTAACTTTCAACTTTGTTAGGAAGACTTTCGATACAAACCTCTGTTCAATTATACTTGTGATTGCAGCTGAAAGCAGACTTGAAATCTTCTTCACAGTCTCAGTGATTTTTCTTCTTACTTTTATTTCAGGTAAAGCGAATAATCCCATAAAGATCAGCAACTCCTCTTTAAAGAAGAGATAATTATTCTCTCTTTCTTCTCTACGATTCTCTTTAGCACTAGCAATCAAGTATATGTCTAACTTTCTATTAGTACGATATTGTCCGATTTGGATAATAGGCAAAATTTGCACTGATTTGTTCTTAGGCTAGTTGAAGTGTTTTTAGTCTTTTCAGAGGAATACAATAACTCCAGCTGCAAACGGGACGTTTCTCGGAGGAATCACACGAGTGTTGTCTTATTGTTAAGAAAATTAAATCAATCAGAAATTATGTATGCAAATTAGTATAACCATAAAACTAGCCCTGAAAATTTCGGAACTCAGAATGGAAATTTATGGGTATTTTTGACGTGAACGGGAAATTTGGGAATTGGAAAACAATTCTTACAAAGGAATCCAATAAGAACGTGACGGGAAATTCGGATAACGGTTCGGGAAATTCTCTTACCTAAAATCTCTTCCCAAATGGATAATTATTTTGGGTAAGAGTCAATTTTAAGATATATATTTCGGATAATTTCGGAAAAATTCGAAAAAATTCAGAAAAAGTCAGGAAAATATATTGAACTTTTTTTAATTTTTTAATTTTTAAACGGATAGTTCGTATATCCAATCTCATATATGTTCCCTTTCCGTACCTTTCATGTACCCGTTTGAATAAAATAAATGGTCTTGAATGAAATTTTTTTGAAAAAAAAATGGTACGGGACGAAACAAGAAACCGTCTCGAAATTTTCAGTGCTACATAAAACTACTTTGATTACTAGTTAGGTTTTCTCGAAGAGATATTATTGTGACATTCAAACAAGATTGTTTACCTTTTCGACGGAAATATATATATATGATTGTGTTTTATTTCCCTATCAATTTGATATTTTGATTTTGTGATACAAAGTATCAATTATTATATTTGAATCTTTATGTTTCTAAATTTGTAATTTTAAAGTTACTTTTAATTCGTATGAACTACCACTCGTGTAACCTACACATAGCACTAAAACTGTCTCTTATACACATCTAGATGTGTATAAGAGACAGTCGTTGAGAAGATAAGGGTTTGCTTCTCGCCATACGAAGTCGGGGAAGAAGTCGACAGAGACAATGCGATTTTCGTGTTTGGGCCTAAAATGTTGGCCCATTGATTTAAAATTTTTTTTTGCTGATGTGTCAGGCAGAGATGCTGACGTGTCAGGTTCTGGTGAGGCATACTGAGTCTTTATATAATAGATTAAATACCTTGCAAACATACATATTCCACACATAATTTAACAAGAAATCGAATAACAATTGAATTTACCTACATCTAATTAAGCATAACTTAACACAAAACTAGTTAAAACTTTCTATTCTTATTTGTGAACCTTTCAGACCGCTAGATTAAAAAAGTACTATTTATTTACCTTCAAACTTTAATTTATCATGTACACAGAATAATAAAAACCACACATAACTATATACATATATATAGCAATTACTCATCTCAAGGTCTCATACTCTTTGCTGAAAAAGAAAAGGAACAAAAAAAACCCACATTTCTCTCTCTCTCTCTCTCGCTTCTTTCGCATTCTCATGGAATTAGGGTTTTAGAAAGAGCGATTGAAGATGAGGAAAGGAAAAGTAGTGATAAAAAAGCTAGAGGATAAGATAAAAAGACAAGTGACTTTCTCAAAGAGAAGGAAGAGTCTAATGAAGAAGGCACATGAGCTCTCTGTTCTCTGTGATGTCCCCATTGGTCTCATCATCTTCTCCCAAACCGCCAAGCTCTACCATTTCTGCTCCCACTCCACCAGGTTTATTTTTATATACCCATGTCATAGAATCATACATATGCGTGTTCTTGTTTTGCTGGACAAAAGAATGTTACTGTAATTAAATCAATACCATCATCAGCACGGGGGTTTCTTCTTATTTTTCTTTGATTTATGTAAGAGAGAAAATATTATTCTAGTCTTGAAACTGAGATAACTAATCATTGTAGTGTTGTTGCTTCTTTTTCTTATTCTGTTCGCAAGTTTTAGGTGTTCAAAAAAAAAAACTTTAAGGTGTTTTTTAGCCATCTATTTCCTTATTATTAAGTGGTATTTATATAATTTATTTGCTCTCTTCGTTTGGTTTTTTTCTTTGAAATTATAAAATTCAACAAACAAAAGATAATCTTCTGGTAAATAGACATGTCCTAGCTAGGTTCGATTCTAAGGAAATTACTTGTGTTTTTTTTTATAATTTCTGATCATCTTAACTAACATTTTCTGTGTGATCTATTAATTTTTCCAACTTTTATTTGATTTTTTCAACGTCAGCATGGAGAATCTCATCATGAGATATCGAATGGCAAAAGAAGGTCATGCCCCTCCTGCAGACCACAGTTTCCACCCAGTAATTTAAAGTCTTCTAATTTACTATTAATTACAATATTTATTACCTTCTCGTGTTTAATTAAATTTATGGATTATTTTTTATGATTATAAATTGGTTACAGGGTCACGGATCATCAAATTGGGAGGCGACGAAGGAATCAATGATGAAAGAGATAGAGAATCTTAAAATGAATCTTCAATTGTACGGAGGACATGGCTTGAGCCTCTTAAACTACGACGAACTCCTTCGTTTCGAGCACCAACTCGAATCTTCTCTCCAAAATGCTCGAGCTCGTAAGGTATATATATTATAATTATATAAAATACACTCGATCCACATACACCATACACTCTTATAAATTAATGACGTCTGTTTAAAAACACATGTATATGCGTTTATATCTATTAGACATGTACGTATTTTGGTGAAAACCTGTTTCATACTTCGCATATGTTCCCCCATATTTCAGGATTTAATTTGCTTTGTTTTCTTGGAAAAAATTGAAAAATTGTTGTTTTAGTCGTTTTCTTAATGAAAAATTAAAGGTTCTTGTCTCTTGTTTTTTTTGTTTGTTAAAGGGGGCTTCATTTTTGTCTCTTGTTAACTAATTATGTAGTTTGACTTTGAGCTCATGCTCATGCATCAGCAGCAACAAACGAACGAGCCTGAGCCTAAGGGAAAGGGAAAGGTGAGTTTTTGCCATTTGGTAGTTAAATTAATTTATAACCATTTTACATATGTTCTTATTATATTTTTTTTTTATTAGGAAATACTCATGGATGAAGAAAACCAACATTTTTACCACCCGGTAAATGCCTGTGTTGTGTGTACATTTATGTTTTTACATACGTATATATATAAGTTAAGATATAAATGTTTTTGGTATTTTAATATGAGAAGGGACAAGGAAGCTCTTGGGAGCATCTGATGTGGCAAGCAGAGACACAGATGATGACGTGTCAGAGGGAAGAAGATAATGACGTCATGCGCCGGCAAGTGAAGAAGGAGTTCCCTTTTTACGGTGATGAACAACAACCCACCGGCGTTCTTCAGCTCCTCCACACTCTGCCGCCATTGCCATCAAACCCAGGCCCATGAATTCTCTCCCCATCTACCAAGCATTAAGTTAAAAAGTATATACTCTATAGTATAAATAGGGGCGACCCGGTTTGGTTCGGTTAGGTTGATACTAGACAGTTAATTAATTTTCTGTCATTGTCTTTGTTGATTTCTAAGTAAGTCTGACCATGCTTTGGTTGCTTTGGGGTTTATATGTTAGAAGAAAACATTCTCTGATAATTTTTACAAAGAAGAAGAATATTAAAAAAAAATATTTATATGAGGAGAAACTAACCGAAGCTGTGTTCTTGTTTGTGTGACTGAAGAGTTCATGGATATTAGAGACTATATGTTTATTTCTCGGAAGCAAAAATTATCAAAGAAGCGGAATTGCAAAATTTAATCCACTTGGCCACCGGGGCTTTCACATGGTCTCTCCGAGCCCCAGGACTAGTCAGTGTTGGGGGAATGATGCGCTGGTCTATAGTACGGGCTAAATACCCTAAGCTACGCCGCCGGCGGTCCCCTAATTCAGCCGGATCACCTGAGTTATCAAAAAAAAAATAAACATGATTTAATAATTTTAAATCATAAAATCAAATAATAAGCCAAAACCGTGTTCTTAACAAATTATATTGACACACAATCAAAAAGCATTAGAGAAGGATTAATACAAGTCTCCAAGGTCCATGATGCTCTTACTCTGATCCATAAACATCAGGTGGTCAACCCATAACTTTGTTTTCTTACTAAACCAGTGGTCTGGTCACTCTGGTGGTATACCTTCGATATCAATCTTTCTCATATCATTGCTTTGAAGATCGTAACATAGAATGTGAAAGGGAAAATTCAAACCACTTTTGGTATCAATACTACCTTGCCACTTTGAGTTGTGGGATACTAGAATATGAGGAGCACATGAAGCCACGATGGCCATTGGATGGTCAGATCGTGGTCAACTACAAAGGAAGACGGAGTAGTAGCGTGTGGAGACGATGATAGGATTACAGAGTTACGGCCTTCGTTGAGGTCCAACAACAACATGTAAAGACGTTGTGATGGGACCATTCGGAAACGGTTGCTGAAATATTGGGAGCGAATTAGAGACGCACTTGAATCTCATCAGGGATTTAGCCGGCAATCTCAAAAGAACCTCTGTCACCACATCCATTGGAATCTGAACCTTCCCGTGCTTGGCTCTGTCTTCTTCTCATCAAATGACAAATCCATCTCCCACAAACCACAACAATCTCTCGATAGGGTTAGCAATAGAGACAAGACAGTCGCGCAGTCTCGGGGAGAAAGAAATCGCCACAGGTCGCGCGTTTTAGGGTTTGGGAAGATTGATGAGAGTTGATATGGAGTATCAAATCGTAAATAGTAAATAGTAAAGGAAAGGAACAACCTTATCATATTATTTTTATTGGAGGGAAATTATTCGATTACAACTGGAGAATGTAAACTCTCTCTAGTCTCTATGAAAATCGCAACAAGAATAATCAGACAGGTGGTACAAACTCGTAAACCATATAAAAGAAAGGACTAAGAGTTGATAGATTCTGAACCTCTTGAAGAGTCATCGACGATTACGGAGCTCGTTGTCGTTGATCATAAATTAATTGGTTTAACATGAATCTTTCTTCTTCTTAACCGGGTGGCCACTTCATCTGTCGGCCCCCGAGGACATGCAGATGAAGATGGTAAACAGACTGACCTGAACGAGAGGACGTTAAGTCAGTTAATCAAGTGAATGATAAATGATGATGATGAATGATGATGATGTTTGGTTGGATGGAAAAGAAAAATACTTACAGGCTTCAGCACCGTTGTTGATAACCACACGGAACGCTTCGAGGATGCCTTCTTTCTCAGCAACAATCTTCGATGCGTGCAGAAGTTGGCCCAGAACCTCTACGTGTTTTGGTTCAGCCTGCAAAAGCGTTTCATGGGAAGATATATGTTCAGGAAAGATCTTAACCTGTCCCACCAAAAGCCAAACTTAAACTCTTTTCACACGACTTTTTCCTCTTGTTATCGGGTTTATGATCACACGCAGGCAAAAGATAAGGCAGCATTTACATATATTTATCAGAAAAACTGGCATAATCCTTACAGAACACAATAATATTGGACACAAGATGAGATTCAATGAGATCTACAAGAGCAGACTAAAGGATGTCACAAGAAGGCATGTCAAGTGTCAAGGCTATTTGATTGTGATGAAACAAGTATAATCAAGAAAGACATTATTAGATTCCTATCTGTTTCCGCCTTTGCATTCAAATGTGCAACCCCGAGAGAGAACAATAGACCGTGAATCTCGATTTAGGACGGCTAGAGACAATTCAACTGTACCAGAGACAGACTGATTTATTAAAAACTAAAACAGACTCACCTTCCCAAGCATTGTCAAGCCATCTCTCAGCTTGGGGATGACCAGAACATGAACTGGAGCCTGTGGGTTTATGTCTCTGAATGCCAAAACGTTTTCATCTTCATAGACAATGTCTGATGGAATCTCTTTTGCTATTATCTTGTCAAATCTAAAACAAGAAGATATCTATAATCATTAGTCTTTTAGACTCCCAAGAATCATATCTAAATCCATCACGAATCCTTCACTAGTGAATCCTAAAATCCATCTCCAGATTCCAGACAATATAGACTTGCTAATCCTTCAAAAAATTTCGATAGCAAAGAGATCAAAATCGAGTGTAAACAGAAACGATACATGGTCGGAGCTCCGGTGTCAGCAACAGAAGCCGCAGCTTTCGCGGCCGCCTCTTCATTGTGCGCGGCACGAGTAGAACACATGGATCTAGCGAGCGATTAAACCCAAATCAGTAACACATGTGAACAATCAAAAAATATCCACATACACACAAACCGAACTGAGAAAATTTCCACCTCGGAGAGCCAATTCGAGGAAGAACCCTAATCAATTCTCCAGTGGAGAAGATTCTCGAAGTCGCTCGAAAAGACTGAGCAATCCTACCCGCCGTAGAGAAGTTCCTGAACAGGAAACGCTCGACACCATTAGCGAAATTCAATTCAACACCGCAAAACCAAATATCTGTAGATTTTAGAGTTTTACCGAAGCAGCATAGAGGAGGAAGTGACGGCCATTGAAGCTCCTCTGTTTCGAGAGCTGGATTTTCTTTCTACATTTTTGAAGTAAACGACGTCGTGTTGAGTCTTTATATTTCGTTCACAAAATATTTTCAAAATAATAATATTATTTTATGATGATTTAAATCAATCCATCAGAGAGAGAAGGGAAAGTAGAGAAGAAGAGGACGACGACAATGGCGAATTTGATGATGAGATTACCAAGCAGCTTGAGGAGCTTCTCCGTTTCGGCTTCTTCATCAAACGGTAATGGTCGAAGACCTGACCTGAAAATTAAGCTGAATCTGAAGCTGTCCGTCGCTGTGTTTGATTCCGATTTCAGGTTCGCCGCCGATGATCGGAGGATCTAGCGGCGGTGTAGGGCCGATGATCGTGGAATTGCCGTTGGAGAAGATACGGAGACCGTTGATGCGAACAAGATCCAACGATCAGAGCAAAGTGAAGGAGCTCATGGATAGCATCCGCGAGATCGGTCTTCAAGTTCCGGTTAAGCAAACTCGCTCTCTTATCCTTCTTCTTCTTCTCTCTTCCTGCTATCCAATTTCGATTCAAAAGTGTATTCGATTCATATAAAGAATCACATTTCAAAATTGAAGAATCTAATTTTATTTTATTTTTGTGTGTGTGGGATCGTTTTGTGACAGATCGATGTGATTGAAGTTGATGGAGCTTACTATGGTGCTATTCTAATTAGATCTTTTTTTTTCTCTTCTTGTTTTTAGTGAAAAGCTTAGAGATGATGAATCTTCCTCCATTGTTGCAGGCTTCTCGGGTTGTCACAGGTACGAGGCGCATCAGAAGCTAGGGCTCCCAACTATACGCTGCAAAATCCGCAAAGGAACTAAAGAAACACTAAGGTAAACGAAAAGACAGATTCTTCTTTTGTGAAATTTGGATTGAAGAATTTGCTTGCATTAAGCTTCTTTGGTTTCAACAGGCATCATCTTCGATGAGAGAGTGTTTCACTTTATTTCACAGGCATCATCTTTGATGAGAGTGTTTCACTTTATCTATTATATAATTTGTATCTGTTGGAATAATCTGTGTCTTTGTCTGGAAAAAAACAAGAGTTAATAGGAACTTTTGTATAATCTCTGAGATTCTCTGATGATCCAATTGGTCGTCATACTATATAAAACATAGAATTCGATTACCACCCATTTAAAGTTACAAAGTTTTATAAGAGCTTTCAAAGTTTATATCAATTGGTATCACTCGAGGAGGTTTTGCTACTTTGATGATACAATACCAAATAACTTCAGTCTGTGTGTCGGAAACTCTAAACGTATACAAAGGTTTGTCATTCATCGATGAGCCAAAAAGCATATTTTTATACATGTTCTTAAATTTAACGTACAAAAAAAAAAATATATACTCCCTCTGTTCCTAAAAGAAAGTTGTTTTGAAATTTTTACACATATTAAGAAAACATATTAAAACTTCACTATAAATGCATCATTTTTTGTAATTAACAATTTCCTATAAATTTAAACCAATAGTAATTCAGGAAATTCAATTAATTCTCTTGAAGTTCACAATTTCTCATCATTAACTAAGAAAAAATGTATTGAAAACTTAAAACAACCATCTTTGTGAAACAAAAATAAAATCCAGAAATACTTTTTTTTATGAACAAAGGGATATGTTTAGAGTTCGAAGAAAATTCACAAATATACACGAATTAGCAAGAGTAAGAGAGGCTATACGATATCTGCAACAGACTGAGCCAAAGCCATGACAGAAATTTCCATCTAAGGAATTCAAAAGAGGTTCATTATCAGGAAAAAATAAGTTGTTATGTGCATTAGCCTGAATAATGTCGAGGAAAAATATGTCGACCAAAAAGAAGTTTAAAGGCCCAAGCATTACTATATCTATAATTCGACTCTACTAGGGGGCCAACTTTGTATCAGCAGGCCTACTTCACCCTAAGTTCTATTATTTTATAGACTAGAAATTGATCCTCGCGTTACGCGGAGTTATCTATTAATATTTTTTTTTACTTTATAAATTTATTTTATAATTTTATATATTTTTATTATTATCGTGTTTATTTTTTCTATTTTTCCTTAAATTTAAATATTATTTTAGTTTTTTTATTATTGTTAAATATGTATATCTATTGTGAAATATTTTACGTAATATAAATTGAGATGTGTTAATTGTTAAAACAAACTTTCTTTTATACTTATACGCTGTTGTAAGTATCTATGTATCTCACTGAATATTTTTATTCAATTAGCTTTTATTCTGTCGCTTATTTTTTGCGAGATCAACAAAGTGAATTCACCATCGATCTCATCCATTCTCTTTATTTTTTATTCAAAATATTGTTTTGTTTTTTCTTTTTGTAGAGAATTTTTAGTTTTGTGGTTTGTAGAATAAGCATTTGTTTTTTATTTTTAAACTAATGTCATGTGCATGTTCAATTTATAGTCTCTCTTCAGTGTAGTTTAAAGTCATTCGAGTATAGATTTTTTTCGTTGGAATATCTGTATTTTGTTTTTTATATGTAACATTGTTGATAGGTTTTGATGTCTTTCTATTCATTTTCATAGATTTTAGAATTTTTTTTTAATCTTGTTCGTAGGTTTTCCAATTTTGTTTCTATATTTTCTTTGATTTTATTACAACTAATATTTTTAATTATTATTTTTTTAGAGAATTTATAATTTTTTTTTGTTTTTAGAGAATTTTTTTTTAATTTATAAATTTATGTTATGTGAAGGCCCAAAAATATTATATGAATAAAATATATAAAGCCCATTAAAAAAAATTAAGTTGATGATGTGGATAGCTTAAATGGAGAGAGGTTTGCCTAATTATATATATAATAATGAGATCTTTTTAACCAATAGTATTATCTAAAAATGAAAATTAATAAGTTTTTGAGATATTTAAAACATTTTATGAAACTCTTGAGAAGGTTTGCATGGTTTTCATAAAACTTTTATAGGTTTTTCAATTTGTTTTGTAAGTTAAATAAAATACTGATGTAAATTCATTCAAATTGCAGTAAATCAGAAATGTATTTGAAAATTTTATAAACTTTCATAAGTTTAGGATAACTTCCAGTATTTTTTTAGGAGATAATTCTATTAATAAATAATTATAAACCACTCAAACGTAAAAATAAAATCAAAGTTTTTTATTTATTTTTTTGCAAATGTCCCAAACAAAAATAGTCAGTTGAATCTGTCAAGAAAAAAAATGAAAAAATAGTCAATTGAATTTTGCCAAGATGTCAATCGAACTTGACAGAAGCCGGACTCAAATTTGGACAGGTTCGAACTATTAATACATTTATTTTTGGGCTAAAATCTTGGACATATCCAATTTCAATATAGTATAATTTTACACATTAAAGTTTTACACAATAGATGGAAATTAGTGTTTAGCATTTGCATATTAATGTGTTTTCTTAGCATAAAATAATGTATTACACTTAATAAAAAAAATGTATATTTGATTCTTGTAATTTGCAGTTTGTTTATAATTTATATATAGAACTGTTCTAGCGTATGTATGTGTTTGTAATCAAAACTTATGATTATACATAATATATATGGCCTTATAATTAATTTATATTTTAAATGTATAAATGTAAACATAAAAGTAATAAGGCATTCTTATATTAGAACATGAAACGCAATTTTCGTTACTTAGTTTGACTCTAAAGTTTTGATTTTGTATTTTATTTTAACTTTCAAACAATATTTAAATATATAATAAACAATTGTGTTTGTTGTTATATACCAACTTTGAAATAATAATAATAATAAAATAGTGTAGAGCTCGAATGTGTAATTGCTACGTGGTAGATGCTGATTGACGGACACGAATAATCACGTCGTTGATTTGGTTTGGTTAAACGAATCTTATTCACAAACTAATTGTCAACCAAAAAAGACGAGTAGGGATTTTGTTTCGTCACACTTAATATAGACTAATTATCTCTTCTGATTTCAATCATGGGAGACATTAAAACATAATCACGTTTCTATGGACCCGATTATTAAATTATTTACGTCAATTATAACAACAAAAACAAGGCAAAACAATTAATGGAGTTATCATAGACTCGTAGCATTATACTTGTTTTTTTGTTTCTTGTAGTTATTATGAAGACAAGTGATGTACATATTTATGAAGCTACTGTTGATGCCTTCTTATAAAAGTTAAAAAACCAACTGATCTTTATTGAGTAAAATTAATGTAGATTTTTACCTTTTTCGTTTTTTACTTAATTTCAAGAAAAAATGAATGTGTCAGTCTAGCAAAATTGGGATATTATATAAAGTTACATACAAATGGAAAAATGTTCAATTTACATGTAAAACACAAAGACACCGGAGATGACAAATGACAACACATTAGCTCAAGACAACTCCATCTTCCAACCAATCTTGTCACGTCTATATATGAGTATATTTTTATATATATCTAGCACATCCAATTAATACACTTGTACATTATAAATTAGCAATGATACAAATTTATTGTATCCGAACATGGTCAGTTTTGTGATAAATTAGAAAAAAATGGTGTTTTAGTGTATGACAATCAAAATCGAACGTTATGATGTGCCTAGAAAAAGTATGACTCTTTACAATTAGAACTTTATGATGTGCTAAAACAATTAGAACTTTCATGTAATTCTTTTTTGAATGTTTCAGTTTGAGTAATACACATATTATCATTTATAAATATGTAGACGTGTATGTGTATGTGTGAACGTTTTGGATAAATTACATCATAAATGGTGAGGACTACTGATCAGGAACAAAGAAAGAGGAGAAGCAATAAGACAGAAGACGCGTGCAACGGAGATTTCGGAATCGGTCGTATCCTTTTCATTTGTCTCAGCCGTTAATTCCCAAAATCCTATCTTCTCCTCCTCATCCATCCTTTTTGTTTTCTAAATAATTTAATATAATTGTAAATTTTTTTTTATGGTTCTTATGAATACAAATGGTCACGTAATTCAATGGGCATTCTTGATATAGAAGATCTTTGAAGATAGAAATCCCAATTTTGTTTTATATGTAAACGGAGATTTTGAAGCATTAGATTTAATTAGGTGTCCCCACTATAAATCTCGTTTTGAAAAATAAAAAAATTCGTTTAGTACAGGTTCTTTTGGTATAAATGTATATGAATTGAATTTTACAATCTTTTTAACTCATGATACGAATATTTTTTTTTTTAAATTGTAGACAAAAAAATGAATATGAATCGGAAATTCGGAATATATATCTCTAGGCATTGACAAAATGTCAAGTTAAGTTATTAATGAACGAATAAATTAGAGATATTAGAAAAAGGTATTTGAATCGGATTGAAAATATTATAGTGGTTATACTTATATATAAGAATTAAAATAGTTTTTAGCATTTAATATTATTCTTGTCATCTAGTCATATTTTACAAATGTATGGTGTTAATATATAATCTAACCTTTTATACGGCTAAACAAATTTATGGTGTTAATATATAATCTAAATTTAACCAAAAATATGGTGACCTAAAGATGTCGGTTGTTTTGTGCTCCGGATTCAAACTTTTTTTGGTACGCAGAGTTATTTTATAAATAATTTTTTTAAAAAACAGTCTCCGAATACTTAAAAAGATTATGGATCGAAGTTTCAGAACTCGCATGATCTTAAAAAAAAAAGTTAAGTTAAAAATTATTGATACCATATAATTTTTATTGTTCCAAACGCAATTTAATTTACCACTTCAAATTTCATCATTTCAGCCATTTGTAAACAAAAATTTTGCAAAAAAAAAACCAAAAATAAATACACATTTGTGGTCCATTTTTTTTAACGAAATAATTTGTAGTCCATTTATACAAATTAACAAGCATCTATGTAACGTGTATTACTATTTAAACAATTATATACATATATATATATGTGAGTGTGTGTATGTGAAGAATCTCAACTGCGACTATCAAGTTGAGCATGTATCTTTTCTTCCTATTAATCTTTGCTCTCTCCTACAAAAAAAAACTCATAGTTTGAAAAATAAACTTCAAAAGGAGGCACTTTTCTTTTCGTTCTCTTCTTCGATGATCAATTTCAGTTACAGGGTTGATATATGTAAGATTTGCATATCTACATGGATCTATATCTGTGCTGGTTTTGAGAGGCTGAAGCTGCCAGCATGATCTGGTAATCGCTACATACTTACACTATGTAATTATTTTTTTGATAAATAATACACTATATATATAATTATGCGAGCACATTCACATGCTAATTTTCACACATCAAAATTATATTTCACACAAAGATATAAAGAGTTTATTCTCCTCCTTTTTTTTGGGATAAATTGTTCTTCTCCGTTTCATAACTAGTGATATGTCTTTCTTTGACTACTTCAAATATATATATATATATATATATATATATCTTATAATTGGCTTTATTTTTTTCTTAAAATATAGACGAATTAAGTTTTTAGTGGTGCTATTACGTGTAATATATGTGTGTGTGTGTGTGTGTGTGTGTGAGTGTAAGTGTGAAAATAGTAGTACCAGATCATCCTGCAGCTTCATTCACCCAAACACCAACAATGGCAAAACGATAAACTTCATTTTCATGAGAAAAGCGACTTTGACTTTTACAACTCCCGCTATCATCATTCGAGGTAACACTACATATACTTTTTTTTTTTTCGTGATCACTTCCTCGTAAATCCATTTGTTTAATTTTGGAGTATCACATCTTCATTTTTTGAAATATACGCATATATTATGTGTCTAGGTAGATATATTTACATATATAAAATGGCGCAAACTTGTTTCAAAAAAAAAAAAAAAAAAAATTGGCGCAAACAAAAGCATATACGTGTTAGTTACTGTGCAAATGAACTGGTTGATTGTTAGTTACTGTGTAAATGAACATGTCCACAAGCTCATGTTTGTTGGTAGGAACGCGTTTACATGTGCCTATGTGACCTATGCTAGGAATTCTAATTAAATAATTATATACGAATACTATATCTAGTGACGATTAAAAAAAAACGTATTAGTTTAGTAACAAGACGCATAAATATCCATAGCAGTAACAATTTTTCTGATTCTAGACTTAGAAAAATTACGAATAACAAATCTAGAACTTTTAAATGAACTAAAAAGCACAAATGTTTTTTTGATTTTTTAACATGCAATCTATATGATTGATCCATTTTACTGGCTATGCAATGAGAGCTATATAGAACAAACCTTTTTGAATGCAACCTATTTGTAAATTGTTGTTGGGATAGAGTTGGGTTTTATAAGCTCCTTCATCCAATGAGTTAGAGAAAATCATTATCCTTGGTGTTCTTAGGTACACCTAGGACTAGGAACAATCTTGCAAAACCATGCTAGTACTATTTTTGTTTTTTGGCAGATCGTTATTTATAATGTTGGACCAGAACAAGAATTAATTAACGTCTACACTATCATGTCATGTACAATTGACTACGACTCAAGCCTTCTCTAATATAGTTTGTGGCTTTGTGCCATATATACGTAACCAATGATCGGCATTGAGATTCTTTTGGTTGATAGCAACTCCATTCTTCGTTTCGAAGATCTTTAATTTTGAGGAGGCATGGTAGATTGTATTTCATACTTTCATCTTAAGGTTGTAATTTTAATTCATAGTTGCTTTCTAATGTCTTGTGATCATTTGTAATGATTTAGTGGTTTGTACAAACATTAATTACTAGTTTAATAGAAAAACACTTTAGTATGAACTGTGTATATAATCTCTCCCGAACCCTAATTGTTATATATTCCAAAGATCTTAATTTGGTTTGTATCTTTAATCTCAAACCCATTAATGTATTAACCACTTGGCCATAAAGTGTAGAAATCAATTTCTGATCTCAAACAATTGGTGGACGGGACCTACTGGCAGTTTATGCAAAATGATATTCGTTTGAGCTATGTTTTGGTGGTATGAAGCTGTGTAACGTTTGATACGAGAGAATCTTTTTATCTATAAAATATTCACATTTTAATATAGCATTGTAAACTTACAGATGTATGAGAATTGATACCTAACCGGTTCTAAACTAAAGTTCAAAAAAAAAAGAATGTTCTAAACAAAGGCGCATCATATCCATGACAGAGATAATTTTTAGAAAAAATGAATAGCAAGAAATGTGAGATACAGTAATCAATTAGTTTAATCAAACATAACCGATTATTCATAACGTTACCATTCATCTACTAAAACAACTTAGTTGGTCTAACTTTCTAAGCCAATGGCAAGTAGCTAGTCACATCGGTAACCACTTCTCTTAAGCCAATGGCAAGTAGCTAGTCACATCGGTAACTTTCTAAGCCAATGGCAAGTAGCTAGTCAAAGAAAGTCACAAACCTTTTCTCCTGTCTATGTTGATTAAGACGTATAA
This sequence comes from Alliaria petiolata, assembly GCA_020283515.1. NCBI lineage: Eukaryota > Viridiplantae > Streptophyta > Magnoliopsida > Brassicales > Brassicaceae > Alliaria > Alliaria petiolata. Next base: position 19,668,730 of record JAHZTW010000004.1, on the reverse strand, counting down.
CCACCACATCACATGTAATTGACTTTTAAAAATAATAATTAAGAATAATAATAATAACAATAATGATATATTTGTTGGGATGATTTTAGATGACCGTACATTTTCGAATGAAGGTAACATTGTATTGTAAGTTAGCTACATACGTAACATACCAATAATTAAGTACCAACCATAGAAGATAAAAAAAAAAAATAAAAAAAAGAAAATAAAAAAAAAAAAAAAACAAAAAAATAATTAATAAAAAATAAAAAAAATAAAAACAAAAGAAAAATAAAAAAAAAAAAGTCTACTACAACCCAATCAAACTCATGTAGCTTTAGCTTTGTACCTAAACTGGAAGCTCTTGTAGCAAAATATACCTTATGCCAAATATATACAAAACTTTATGTTTATCAGTTTATGTAAGCATGCAAGCTTCTCTTTCAGTACCCCCACGAAATAAAAGAAGATAGTAAGTACATTTAGGAGTACAAATTACTATATATATATATTTTTTTTTTTTTGGGGCCAACAGATGCAAATTAGTAGTCATCATTAGAAATTTAAAAACACAATAAATTTAATGAACATGTGTGAAAAACAGAAGGTACTTTTATTAGAAGAAGAAAAAAAAAACACAATATGTATTTTTGGGTTGGTTCAAAAGCAATCGTGAATGAATATGGGCTATCAACACAAAAGCCCAAACCCAACTAATGATAACATCAAAGAAGCCTTGTTGTGAGAGACGAGACGGATTCGCCGGGAAAAAAAATCAAGGGATTCCGATGAGATCTTGCGATCGGTTGCAGGAAGCGCTGTTGCAGTGCCACCGTCGGATGCCGGAGGGACCGGCGAGAAATTCCGGTTGCAGGCATCTGAACAAGGCGTTGGCGGAGTGCGTTGTGGCGGAGGTTTGTCCGGAGGAATCGGAGGCGGTGAGGTCGTTTTGCTCCAGCGGCGGAACCAGCCTGAAACGAAAACAGTGCGAGGAGGCTCAGTTCTCGCTTTCCCTATGTCTTTCTCGCCATCAGCGACAATTTGAGCAGCGTTAGCTAACGAACGTTTGAAGGATTCAAGAAGTTTGGCGTTGTTGTTTGCTCGCTCTTGTTGTTGTCCTCGAAAGCTTCTTGGATCTGGTGAGCTTCGCATTTAGGGTTTAGGGATTTTGAATTCTGATTGTTTCGTGTGATCTGTTGGATAAAAAGAGGATTTGAGATTTGAATATTCGTTTCGTTGTATCTGTTGAGAGAAGCTTTTGCCACATCCAAATGATAAGAATGTGAAGAATAATTCGAGTAGATGAGAGGGTCAAAGGTTGAATTGGGTTCATCTGCAGTACTGATCCTTTAGATGATGGATCTAATGAATTGGGTTGAAATCAAGAATCCATTGTGGGGCTATTTGCACCAATTTTCATCTGCAATGGTTGAATCATGTCTCAGAATATGGACCATACAGGATTCAGTTCTGTGATTGGAATGCTGCTTCTGATGGATTGTATGATGCTGCTTCTGTTAAAAAAAAAATTCTCAGCTGTTCTTGGATCCAGAAATGAGGCTGCGTCTGTTTGTGTAAGATGTTAGAATCAAACAGCTTAGCTTCTGCTTCGAGTATGCTCAGTCAACCATCTCAAGGTCTATTAGTTACTGTAACAATTTTTTGTTCTCCATTGTTGTTGGAAGAAGACGAAGAAGGACCTTCACTGTCTCCTGCACTATATTTTTCAGATGTTTATCCCCAAAGCAAATACCTTTGTTTCCTTTTACTACTCTGATTTTTCATGTAACCTTGGAATTTAACACTTGCGAAAAATTCCATCTTTATAATTTTTTTTTCAGATAACATTGAATAAAAATGGTATTTTGTTTTCTCGTCCGTCCACTCACTCGGCCACGTTGATACATATTTATACACTGCTAAAAACCAAAATCTACAAGAAATAAATAATTTGATTTCGGGTAATTTGAGTAGATTCTCCGGCGAACTGAGGAGGAAAAGATGGGAAGGTCTCTGATTTTTTCGGGAAACATGTCACTGAGAATCTCTAACTTACCCAGATCATCTCTCCCGGTGACAAACCCATTTTCATGCCGGGCGGTAACCAGAAATCCCCGACATGGGTGGTGTTCGATGATTTCGTCTGACAGCTTCAAGTCGACGGCGAGACTCCGAACAAAAGCTGTTCTGTCTGAAGTTTCCGATCAGACGCGTTATCCCAGAATCGGCGCTAAATCCACCGGAACTATATCGCCGGCACAGCTCCTCAAAGTCGTCGAAGCCGCCGCCAAAACCGGCGCAGAGGTTCGAGTTTCATGTCTTTTTACATTACAGTAATCCGGATTTTTGTTTATTGGACGATTGATTTGAAAAGGAAAAACCTTTGATGGTACTCGAAACCGTGTTCAACGGTACTAGAAATCGAGTTCTTGGGTTCGTAGAGCAGAAGTAGAAGAATAAAAAACCAAACTTTGAAGCGATAAATTTCACTGATTTGTTTTGCAGGTCGTAATGGAAGCTGTAAATAAGCCAAGGAATATCACTTATAAAGGCCTCAGTGACTTAGTAACTGAGTAAGGGAACTAACATAAGAATCTTCAGCTTTTAAAGTTCTTAGCTTTTTTTATCTATGTTCATTTTGACTTGATTGCCTGAAGCATTAAAGTGTTAGTTACCTGCTGAATTTTGCAGTACTGATAAAGCAAGCGAGGCAGCTATTTTGGAAGTGGTGAAAAAGAATTTCAGTGATCATCTTATTCTTGGCGAGGAAGGAGGTATCATCGGCGATACGTCTTCTGATTACCTCTGGTGCATCGATCCACTAGGTTTCGCTCTCTCCACAAATCCCACTGCTTTCTCTTCTTGTGTGTGTGTGTGTGTGTGTATTGCTTAAGATAAGCAAGTAACAATCTCTTCCTTTTATGCATAGATGGGACAACCAACTTTGCTCATGGATATCCCAGTTTTGCTGTCTCTGTTGGTGTTCTGTATCGCGGAAATCCCGCCGCTGCTTCCGTGGTAGATCCAATATATTACTTAATACAGTTCTCTCGTAGCTGATTATTTTGTTAATAGGATTAAGTAGAAACAAAATTTCATGATGCAGGTAGAGTTTGTTGGTGGTCCGATGTGCTGGAACACTCGAACCTTTTCTGCTACTGCAGGTACAATGTAGCAAGCTTATGTTCATCTACTTTGCTTCTGTATTTAAGATTTGTCTAAAGTAGTTCACTTCTTAGGTGGTGGAGCGTTGTGTAACGGTCAAAAGATTCATGTCAGCAACACCGATGCTGTAAGTAACTTATCTCGAATCAGGTCTAGTTTCGACATGGTACGGGCAACGGTTTTGCGTAAGAAAGGTTTTGGTATTCTTACTCATCTATTCGGTGTTTGAGTGTAGGTGGAGAGAGCACTTCTTATCACAGGGTTTGGGTATGAACATGATGATGCGTGGAGTACTAACATGGAGTTGTTCAAAGAGTTCACTGATGTGAGTCGGGGAGTGAGAAGGCTCGGCGCTGCAGCGGTTGACATGTGTCACGTGGCGCTCGGGATCGCCGAATCGTACTGGGAGTACCGTTTAAAGCCATGGGACATGGCTGCTGGTGTTCTTGTAATCTTTCTTTATCCTTCTTGATTTTCTTCTTTACCAAACTACTACATATGTTTTTGAGCTTAATCCATGTCTGAAATTTGGACAATAGATAGTTGAGGAAGCTGGAGGAGCTGTGACTCGAATGGACGGAGGGAAGTTTTCCGTTTTCGATAGGTCTGTTTTGGTGTCCAACGGCGTTCTTCATTCCAAGGTTTTCATGAACTCTTAATGCTTTTAATCTGTTGTGATTAGAGATTGTGGTCTGATATCTCTTGGTTTTAACCGTTCTTGTAGCTTCTGGAGAGAATCGCACCAGCTACTGAGGATTTGAAGACGAAAGGAATCGATTTCTCGTTGTGGTTTAAACCGGAAGATTATCAAACAGAACTTTAAGACTAGTTTCAAGAAAGGTACACTTTTGCTCTACGCATTCTCTTTCAAATTCAATTACATTATTATGATCTAAAAGCTCGTTTGTTTAGTACTTAATCGACGTAATTTGAGTTTATTCGAACTATGAAAATCGACAATGATCATATTCGTCTCTTACACTTCTTGAATAAAGGCTTCATGGATCAAGAGACCAGTCTTCCATCGTCCCGTCCACACCTCATACAGACCAAACTGAAGCTTGGTGTCTTCTTGGTTAAGCGCTCCGGGGCTAACCGAGATTTGGAACGAGCCATCAGATTCGTCAGGTATATTGACCGGTTCTGATCCGCTTTTCGGTTTACCAAAGTTCTGGTTAACGGAATTGATTCTTTTCCATACTGTCTTGCCTTTCTTTCCGATTTTAGCAGACATGAAAACTGGGGCTTTGTCCCAACCGGCTGCGTCCGGTTTAAACGAGATTTTAAAACCGATTCGGTATGTTTTCCCCGGTTCAATCTTCTCGAACGAACCGGTTACTTCTAACCAACTCACCATCTTCAGTTCAGCAGGCATCCTTTAAAACCAACAATCAAATGAATCGGTTAAGACTTTTGGTATTAGTAACCATACAAAGTTGGTTTATCGGTTTAGTCGTTATGAACCGGGAGGTACCTTGGTTCCTTAGGGATAACCCAATATCTTGAGTCACCTCCCCAAACGAAATTAAGACCACTCGGTTGAAAAATCCATGCTTTTCTATTGGCCTGCTCAGTTTAACAAGAAAACAACAAGAGTTTTGTTATTTCATATGAAAAAAATATCGCAAATTATTTTAGCCTCGTAGACATATCAAGAGAAATCTCCACGAGCAAAGAAAAGAAACAAAGAAACTCACATCTTGTTCCATTTTGGAGTCCGCCTCATGGTGCGAACTCTTGCTACTCTTTTGTGAAGACATTTTTCTCAATTTTCGTTTTTCTCTTTTCAATTAAAAAACCCACAATACCAAATCTCTCGAACGAGATTTATATAGACTTTTTCTCTTATGGAAAAAGGGCAAAAAAAAAACTAAAAATAAAGGAGAAATTAACAATTTACGCAAAATCCTGACTTTTCTTCAACCGGAGGGACAAAGTAATAAAAATGCTTGAACGGCCAACGAGAGGCAAAGCATATATGCACAACTTGTTGCACTTAATCTCAATGAGAATCTGAGAATCAAAACACTGTTCTTGGTTCTGTAACTATTGAATCTTAAAGTCACTTTCCAAGGTCAAACCTATATTTCTGATTCGTTTGTTTATTATTCTCATTTTTTCTAAGGTCATCTGATAGATTTTGTTCGTACAGTCGATTATTGTAAAACTAAACCTAGCATAATAATACCGATCAATTAATAAAGTTTGAAGAGAAAATCTCTGTTTTGAGAAAAGTGTTTTTAACAAAAAAAACACTAAGAGCTCACATCCTTATTCCATGGATTTCTTCTCTGAACTTCCCTAACCGAGCCGCCTGGTACTCCCCATGCGAGTGACGAAGACTGTCTCGGGTTCAGTACAACGACGACAGATCCTTGCTACAGATGGGGCAGAGGTTCAGTATATTTAGAACTGAAGATATTAAGATGGAATTTTTTTTTTTTTTTTTTAAACTAGATTTGATTCATGACGTCTATAACTAAAGTCTAAATAACATAAACGCATAGATACATAGAGCACACGTGACATGCCAAAATGATGATTTCACCGATCCATTCTCTCATTGTCTTTCTCTCTTCTCCTCTCATGATACTCTTTATGACTCCAATCTATTGGCGGTGTCTTCTTCTCCGGTCTTCATCTTCCCTTATGTCTCTTTCTTTTCTCTCTCTGTGTTTCTTCCTCCCTTTCTCTTACCTCTTCCTCATGTTGTGGTCTTGGCTTGTTCTTCATAGAAGGGGCAAAGATGCTTGACTTGAGTAGGTTTGCATCGTTAACATTAAGATCCTCTACATGGTCTACAAAGGCGTAAACTCTACCAGGATTCTCAATCGGTTTGAGGTTAGCTCTTAAACCTTGGATTTGGACAGTTTGAAGAGTGTTGCTTTCTGGACTGAAGTAGAAAACATAAAACGGTTCGGATGCACAAGTAAGTTCCATCGACAAAACAATTTCACCTTTAGCAGTCACTCCAACAACGTATAAACCACAGAGATCAACGAATTTATCATATTCTCGGGCAAAGTGTAGACATGTTTCGACCATTCCTGTTTCTCGACATCCTCTAGAACCCAAAGACGCAACTCAAGGATATGACCATTATCCTTGCAAGCAATCCCACTAAATTTACCTTTATAGTTTATCAATTTAAAACCCAAAGAACGTCCAAATGGTTTTCCGCTAATAACCGGACGTTTCTCAGACCTAATATCAAAGCAAACTATTGCTCTCACACGAGGCGGTCTACAGAACTTGTAAACTTTGTAAACTAAGTAATACAAAACCCCATTTATGCACATCTCTTTACACGAACGCCCATGGGTGAAGGGACATTGGATCTCACTCCCCTCCAGTTCGGTAGTTCCTAGGGTCAGAATCCTATAATGAGCATCGCACTTGAACAATACCTTGAATTGCTTGTCAATAGGATCAAACCCTAAAAAACTTTTCCACAGGCCGGCAATTCTCATTTTAGGTAAGCTCGCATACTGTCCCGTGATAGGGTTACATATCACACCCAATGGCTCTTTTGAGATCCAGGTATCAGGGAAAATATTCATCAAACCAGAGGCATAACGACAAGTGTATGATATCCACGCATCTCTCTGTAACAACCCCTTTCCCCCTCCCATGTGCTTAAACCCCTTTCTCCTTTAATCATCTTTTAACCCCTCCACTAATCTTACCAAATTTCCCACTCTCACCACCTACCTATCAACCCAATACCCACGTTTTGCTCTCTCTCACTTCCCTATATAAACACCTCCTCCCCTTCTCATTTCCTCACACCAAAAACCATCTTCTCCTCTTCTTAAACACCACTAAATCTTCTTCTTCTTTCTATAGCCTTGTGCGCTTAGAATCTCACGAGTCTGAGGCTACCATTAGATTCTAGACGTCGAGACGAAGCCGTAGACACCAAAATCGTCAAATTCCGACATCGTACGAGCCCTCACGCGCCGTTTGAAGTTCGAAGAGTGTAACTCACGCGCCGCCGGAGCCACCGCCGGAGCCGCCGCCCGCCGCCGCCGGACCGCCGTCCTCCGCTGCCGGAGCCACCACCGGACCACCGTCTTCCGCCGCCGGAACAACCGCCGGAGCCACCGCCGGACCACCGTCCACCGTCGCCGGAGTAGCCGCCGGACCACCGCCTTCCGCCACCGTTGACCGTCGTTGACCGACCGTTGACCGGCGTTGACCAAACCGATCGTTGACCGTTGACCGAACCGTTGACCAAACCGAACCGTTGACCAGACCATTGACCGAACCAGACCGTTGACCAAACCGAATCGTTGACCGAACCGAACCGTTGACCGAACCAGACCGTTGACTTTGACCAGTTTGACCCGTTATCCGTTTTCCGTCGTTCGAAGGCCGTTCCCACTCGTTTTTCCGTGCTGACCTCAGATTTGACGTCCGTTTCAGTATCCGGAATTCCGATCCGTAGTTATCAGGATTTTGCCAAGGTGAGGACCGGTGGTGATTTATCTCTCGTATATTCGTACTCGTTTTAGATTGAGTAGTCCTTTGTTAATGCGCGCATACCTGCGTTTTATCTATATGAATACACGTATTTGATTGTTGTCTGAACCGGACTAGTAGACGCGTTATTAACACTATAATAATAATTGTTGTATTGTTGTTGTTGATTGTTGGACTTAGTAAAATAGATTGTTAAACGGAAAATGGTTGATTGATTTGTGAATAGTGTTTGCGGGTGTTTGTATTGTGTGCGGGAAATCACTTGTGCGGGTGGGATTAGCTGTAGGCTATGAGGCGGTTTGGCCTGTGTGACGGCATAGTAATTGATGTGCGATTCTTTTACTATGTCTGTGTGCTGGATATGGTTTGGCGTGTTCGGGGCACCATATTCCATCGTCTGTGGCCTGACGAGCCAAGCGTCCTGGGGACGGACAGCGTGTGTGCCGCTATATGCCACGGGTGTGCGCTGGTATTGAGCGTGGAGACACCGAATAGGTCTAGGATGTCATTTCTTGATATATGAGTGTCTTCGGACGTGATTGCTGTGTGTATTAGCTTAGAAATTTCGTCTGGAATGATTATGCATGTGCGAGATGTATATCGCGGGTCCCTAGGATCTGCACTCACTGAGCTTTGTCGAAAATGCTCATCCCTCTCCTTTTCAGGTGATCGCGCTGGTTTACCGGAGTAGTCTTTCAGCTCGGTGATGGTTTTTGGGAAGACACGGGTTTTATTTTAATAATCGTTATTAATTTTAAAAACAATTTTATTTTAATTCGGATTTGATGTTTAATTCTGAAATAGTATTTGTAAGATAATTTGATACGATTTGGAAATGTGTATTTTATGGATTTAATAATAAATGGAATGTTTTGTAATAATTCGGGTAACTTGAGTTACAAGTTAGGTTTCGTAGCACGCCGTTCTTGGGAGAGGATGAGACGGGTGTTACATTTTGGTATCAGAGCGGGTTGCCATCTCGGTTCTGACCCGAGAGGCGGTGAGTAGATAAAACGGTTAGAACTTTTAAACGGTTTTCAAAGTTTTCCGGATTTTGATATATATATATTTTTGAATTTTCAAATTATTTCGAAACGAGTTTCAAATTATTTTCAGAATTAAAAAAAAAAAAAAAAAAAAAAAAACAAATTTTACCCACACACTTTTCGGGAAGGGGTATTTAAAAAGAAAATAACAAAACATCACCTAGCTTGACTTAATCTCTGTATTCCTCGTGTGTTAGGATCTTCAGCGTTGGGAAAGAGAGTGACCGCTTGCTTCCTCTATGTTCAGGATGCCGCCAAAGAGAGCACGTGTTGTGCGAGCCCCAAGAGTTGCGCAACCCGCAGCAAAGGCGGAAAGTCAAACTACTTCGACGGAAAATGTTCAGGAGAACCACACTGAGAATGAGACAGTGGGTGAGAACCCAGCAGGGATGGCCCCAGGAGTTAACCAAGCTGATGTTCTTGCAGCCATGATGGAGGAGTTGCAGAGGTACCGTGACCGTTTTGGAGATCAGATTCGAAATGACCCAGGAGTGGGAAATGTGCATCAGCAGGCTGCGCCGTTGAATGGCCAGAACGGGGGAGCACAACATCCGCCGCCGCCTCCACCACCGGCTGTGCATGTGCAAGTTCAAGGACCTTCGTACTGAGAAACGATGAGGCTCATGAGGGATATGCAGATGGACCACTTTGATGGGAAAGCGAGTGCTATAGCTGCTGACAACTGGAAGAAGAAGTTGGAGGATAACCTAGATGCAATCAGGTGCCCGCAGGAGTACCGCAGAGAATTAGCTGTGCAATATCTGAAAGATGATGCAATAATTTGGTGGAAAGGTGTGGTAGAGTCAACACAAGGACGATATGAATTGACTTGGGCAGATTTCAGGGATGAGTTCACTAGGGAATAATTTCCGCCAGAGGCCATGGATCAGATGAAGAGTGCTTTCGACGACCTTCGTCAGGATAAACGAACTGTCCGAGAATACAAGGAAGAGTTTAACCGTCTGAGGAGGTTCACCACCAGGCACTTGAATGAGGCAGACCAGATTCGTAAGTTCATGAGTGGATTGAGAATCGACCTCAAGAACCGTTGTACTATCCGGAAATATGTCAGTATGGTGGATATGGTAGAAACCGCTGCTGTGCAGGAAATTGTGCTGCAAGAAGAGCTTAAGTTGTCCAAGAATGCTCAAGCTAAGAGTGGAAAAGGTGCTGAGAGCCATAAGAGGAGTTGGGACACTGCTAACTCGGGAACAGCTCCTAGGGGTGTCGTATGCTACAAGTGTCATCAACCGGGGCACGTGAAGAGGGATTGTACTGCAGGTCATGCGCCGAGAGAGATCCAACCGCTGAGGAGTACTTGCCATCGTTGTGGTCAGATCGGACACCTTGCGAGGCAGTGTATGGTTCCGCTTCAGGGGCAGCAACTAGGAGGGCAGAACCGTGAGCAACTTCAGTTGCCGCCGCCACCAGCGGGGCAAGCAGGACAACCTCGAGTCTTTGCTGCGGGAGAACACGGTGGTATGGAACCGAACGCGGGTATGTCATTTTCTCTAGACTTTTGTGTGTGTTCATTGAGAGTCTTGTGTGAATTTTGAATAGCATCCTTAGTGTAGTAGCAACCGCGTAGGATCTGTTTTGGTTGGGGGAATCGTCGCCTATTCTTGTTTGACACAGGAGCTACGTGTAGCTTTGTGTGCCCGACACTGACAAAGTGCGGGACTTTCGAGGGCGTGTTCGTCTCGAGGGCGAAGTAGATCGAGATAGCCAAAAATGAGTTTGTGAAGTCTATTGGAGGTTACGAAGAGTACCCATGGTGCTGGAAGGCGTGAAGATGCCAGAGAATCTCGTGAAAATGGAGTTGGACCATTCCGAAGTAATTTTGGGAAGGAACTGTTTTACTGAGCGACGAACGTCGGAAGAGTTATGCGGTCTCGCATAGGTAGAATTTAGAGTTCGCAGTTGGTAATACTGTGTACTTAAAATTGAGGACGTTCTGAGAACCGATAAGAATCATAGTTTGAAAAAATTGAGACCAAGGTTCATGGGGCCATATAAGATCATCGAGAAGATAGGGGAAGATACCTATCGGTTGGACTTACCACAAGAGTGTCAGACTTTCATGATGTGTGTTCATGGGTAAAGTTTGAGGAAAGTGGTTCGGGAACAAGGGATGATCTTATCGGAGCCGCCAGTGAACGTGGGTCGAACTAGACAAATACGAGTAAACCGGTGGAATCTTAGACTGTCAAGAGTCGGGAGTTCAAGAGTTGGAAGTTCAAGAGAAAAAGAGCAAGTTGTTCGTGTTGCTGGGAGAGGGGTGAGATCGAGGGAAGAACATGGGAGCCTGAGGCTGTTGTGCGGTGATTTATCCGGAAATCTTTGGGTATGATTGTGTTCCACAGGTTGTCGATTCGAATTCGGGGGCGAATTCCCGTTAAGTGGGGGAGAGTTGTGACATCCTGGGCTGGGCCCAAAATGATTTTTGGAGGAAAAGCCCAATAGCCCAAGGCCCATCCGAATTTAGACCTAGGGTTTCCTCCCTTCTCCTATAAATAGAGGTGCTCCCCTTCTCTTTTCTTCATTCAGAAATTCACAGCGAAGCTCTGCCTTATTTTCTGCGAGAGCATCTCGCCGGAGATGTCGCCGGAGCAACCGCCGGACCGCCGCCGACCACCGTCCACCGCCGTCAGAGTTAACCGTTGACCGGCGTTGACTTTCCGTTGACCGGCGTTGACCGTTGACCGTTGACCGGCGTTGACTTTCCGTTGACCGGCGTTGACCGTTGACCGTTGACCGGCGTTGACTTCTGTTGACCGTTGAATTTTCGTTGACCGTTGACCTCCGCTGCCTGTTGACCGTTTTTCGTCGTTCGAAGGGCGTTCTGACTCGTTTGTCGTGCCGACTTCAGATCTGAGACTAAGGTGAGGACCGGTCGTGATTTATCTCTCGTATATTCATATTCGTTTCGGTCTGAGTAGTCTTTTGTTAATGCGCGCATACCTGCGCTGTATCTATATGAATACACGTATTTGTTTGTTGTCTGAATCTGACTATTAAGCGCTGTAATAACCATATAATATTAATTGATGTTCTGGTGTTGTTGATTGTTGAACTTAGTAACGTAGGTTGTTAAACGGAAAATGGTTGAATGATTTATGAATAGTGTTTGCGGGTGTTTGCATTGTGTGAGGGAAATCACTTGTGCGGGTTTGGGGATAAGCTGTAGGCTTGTGAGGCGGTTTTGCCTGTGTGATGTCATAAGTAAGATAGAGGATTCTCTTACGTTATGAGTCTGTGCTGGATATGGAAGGCGTGTGGCGCACCATAGTCCATCGTTGGAGGCTTGACGAGCCCTGCGTCGTGAGGACGGACAGCGTGTTGTGCCGCTATATGCCACGGGGTGTGCGC
>JAHZTW010000004.1:19630598-19645422 GCA_020283515.1 Alliaria petiolata | reverse complement strand
AAAACAATGCATGCATGCTCACATCATGCAACAATATCAAAGCAATAACACAAGCGGAAGCTTAAACAATGGTGGCATGACCATAGTAACCTCCTCGTTACTATGCATGCCGGGGCTATAGCAACCTGCAGATTACTAAGCCCAACCGTGGAACACACACCCTAGCCCTTCATGGCTACCTGTGTTCCACACTCGACTAGACATTGAACCAGGACCCGAGCCCTTCATGGCTATTCCTGTTCAACGCTAGCTACCAAACATGACCCTAGCCCTTCATGGCTATGCATGTTCCACTCCAAGCGGGTTGTCGAGGCCTCTAGGTGTATCGGTCCACGACTCCCTCCCTTGAACACCTCCCTACTTACCTGATAGCTTGCATAATTACATCATTTTTATGCATCACTTAGAGTAGTTATGTGTCATTTCATGCATATAAGTATCCCATTTGCATTCATATTAGGATTAGAGTTTCTTAGGATTAGAGTTGCATACTTTGTAGCATATGGAGTGCATTTCAGGTGCTTTTGGAGCTTGTGGAAGCTCTATGGAGTTTGAGGGAATAACCAAAAAGAAGCCAAGGCATTATGGAGAAAAATAGAAGACTTTTCCAGCCACGTCGACCAGCCAAAACGATCTCACCCCGATTTGAAGCAAGAAGATGTCTAGCACCACACTAGACAACCCGTTGTGGAAAGATCGGTCCGGACGAAGGCTTTACTTCTCGATTCAGATCCCGCGTCCTTGAAGAAAGTTCTAGAGTATCGAGTTAGCTTTAGAATGGAGTTGGTTTGAAGGCATTATCATCAGCGGTTCGGAAGTTATCGCGGAAACAGTGAACATCGGTCTTGCATAACGGTTTGAGTCCATTAAGGAGCCCATATCGAGCTGATGCAACGGTATGACCCAGTTGCAGAATCCACACGACCTTATGCAACGGGATGAGCCAGATGAAGCCCATATCGACCTGGTGCAACGGCATGAAGCTATTGCAAACGTTATCCGAAGTTTGACCACTTTTGACCACCTTTTTACCTACTTCTTTTGGACTTTAGTATAGATACCTTTTAACCTAGATCTTATCTTGTATCCACTTATTTTCTCTCATATTTTCGTGCCTCTCTCTTTCTCTCAAGAACAAGAAACACAAAGTTTGAGTTTTGTATTTGGATCATTGCTTTTTAATTAAATGTTGCACTTATCTTTAATTTTTTCTTGTTTATCTCTCTCTAATCATGTCTTGCCATCCTATCCTCATGGATTTCGTGGTTAAGGCTATGGTTAGTGAGTAGATGTTCTTAGATTTGAGATCTTGGTAGATTAGGGTGGTTCTAATGATTGTTTGAGATGTTTAAAGTTTAGATTTTTGTATTCCCTTTTCTTATGTGATTGTGCTAATAGCCAAGTACCTCTTTATTGGAGAAGTTGATATTAGACTTTTGTTGAGCACTTAAGGTGTTTGATAAAATGCTTGAATGAGTTTATATTTAAAAATGATGTTTAGAAATCATGATTCTTTGCATCTATAATTTCTTATATGAATTGTGCTAAAAGCTTAGTACCATATTGATGGAAAATCGCCTCTATACTTTTATTGGGCATGAGAGTGTCATTAAAATGTCTGAAAATATTGCATAAGAGATTACTCATCCTAGCTTAAAGGATTAGATGTCTAGGGAGTTCTTTGTTTTATGGAGCTTGAGATTGAAAGCTTGTTAGTCATATTTACACCAAGGGATTGGGTTAGAAATGTGATTAGCAAAGGGGTTTTTGCCAAGGGATTGGATTAACCTTTAATTGTGCTCCTTACTTAAGGTTGAGTACTTAGTATTGCATCTTCGAACATCTTAGACATGAATAAGAATCACCCTATATCTTTTGCCTTGGTCTTGAATCTTTCTTTTTATCTTTGAAGCTTAGTTATTTTCTGTTTTTGCTCCTTTTCTCTTGCTCTTATCTTGCTTTGCATTTCGCCACATTACTCTTTGTTTGCTTCCTTTTGCTTTCTTGTTTGCTCTTAGGTTGTTAGATTTAAAAAACCCTCTTTATTAGCTTAGCTTAGCAAGTATTCTATATTTCAAGTGTCATTAGCTTCCCAAGTGGATTGACACCTCAAATACTACAATGACATGTGTGTTTGAGGATTGACCAGAAGCCTAAAAACCTCTGCATCATTACCACAGAGGACCGTAAGCGAGAACATCAACGCCGACATGTCCTTCATGACAGTCGGTCCGCATTGTCCTTCGTGACAACCGACACTTGCATCGTCATGCATACTCGGCCGAGGGAGCGACCCAAGTACCCTCCGAGTCTTCCTTCCGTCATGAACCGAGGGTTTCTCGTATCCATTTGGGTCGGGAAAACGGGACGCCGCCGATACACCGCCCTAAATCACCATGAGTCTTCGTACCCATGTGATCCACTCACCGTACTTAGCATATGGACTTTTACGCCCCACCATGCCTCGTACCACACCAATACATGTGGATATAACACACCACGTGCATTCACACTCACTCAATAATTTTTAAAAATTCGCCGGCAACCACTTTCACAATGTCACTTATTATGAAACCTACCTCGGCAGAATTTCTCAATTAAAATTTATTTTTGCGGCATAACTCTTCACAAAACTCCTCTTTCGTGAAAGTTAATGCGGCATACTTAACAATTTATGCGGCATAACTCTTCACAAAACTAGGCTCTCCACATGCTCTCTACATTCCAGACCTAGGCTATAGCCTGCACCCTAGGCTGCTTAGCCTTATCTCCTTTGACCACTTTTTCAAGACGTGTGCTCCCTTGTGATTCGCTGAGGCCGTGGGTCTTATCTTCTGGGAGGATAAGCTATAGTCAAGAGACTTATCTCCTAGCTAGTAGCCCACGCCATCTCATGCTTAAAAACATGGTTTTTATCCCATAGATAACTCGTCCAAAGGTTATCCATGACCGGTCTAACATAGTGGCTCGTTTCGTCCTTATACATGCGCGTTTCGTCCTTATACATGCGCCATGGGCTGTTGTCTGATTGTCGGTGGTGGTGTGACTTTTCTTGGACCATGTTTCGTCCTCATACATGTAGTCCACAATCACAGCTTGTTTCGTCCTCATACATGCGCGTTTCGTCTTTATACATGCGCGTTTTCGTCCTTATACATGAGCGTTTCGTCTTTATACATGCGTCATGTGCCATCGTCCGATTGGTCGGTGCTGGTGTGACTAGTCTTGGAACATGTTTCGTCCCCATACATGTAGTCCACAATCACAGCTCGTTTCGTCCTCATACATGCGCGTTTCGTCTTTATACATGCGCGTTTCGTCTTT
The DNA here is from genome assembly GCA_020283515.1 of Alliaria petiolata. NCBI lineage: Eukaryota > Viridiplantae > Streptophyta > Magnoliopsida > Brassicales > Brassicaceae > Alliaria > Alliaria petiolata. The sequence goes on along the minus strand of JAHZTW010000004.1, from coordinate 19,642,098 downwards.
ATACATGCGCGTTTCGTCTTTATACATGCGTCATGTGCTATCTTCTGATTGGTCAGTGCTGGGGTGGCAAGTCTTGGACCATGTCTTGTCCTCATACATGTGGTCCACAATCACGGCGGCCAATCACGTCAAAACACCTCCAGTCGTGACCATAGCCAAGCTGAACAGCTGCACACGTGTCACTGTCCCATTAGTCGATTTTTGACTTCGACCATTCCTTTGTATAACTCCATTTTCTCCAGCTTATAAAGGCCCCTCATTCACGTCGCATTGTTGGAAAGAGCCATAGCCCACTCGGCTATTTCCAATCCGAACGATTCTTGCTTCGGACGGCCATTCTCCTTCCTCCTTGAACGCTTGTGAATTTTCTTGAGAATCCTTCAAGCTTCTTTTGACAAAACACTTAGAATTTTTGTCCTAAGTGCTCCAGCGTTTGATGGGATGAGACAATTTGCCTTGGCCAGATGATTCAAGCAATTTCTCATTCCAGCCGCGCGCCGGTCTGGTCCGATATGGCTATCGAGCTTCTTTCCCCGGTAACTTTTTATCCACTCGTTCTTTTTCTGATTTTATTCGAGCATTATTCCTCTTTTAGCTTCCTTAGTTGATTCCAATCAACGTCCCATTGATTTTGGAACTTCGACTTTTGGGTGGTCTTCTCACGGTCACTTCTTGTCCGCGATGGTCTTCTCTCGGCCATCTTAGGTTCCGTTCGAGTTTTTCTTCATCTGCCTTGGCCAAAGTGCTTCCTTTGGCCTATACCATCGATCCAAGTTGTCCTTGAGTCGATTCCATGATTTTGGTTTCTCGGCCAAAATCTCTCCTCTCGGCCGTTCTGCTCACGTCCGGGTTATTACACCGACTGTCCCAGTTAATCATTACTCCGATCCCGAAGGCCAACACAATAGGATCGAAATCCGTTAATGTTATCNCTTAGGTTCCGTTCGAGTTTTTCTTCATCTGCCTTGGCCAAAGTGCTTCCTTTGGCCTATACCATCGATCCAAGTTGTCCTTGAGTCGATTCCATGATTTTGGTTTCTTGGCCAAAATCTCTCCTCTCGGCCGTTCTGCTCTGGCCGGCCTCCGCTCACGTCCGGATTATTACAAACCATCTGTCTAAGAGTCTTACGGTTCAATAGGGACGTTGTAGATGCTTGTTTCTGCTATTGTACCGCTATGCGAGAGCTAGTCTATGATGATAGAGATTCAAAGAGTTTAGACCCAAACGCCATGGGCTAAACGATTTGAGGATCCCTTTACCTAAGAATCACCATCAAAATACCAAGTCTTGATGTGATCCAAAAGCTTGAGCTTGATAAGCGAAACCGAAAGTCACCTAGTTCATAAAACCCATCTAGGTCCTTCTTTTACCTTGAAAGCTTATCTTTTTACCGTTTAAATATTTATTTCCTGCTTAGTATCTTTAAAGTTCTCTTATTTATGATCTTGAGTGACACAAGATCTATCCTTTAGCCGTTTTTAGTAGTAAAGTTTTAATCCTTACCTATTTCGAGCTTGACTTATGACACTGATATGACCGATCTGTTTACTAACGCTCCCAAAATGGTTTGATACCCCATACACTATACTGCTTTCGGTTGACAGTGTTGGAACATTGACCCAAGTAGCGTAAAAACGCGCTTGTCAATTGGCGCCGTTGCCGTTTGGGAGAAAGTTCAGTCATTTCGGTACTAGGTCGTTATAAGGACAAGTTTCAAATTTTAGAAGTCATTTAACACTTTTACTCGTATATATCTGTTTTGACAGGTATATGAACCTACGCTCACACGGTACAACAAATCTTGTTCCCCGAATAGACGATATCAACCTGCTCGAACGATCAGCCAGACGAAATCGGGAACAAGCCGAAACTACAAACCGTGTGACGATGGAAAACCAACAAGGTGCTCAAGGAGCTGCGGGCGCAGCCGGTGCACAAGGCCAACAAGGCCACCAAGGACCACAAGGTCCACAAGGCGTACAAGGCGCTCAAGGACAGCCTGGTGTTGCAGCTGCTCCAAGAGCTGTGAGGCAAATCGGTGCGGGAGATGCACTGATATCGACCGCAAGCCGACACGGTATCCAGCCGCCACCAGTGCAGAACAACAACTTCGAGATCAAAAGTTGTCTCATCTCCAAGGTGCAGAACAACCGTTCTTCGGTCTGCCCTTGGAAGACCCACTTGACCATCTCGGCCAGTTCGATCGTGTGTGCGCCATGACCAAGATCAATGGAGTAAGCGAAGATGGATTCAAGCTGCGTTTGTTTCCCTTCTCACTGGGAGACAAAGCACACGCATGGGAAAAGACTCTGCCTTACGGATCCATTACCTCGTTGGCAGATTGCAAGAAGGCTTTTCTGACAAAGTTCTTATCCACATTGAGGACAGCCCGATTGAGAAACGAAATCAGTGGTTTCACTCAGAAATCCAACGAGACCTTTGGTGAAGCCAGTGAGCGATTCAAGGGTTACACCACTCAGTGCCCTCACCATGGATTCAGCCAAGAATCACTCCTCAGTACACTTTACCGAGGTGTCATTCCCATGATTCGGATGCTGCTCGATACGGCGAGCAATGGAATTTTCATAGCAAAAGACGTTGAAGACGGTCTCGAATTAGTTGAAAAATTAGCTCAGAGTGACTCCTCTTACCACGAAGACTATGACAGGTCCAACCGTGGCTCCAAAGAAGAAGTGGATGGAAGCCGGAAAGTGATCAAAGAGCTCAACGAGAAGCTTGACAAGTTACTACTTGTCCAAACTCAAAAAGAAGTCCATTTCGTGGAAGAAATCACTCAAGTCTAAGAAGGGGAGGACGTTCAGTATGAAGATGTTAGCTACATCAACGCTCAAGGAGGGTATAACACTTGGAGATCCAACAACAACCTTTCCGACCTAAGCACGAACGTCGCAAACCCACAGGACTTGACCTACCCTCAGCAACAAGGAGGAGGAGCAAAACAACTTGTGTCGTACACGAATCAACAAGGCTTTGTACCGCGGTTCCAGAATCAAAACGGCTACCCGCCACGACAACAAGCCGATGCACCTCCTGGCTTTCAACAACAATAAGGCAACCCACCTGCTCAAGCTGGTTTCGACTTGGAAGGCACTCTAAGGCAACTTCTCCAAGGTCAAACACATATCCAGGCGGATATACACAAACGTTTTGGTCGCTCGTGTTAAAACACTTGAAAACAACAAAGGCATTGCATCAACAAGCCAAACAAGCAACCTTCCTGGAAAACCCGTCATGAATCCAAAGGACTATTGCCAAATGATCACCACTTTCGATGAGGAAAAATGGGATTTACTCAAAATTACTTCTCCAAAACGGGCTCAAGTCGATGAGGACATCGACATCTTAAGAAGGGGAGGATGTTCTAAAATTTGGCGATCCCTGAAGAGAAAGCACCATTCCTGCGAGTCTACAAACCGCCAATGCCATACCCCCATATGCATAAGAAGCGTTTCATAGATGAACAAGAGGCCGAATTAATCGAAACATTGAAGAAAGTTAAAGATCTCTTCAACAATGCCGACGAGACCAAGCCCATTCAAATTTCCTAGTAGCTTTGAAGGACAAGCTCTATGCTGATTCAATGGCAACAATAGGGAGGAATGGAGCAGCTCGTGAAGAGAAACCTAAGGAAGAAGCCTTAGTAGTGAAGAAGATCGAAGATCCAGGGTCGTTCACTCTGCCATGCACACTCGGAGGAATCACCTTTGATAACTGTTTTTTGTATCTCGGGGCAAGCATCAACGTGATGAGTCTAGCCAAGGCTAAGCGTCTCGGCTACAACACTTATACCGACTACAAGAAGCCGTTATCACTGGCCGATGGGAGTGAAAGAAAGACTGTTGGGAAGCTGCTGGACCTACCTCTCATGATTGGGAATGTGCTACTGCCAAGCGAGTTCCTGGTGATAGAAATGGACCAAGATGTCAAGGAAATTCTTCTGTTGGGAAGACCTTTCCTAGCCTCTGCCGGTTGCATGTTTGATTGCAAAGGCGACAAGGTAGAGCCGAGACTAACTGGAAGCTTGGTAATGCACTTTGACACCAAAGGAAAGAGAATCAATGAGAAGGAACATGCATACTCCCTTGTGCTCAAGAAGACGATTGAGAATACCAAAGATCCATCATTGGAAATATGCTACGATGGAGCTAGCTTTGATGGGGTCTGTCTCAATACGATATTCGAGGGACAACCATAAGAAGCCCGAGAAGAACAAAAAGAAGTGATAACTTGCAAGAAATCCTACGTGCAAGGACCAACCCTCGGTGATCTTCTGGAAGGTATGACTCTCAAACCTGTTCTCTCTGCTGGTGGTGAGATGAGATACAAGCTGAAATGCAAGGGAAAGGTTAGACCCTTTGCTTACCTTAAGGTGATAAAAGACACCAATTTGACCGATCAAAAGGGTTCTAAGGCAAGCAAAGAGGGAACTTCCAATGTATCTCTGGCTGATTTCATCTCGATGATCAAGGAAAGTAAGGATCCTCCTACATGATCGAGGGGTGTTCGTTTCCCCCTTTCACACTAAGTGACTCAAACCAAAGCGCTCTTGGGAGGCACCCCAAGCTTTTTTATGTACATATTAATGCTTTTTCAAGTTTAGTCTAATGATTTCAGGATCCCATGAAAGATAGGGTGGGGACACTTGCACACAAGAGGAGCTAAAACCTATGAGAAGTTGTCTAGCACAGCAACGGGATGTAATATCGAGTTAACACCATGATATTATCCCTGGGCATTCTCTGTCGAGCATGCACAACGGTATGTAGCCGATATAGAACGAAGCCCAAGCTAGGCAACCTTCGCCGGGGTAATATATCGGGGACCAGCCGATATCCGAAACGTCAATCATACCATATCGGAGTCAACCCGATATGGCCGTCCAGGTAATAGGGTATTTGGACTTGCCCAATCCGAGAAAAGCGCCCAAATTTATGGCCCACTTTTCCGGATAAGGCATGAATGCTTGGTTGGGGTTAACCAACAACTATCCCCCAAATCAAGAAACCCTAGTCAAACCCTTTTCTTCCCCACATCTCCTCTTTATAAAAGCTATCACCTCTCTCGTTTTCATTTCCCATCACTCTCAACTCCAGAAAATTGTCTATAGCTTTTAATTTTGCAATTCGATTCCGTGCATCCTTCCAAGAGTTTTTGCAAATATTGTGCTAAGGTAAAAATCTGCTATAGAATGATATGATTGAGTATTTCTTAGGATTATTCGAATTCGCTGCATTAGGGATTTGTGAGTTGATGGAGGAATATTTGGTAGATAGTTTATGCATAAAAATTGGGGTTTTTTGTAGAATTTCTAGAATTTTGGCATTTTCATTTTTGAAGAATAGCTTCACGGCTAAACTCTTTTGAAATGTTAAGATTATGTAGATCCCCTTTTTCCAACTTTTGTTTCATGCATATCTAAAATCTGAATCTGTGAGAAGCAACTTATAAAGAACATTCTTCGTCTTCTCGATTTAAGATTTTTCCCGATCTAGTAATAATTCGAATATGTTTGCTTGGGTCTCTTTAGTCATGAATTACATTAAGTTTAAGCATGTATGCAAGATAATCTTTGCTCTTAGTGTTTTTCCCTGTGCTTACACACTTTCGAGTGTTTTTGATTGTTAGGTACAATGGTAGGAGCAACAAGAAGCGGAGCTATTCTCGGGATATCGAGGGAATACCAGACGGAAAAGAGACAAGGAAAGAGACCAGTGGGAAGCTCCAGCCGAGCGGCTACAGTGCACTCACCCATGCGTGCATCGGCAAGAAGGAGTGCGAACTCCCGACCCACACTGGCCGATATGCGTGCAGCATTCAGAAAAATGGAGTTCAAGGCCACACGCTACCCCCATAAGGAAACAATGGTTGAGCTGAGTATCTACGAAGACTGCCAGGTCCTTTTCAATGCGATGGGTATGAGGAAATTCATGGAGAACGCCTATGCATCTCACAACGACTGCCAGATCCTTTCTAGTTCCTTGCAACGCTGGAAGTAACCTTCTACGCTTTTGGAGAAAAAAACTCCAGAAGAGGATGGTGACGGTTACATCTGCTTCAAGTTTGGGAGCGAGACTTACCGAATGTCATTTCGGGAACTGGAGTCGATATTCGGATTCAGCCAAGGCGATATGCGAGAGATGACCCTCGACATCGAAAGGGAGGAGCTGGAGGTACTGTGGGGACACATTGGGGTAGGCACCTACAAGCCCGGAGTGAACAAGAGCACCAAGATAAAGCACCCAGCCTTGAGGTATGTGCAAAGAGCCATTGCACATACGTTTTTTGCAAGAAAGGAATGTGGAGCTGTCCTGACCAAGGAGCTGGAAATAATGGATGACGGCCTGGTAGAGATTATTCAAGAGACCCGAAATGGGAGGGAGCTGAAAGGAAGCAGACGGAGCACCGGCTTGATCACGATATTGCTCAAAGAGCTTCTCCACTACAAGTCGTGGATGATCTACACGCCAAGTGAAAGGCCTCAAGTAGGCTGTAGAGGAGTCGTATCTGCCATCCTAAAGGGAGCTGGTGCCGATCTCGAGAAGCCAACGCACGGGATTCGCTGGATAGACATCGACTATTTGAAGAAGTGTCAATTTTTCGGGAAGCCATATCGGCATAGACACCGATATCAGTTCACCCTTCCTTCAGACAGAGCGGCCGTGATGTTCCTGCCCAACCCATACCTGAACACGATAAGGGAACCTCAGCATCTGGATTTCAAGCCGCAGGACGAGCATCTTTTCCCCTATGGAGCTGACTTCTATGGGGACTATGAGGAAGAATATCGGGAGGAAGCCGATACAGTTGCTGAGGAGGAAGGAGAAAATGGAGACGACTACGAGGACCCTACAGACGAGTATGGTTTCCCTCTCTACGGAGCGGATCGTTACCATTTCGATCCAATCACGAGTGCAACGCACCGAACCCTCAAGACGGCTCACGATCGGATCAACGTACTCCAGCGGTACTGCAAATGGCAGGATCACTCAATTAAGAAGGTAGTCTCCACGGTGAAGGGGATTAAGGGACACGTGAAGGGTCTGAAGGGCCAGATCAAGTCGCTCACCTCGAAGCTGAAGGGGTCGACACCATCACCACGGCTTGAAGCCGATATGTCATCAGGAGAACGAGGAGGAGAAGGAGAAGAAGAGTCTGACGAAGCAGACAGCCAAATGCTTCAAGAGAGGCATTCCTTCTCGTTCCTACCAAGGGAGCACGAGATAAGTGATCCAGGAAGGCATTCCTGCCAGGAAGAAGGCATATCGAGGAAGAGACGTGCGAGCCAGTCCCCGATACTGGAATCGGACAATCCTTCCTTCTCGACCAGTGAGGACACCACGTCCTCACATCACACCGAGCAATGAGGTACCACTCCAGAACCATTGTACATACGCATTTTCTTTTTCTTTTTGCCTTTTTCTTGAATTTTTGAATTCTCCTAGGACCATATTCTTCCTCTCTTCTATCACACAGGGACTGTGTGATTTAAGTTTGGGGGAGTATGTAGTACATGCACTCACATAGATTAGACATCATGCATTCATCAAATTTGCATAGAAAAACACACAAAAAAATTTGAAAAATTTTGAAAATTTATCCCACAAAAAGATTCATGTTGTTGCATTTGCATATTAGGATTGAGTCTAGATGCATTCATTTAGGATTCATAAGCATTCACATAGGGTGTTAAGTATGATGAATCCTTGTAAATAGCCATTTTTAAGACATGAATTCAATGCCTTAGTTCTTGTTTGTTTCATGCATTTGGAATTAGACTGAGCTTAAGGCAGCGCCAGATTTGGAATTTGTCTTGTGAAATTCGGTTTTACCTTGATGCATTGCGATTTGAACCATTTCCCTAATGAACTTGAACCGTTAAAATGAAAATTTAATTATCTTGTTCAAATTTGTCGATCAACTCATAGATTTCACTTGGACTCTCTTTCCTTTGACCATTCTTCTGCTAGTCCAAGTACCAGACCACACCCAAAACCTAAACCTTCGTTTTAAGCCATAAACACTTTTGTGAGAGCATGTAAGGCCTTTGCACCATTTTCGAATCTTCTTAGGCAAAAAGTGTTGGGTTTAGATCGACAAGGTTAGATTTCCATGTAGACGTTGACTCACATCTCGAGTCAACACTAGGTTAAGTGGTATAGATACTGAAACGGCTTGATACCAAAATTTGAGGCCGATATTACTAGGTAGACTAGGAAAAATGGGGGTGTATTCCGATTGACCATGCATTAACAAAAGGGAAAGGAGAAAACCACTGAGTCAGATGGGGACACGAATAAAGAGATGGCGGCAACAAATGAGGCTCGAAACCGAAAGAAGAAAAAGGCATTTCCAAGAGAAAGCAAAAGAAGGCCAATCAACAAAGTCTAAATTCGGCCAACAACACCAAAGGTGAAACGGAAGGAACGCAACAAAGGAGCCAGAAAGCCGAAACCGATCTCCAACAAAGACGAAGTCCCCCGAAAATGACCAGGATAGGTAATATTGAGGAGTAATATCGGGTATAAGGCAAAATGGCAAAACGAAGGGTAGCTTAGGAGGGAGCAGTTTAGATTAGGGTAGGAAACGAAATAGATGTTCTGGGTAGATGGAAGTCTAGTCTTGTATGTATCCATTGGTTTTTACCCTTAGCATTTTGTATTAAGAAGTTTCCTTTCATGAGTGATCCCATTTAAAACACTTAACCCGTTCGCACTACGAGTTCACATTTAGCTCGTTACCTTACCCTGAACCAAGTGAGTTTATTGACAGGTATGAATGAGATCCACGTTTTAAATTTTTTAATGAATGTGAAAGGGAATTGGGAATTTGAATGTGCATCTAAGTTGGGATTGATTTTGCTTGATATTGTGAAGAATGTGGCTAAGGCTTTTTGGATAGGTAGAATTCGACTTGCATCCTAGAAACCTGAACTTAGACATTGAGTTGATTTCTTTTAAATGGCGTTTTGGATTCAAACTTACACCTTTTCTTTTAAAACCTCACCCCTCCGGTTGGCTTTTGCTTGAGGACAAACAAAAAGGCAAGTTTGGGGGTGTTGATATCTCTGTAAATTGCATGTTTTTAACACATATTTCATACTAGTTAGGACTTTATTCTTGCACTTTCATCTTAGCTTTCATCACATTTTCACCCATGATAGGATTAGATGCATTAGGTTAGGTTTCTGCATAGTCTTGCATGTTTGGAGTGTGTTCTCAGGTGCTTAGGATGGTCCGAAGAAGAAAACAAGGAGGGAGATTACAAATGGAGGACGAGCCGATAATATCGATCATGGATCACGACCCCGAGGCCGATTTAGACAAGCGCACGACGAGTAGCAGTGACTTAGTCCCGAAAGAAACACCTTGGAGCAAAGATCCAGCAAGAGGATGCCATGAAGACAGATATCAGAGCAAGGCAACGGTAAGTACCCGATTCGAGTAACAAGGGAGGCGAGCCTTCACGATATGATCCCGAAACACTTGCCCGATATGGAGACTGCCCGAAGAATCAGAAGAGTTAGCATATCGGCTTGCTCACAACGACTTGAGCCCGAAACGCTAAAATCCAAAATAGTACCATTTCGGGAAAGTGGTCCCAACGTTTTATGTTTTTTCACTTTTGTGTATAAATACCTACCCTCCGCCCTTATCCTTCCATCACATTTACTACTTTTATTTTCTGTCTTCTTTTTCAAACCAAGAACCACTTTTGTATTTCCACCATTGAAGCTCGTTCAAAGCTTTGATTTTTATGCAATCTTGAAGTCTTAAGTATTATTGCTTAGTATATTTCAAGAAAGTTTCTTCCTTTTCTTATTTTCGACTATCTTGCAATCCAGGAGTAACCTTCTTATCCTTATGGATCTTGAGGTTTCTCAAATGGAGCGTGAGTAGTCTTTTTAGGATTTTGATGGGTTGAAAGGACCAAGGGACTCTCGGGTTTATATTTCTTACTTAGCTAAAACATAAAGTTAGATTCTTTCTTGTTTATCATTCCCAAAACTTAGTCTAGTCTGGCCATCTATCCTAAAGTCCATATGCGTCTTGACACGAACGCCACGTGCTTGCTTAGTTGGATCTATGAACAAGAGTTTGATTTCTTAGGCTATGACTAACCATCTGTCTAAGAGTCTTACGGTTCAATAGGGACGTTGTAGATGCTTGTTTCTACAACGAGAGCTAGTCTATGGTGATAGAGATTCAAAGAGTTTAGACCCAAACGCCATGGGCTAAACGATTTGAGGATCCCTTTACTTAAGAATCACCATGAAAAGACCAAGTCTTGATGTGATCCAAAAGCTTTAGCTTGATAAAGCGAAACCGAGAGTCACCTAGTTCATAAAACCCATCTAGGTCCTTCTTTTACCTTGAAAGCTTATCTTTTTACCGTTTAAATATCTATTTCCTGCTTAGTATCTTTAAAGTTCTCTTATTTATGGTCTTGAGTGAAACAAGATCTATCCTTTAGCCGTTTTTAGTAGTAAAGTTTTAATCTTTACCTATTTCGAGCTTGACTTATGACACCGATATGACTGATCTGTTTACTAACGCTCCCAAAATGGTTTGATACCCCATACACTATACTGCTTTCGGTTGACAGTGTTGGGACATTGATCCAAGTAGCGTAAAAACGCGCTTGTCACTTCTTTAGTTCAGCCATCTCGGCCGGAGCCATACGATACGGTGCCTTAGACACAGGAACAGTTCCCAGCTCAAGTTCAATCGTGAACGGATCTGAAAGAGCCAGTGGCATTCCGGTCAAAGCTTGGAAAACATCCTCAAACTCTTGTACCACTGGAATGTCCCTTAACTCCTCGTCTGGTCCAACCTCGATTGAAGATATCGTCGCCAGATACGCTTCACAACCTTTCTCTTACATTTTCTCCGCTTGAATTGCCGACACAACCAAGCTACCAGAAGTCGTTCTCACTCCTTGGTAAACCAGAACTTGGCCATCCCTCTCGAACTCCACCCTGCCTCGGTGACAATCCAGATGCGCCTTTTGCTTACCGAGCCAATCCATTCCGAGGATGACATCGTAAGACTTAACCTCGCAAATCACTAAGTCCGCTGGCATATCAACTTCGCCAATCCAGACCGAAATGTTGCGAACGGTCCCTAGTGAGAACATCACTTGGCCTCCAGCCGCCCTCACTAGTCCGAACTCTTGCCCGGGTTCCTTCTGGAATCCTCCTTTCCCAATCATCCCTGGATTAACAAAACAATGACTCGCTCCGGAGTCGAACAGAACATGGGTTTCCACCTCACCCATTAATAAGGTCCCTACACATTCAATCCTTAGAATGCTAAGACACTTAACAGAACACGCAGACACAGACAAACTCAGAACAAAACGTAAGTACTAAAACTTACCAGTGATCGGTCGAGAAGTGGTCGGATCTCCAGTCCCATCCGCGGTCGCTGCATACACTCTTGGCATGATGGCCTGCCTCTTAGCCGGTTGCGCCAGCACATC
>JAHZTW010000004.1:19558885-19630078 GCA_020283515.1 Alliaria petiolata | reverse complement strand
AATTAAATTGTTAGGATAAAATCATTAGAGTTCTTCATCTGGATTTGTGTTTAATGCTTATTCTAGCTTCGCGACCTAAAATCTGATCTTAGGTTAATTAATAGATGCGAGAGTATTATTGATTGCCTGAACTAATGTTAGATGAGCAAAATACCTATTCGCAAAGAGATTTGGTTTAGGATTTTGTGAACAATTGAACCTGTTATTAATGCTTGTCTGAATCGATAGGATTTGCAAAGAGATTTGGAATTCTAGGGTTTAGACATAGATAATCTTCGCAGCGAGAGTTGGTTGATTTTACATTAGTATTTCAAGTTCAAGAACGGTTCTTCATAATTCCTAACATTCTGTCTAGATCTATAATTAGGATTCACCTGAGAATTTCCCTGAACCTAGCGTTTCATCTCCTGAACTTACACCGTTTTTAATTATTCGCAGTCTTTTACTTTTAATTAATTCTTCTTAGCCTAATTCGAAATTAGAATTTCGTTGTGTGACTATCCCTTCCCTGTGGATTCGATCCCTAAATACTACAGTGATCTCTTAATTTGAGAGAGTAGCTCTAGGGTAAATTTGAGAGCATATCAAATTTTGGCACCGTTGCCGGGGAAGGAGATTAGTTGCCTACAGATTTCTAGTATTAGAATTTTGTCTAGGTTTTTAATTTTTGTTTTTGGTTACTAATTTAGTTTTTCCTTTTCCTTTCAGGTGCATGCTAAGTACCATAAGCAACAAAGACAAAGAACTAATCGCACTCAACCAGGAAATAAGTAGTTTGGAACGTACGAACCGCAAGACCAAATCAGCGTCGATCGACACTGATAGCATCGATCGACACCTGAAGCAGATCGAGATGGAACGTGTGATTATGATCCGCGATGCGGATGGTAACTTCACAGACTTGGAGGGCAATAGAAGAAAAGCCCAAGGACAGAGACTTGATGAGGTTGGCGCCGTCAAAGTCAAACCAGCGATACATGCACTCGCAGTAGCTGGACGTGGAAGAACACTTGGCGAGTACAACCGCTCAGACCAGTTCTATGCCAATAGAGCTGCGATCCGTCCTCCTGCATTCCAGAGGAATGACTTCGAGCTGAAGCCTGCTTACTACACTTTAGTAGCTCAGCATCTTTTCCATGGTCACCCTAATGAGCATCCCATGGGTCATATAGAGAGATTCGAGGATTTAGCCTCAAGCATCAAGGCTAATGGAGTGACCTATGATTATCTTTTCTGCAAGCTTTTCCCCTACTTGCTTGCTGGGGATGCATCATACTGGCTGAAGCAGTTGCCACCAGGATCCTTGACCACATGGGAAGATACAAAGAATGCATTCTTATGCAATTTCTTTGATGACGCGAGATCTGAAGAGCTAAGAATGAAGATTACTACATTCTCTCAAGGACCTACTGAGGCATTCAAAGCTTCTTGGGTGAGGTTCAGATCTTACCAGAGGGACTGCCCACATCATGGTTTCAGCGAGCCGCAGCTTATCGGTATCTTTTACCGAGGGATTGATTGGAGGTGCCAGATGGCTTTAGACGCAGCAAGTAATGGCAACTTCAACACCAGATACCCAGCTGACGCGGTAGTGCTTATAGAGAATTTGGCCTCTTGTAACAGCACCAAGAACGCAGTTTTTGAAAGGAGACAACACGCTGGAGTGAATGGAGGAAGCCAAATTGCTGAAGTCAACAGGAAGCTGGATCTCTTGGTGGGAAAGAAGCAAGTTCAGTTTGCTGCAGAAGTGGAGACCTTTGAGCCAGAGGAAGAAGAGGTCAACTACATCAATGGTGCTGGTTTTCAAGGACAAAGGTTTGGCAATCAGCAGGGCTATGGTTCTTCTTACCATAAGCCTTTTCAGAACAACAACTTCCAGAGAAGCTATGATTCTTCTTCTTACCAGAAGCCTCCTGCACAAGACAATAAGATGGAGGCTATGATGGAACAGCTTTTAGAAGGGCAACAGAAGATGACAGTGAGCTTTAATGGGAAGATTGACACATTATATCAAGATGTGACTGGAAAGATGGACGCCATGTACCAAGACTTGAATGGGAAATTCGAATCTCTGAACAACCATGTCAAGAAATTGGATACTCAAGTTGCTCAAACTGCAGAAGCTGTTCGTAGGCAAGAAGGTTTTCTTCCAGGGAAAACTGATACTAATCCAAGACACCACGTGAATGCCATCACAATCCAGAGTGAAAGAGGCCTTCAAACAGAGCTGAAAAGGGGTCTAAATACTGAAGAATTCAATGAGCTTGAAGATGTGGAAGATGCTGCGGAGCCAGTGTCGATCGACACTACTATCTGTCGATCGACACCCAAGAAGAAACCAGACGAAACGAGCAAACTCGACATGGGGGACTCGACACCAAAGGCGAGTATCGATCGACACCGGGAGGGTGTCGATCGACGCTTTACACGGACTTCACCAGAACAGCTCACAACAACAAAAGTTGCAGAAGAAAGGGTGTACAAACCAAAAATACCCTATCCCCTGCCTCCCAGAAGATCTAAACAGGAGAGAGAGGAAGCTAGATGCAATGAGATGATGAATAAGCTGATGGTTGAGCTACCCCTAGTTGATGCAGTCAGACTTTCACCTGCATTAAGAAGATATGTCAAGAGAATGGTTGTCAATGGTGTGAGTCCTGAGGAAGGAGCATTGCTTACCAGAGAAATGAATGCAATTCTCTTGAACATAGTTCCAAGAAAGAAGAAGAAGAAGGTGAGAGTTTCTGAACAAGTCAGTGCTGTGATTCAGAGGAGGATTCCAGAGAAGTTACCCGATCCAGAGAACTTTGTGCTAGATTGCTCAATCTCAACAGGAATGTTTCCTCGTTCTCTCTGTGATCTAGGCTCAAGTATCAACTTGATATCATACTCTGTTGCTGTTAGACTTGGAATGACTGATTTCAAGCCAAGCAGAATCTCTCTTATCCTAGCTGATCGATCAAAGAGAATTCCAGAAGGTGTTCTAGAAGATGTTCCTTTGAAGATTGAAGGCTGCATTATTCCCACGGACTTTGTGGTTTTGAAGTATGATGAAGAACCTGCAGACCCTCTTATTATGGGAAGATCATTCTTGGCTTCAGCTGGTGCCATCATTGATGTGAGAAAAGGGAAAATGGAGCTTAACTTGGGTGATGTTGTCATGAATTTTGACATGGACAAGTTAAGGGGACCTTTCACCATCGATGGTCAATCGTTTTCAGTAGAGTCGCCCATGGATCAAGACCCAATCATGGAGCATTCAGACGACACTAATGCTGGGAATGTCAAGGAGCTGGATTCTAAAGAGCAACTGAACAAACTGGTTGTTCAAGAGGCATTAGCTGAGAATTCTAAGAAAGCTGTGGAGCTTGAAGATTGGAGTGGAAACAATCATATCTTCAGGACCATGGGCGAAGATGAAGGTCTAAACAATGCTAAGTTGATGGAAGAAGACGTTTTCATCGTGGAAGCAATGATTGCGGAGCTGAATTGCAGAAAACGTGCAGAGATTCGAGGTACAAAGTTGGTGTCGAACGACACTACTAGTGTCGATCGACACCCTACGAGAAGCACTCTAGAAGTTGTTTCCAATGCTGCAAACCATCATCTTTGGTCAAGCAGATGCCTCCACGTCCTATAGATCATAAACCTCGAAGAAAGCAAAGGTACACACTCCCTGGAATCAATTACAAACCTCCTGATATTGTCAATAAGAACATTAAAGGTCCAAAAGGTGTTTCACACTTATGCAAGCCATGAGACTCTCGTAGAAGGCTTGGTGTTTCTTTTGATTATGCTGCAGGAAAACGAAGTGTCCCACCCAAACTCAAGGCCCACCCTGCTGCTGTTCCTCATTTCCTTGGTCATTTTCATGCAACTACTGCATATACACCGCCATGGATGAGAAGACATACGTCTGGGAAGCACTCGATGCCACCCTCTGACCCACCAGACGTCAGAACCCCGACACAGTCAAGCTAATGACTGAAAACGAGCACTGAGTGGGAGGCAACCCACTGTTAGGTACGTTTTTCTTTTTATTTTGTTTTGGTTTTACTTAAGTCCTAGTTTCAGTCAGTTGAAAAAGGAGACATTAGACTCGACCTTGACCAGTGTCGATCGACACTACTAGGTGTCGATCGACACCATGCGCAGACGAAGGTAACTCTTCTATATGGTCTTTAAGTTGTTTCTAATCATTCTTTTAACCAACTTCGGACTTGATAACACTGGGGACAGTGTTGTTTAAGTCTGAAGGAGGTGATTACTGACTTTGTGTTTTGTTTTGAGAGTCAAAAAGTTTTCAAAAATTTTGTTTTATTGAGTCAAAATCGGTTGGAACTTTCAGTTTTTTTAGGGACTAACCACAGAATGTTAACACTTGAAGAACCATTGCTATAGAAACTGATTGCAGGTCTTATTAAGTAGAAAGCTGCAAGTGGAATCAGTCTAACAGGGCGAGTTCGGATCCCCTTATAAGAACTAGGTATGCGCAGAACTTGATTCCTCTTTCAGTCTGAACAGATAGACCATTGCAGTCTCTCCTTGATCTTCCCTTGAGAAAAGAAAAGAAAGAAAAAGAGTTTAAGTCTGGGAATAGTGCCTTTGTCATGAGCCTGTCTCCTCACAAGGAACAATATTAGTGAGTGCTCTTGAACCTCAAGGAACACAAGTAGAGAGTAACACTATTTCCCGAGATTTCATAAGAAAAAGAAGAGTCAATGAAAAGATCTTAGAACACCCTGAAAATGGGCAGCAGTTGACTAAGAGAAGAGAAAATAGGAGAGCTGTATGAAGAATGTCTTGTTCAGGCACTAAGGAAGGGAAATAATCTGTAAAGTTTTGTGGCAATACCACTGTTAGAGTTCGAAATTTTAGCAAGGAAAGGATCTGGATTCAAACTGGGAGATTGCTAAGCTTGTGGTGAATACACTGAAACATATCCTAAGGTTGGCTCTATAACATGTGGATTCAAGAAGTGTTAACCAATGTGGCGTTCTGAAGAGGTACTCGAAAGTTCCTGTTTTCAAACTTCTACTTCATTCTAAGTTTCTGTTTTGCTTGAGGGCAAGTAAAAGCTAAGTCTGGGGGAGTTGATATATCATGGTTTTTACCCATTTTTAGACCATGATATAAGTGTTTTTATAGAGTCTTTTGGCTATTTTCGAGTCTATATAGAGTCTTTACAGGTTCAGGTACAATTGGAGATAAATTGGAGATTTGGATACATTTTGGAGCTTAGTGGAATGAAGTCGGATTGAAGAAACACGATGAGTGTCGATCGACACCAGGATTTCCAATTTCCAGAAGCGAGAAGTTTCCAGTTTTTGAAGAAAAGGAAATCTCCAAGACTTTTCCTAATCTTCCAAGGAATTGAAGATGCGAACCTAGGCCTATAAATATAGTTGTCAAAGCCATTGTTTAGGCATAATCTCATACTTTAAGAATCATAGAAGTTTAGGGTTTTTGGAGAGAAAAATCAGACTCCTTTAGAGCTGATTTGGAACTCCTTTATTTTCTTCTATTGATTTCTTTTATGCTTTCTATTCAAATAATGATTTCTGTTTCATTGATCATGTCTGAGTAGTTTGCTTGTTAGGTTTAGGGTTTTTCAAAGGTGATTAATGAATTGTTAGGTCGAATTAAATTGTTAGGATAAAATCATTAGAGTTCTTCATCTGGATTTGTGTTTAATGCTTATTCTAGCTTCGCGACCTAGAATCTGATCTTAGGTTAATTAATAGATGCGAGAGTATTATTGATTGCCTGAACTAATGTTAGATGAGCAAAATACCTATTCGCAAAGAGATTTGGTTTAGGGTTTTGTGAACAATTGAACCTGTTATTAATGCTTGTCTGAATCGATAGGATTTGCAAAGAGATTTGGAATTCTAGGGTTTAGACAAAGATAATCTTCGCAGCGAGAGTTGGTTGATTTTACATTAGTGTTTCAAGTTCAAGAACGGTTCTTCATAATTCCTAACATTCTGTCTAGATCTATAATTAGGATTCACCTGAGAATTTCCCTGAACCTAGCGTTTCGTCTCCTGAACTTACACCGTTTTTAATTATTCGCTGTCTTTTACTTTTAATTAATTCTTCTTAGCATAATTCGAAATTAGAAGTTCGTTGTGTGACTATCCCTTCCCTGTGGATTCGATCCCTAAATACTACATTGATATCTTAATTTGAGAGAGTAGCTCTAGGGTAAATTTGAGAGCATATTAGGTCCCTACATATTCAATCCTCAGAATGCTAAGACACTTAACAGAACACGCAGACACAAACAAACTCAGAAAAACGTAAGTACTAAAACTTACCAGTGATCGGTCGAGAAGTGGTCGGATCCCCAGTCCCGTCCACGGTCGCTGCATACACCCTTGGCATGATGGCCTGCCTCTTAGCCGGTGGCGCCAGTACATCTCATGCACGCTTAGGCTGAGTGGCCGCTTGCCCAACTGCTCCGGACCTCGGACAATCACGCTTGTAATGTCCCGGCTCTCCGCAACCGAAACACACAACGGACGTGTTACCTCCATCCGACACTCTCACCAACCTCGAGTCTGGCTCAGGACAATCCTTGATATGATCATGGATGCGCAGCTTGAACCAGAGGAAGGAGAGCTTGAACCAGCGGATGCTTTGCTTGTACCTGAAGGATCTATGACTCGTTCAAGGCTTAAGAGGTTTAAGGAAAGAGTTGGAGGACTACTCAGTCAGATGATCACGCAAAAAGGAGAAGAAGTCAAAACTACTTTGGTTTTAATCACTCGCCAGACTTCAGAAAAATACACAGCAGACTTCTGAAGCTTATCAAGGTTTAGTGATTATTTGTACTCTTTTTCCTACTCCTTGGTTTTTCCCATTGGGTTTTCCAGGAAAGGTTTTAATGAGGCACTTGATTCACAAACCTAAGCAAGGAGTTAACCAAAAGAAGGGAATGCCATTATTCAAGCCACATAGTCAACTACATCGTTTGTCTATATAGTCGACTACATATTCAAGCTACATTCGTCGAGTTATATAGTTGAGCTACATAGCCAAGATTCTGTCAAAGGAAGGAAAATCAGTTGAAGAGTCTAGTTGATCAGAAGGAAGGGTCTGGACGTGTTCAAGGGTCTTTATGAGTCTAAGAGTCAGTCAAACACATCTTTAATTCTAGTCTAAGTCTTCCTCGTTTTTAGCTAAGTCTTAAACACATCTTTTCTTCTTTATAATCCTTGTAACTCATTTCAGAAACATAACCATCTTTTTTATTAATCTTTTTGAGAGTGATTTCTCTTTTGTTCCTTGTGAACTTTTCGATCTTTGGTGCGTAATATCCAAACGATCAAACCGGTTTATCAGAAGTCATTCCGCAGACTTTTGTGTGGCCATTCACCTTCTTTGTTCGTTGTCTTCGTTTTAAGCTAATTTTGGGCTTAGGGTTTCATATACCTTAACATCTTACTCCACGAGTTCTATCAACAACGAATCCACCGCCTAGTTTCATCTGAATCGTTGTAAGTTTTGGGCATAGGGTTTAATATACCTTATCATCTTGCTTCGCGAGTCACTTGAAGTCAAGGATTATCCTTATACCACACCTAGAGTGCATCCTTCTTGGGAAGAATCGTATCATCTGGTATCAGAGCACACTCGAGGTTTCGGTATTCAATCATCCATCTTCTCATCTTTTCATATTCTTATCTATTCATCTTCTTTGCTATCTATCTTGTAATTTTCGTTTTTATTTCATAACCAGTACAAAAAAAAAAAAGATCTAAAAGAAAAGCCAAAAGAAAAGAAAATCCAAAATCAAAAAAAAAAAAAAAAAAAAAAAAAAAAAAGAAAAAAAAAAAAAAAACCAAAAAAAAAAAAAAAAAAAAAAAAAAAAGAAAGAAATCAAAAGGCAAAGATCAAAAGAAGTCTGGTTATTTTTAGATCTTTTCTGAAAATTGTTATTTTTCTTTTCTTTCTATCTGATTTCTGTGGGAACACTATTGGGTTTTTTTATCTTTGATTGTTTGGGGATACAAGTCAATTGGTTGGTTAGTTCTATAAGAACTCTAGAGGATCACTGAGGGAATACATATTGAGAGAAACACGTTTGAGGGAAACACTTGCGAGAGAAACACTTGTGAGGATTTTTACTTCTAACTTGTTTGTTGAGTTTTGCAGGAAAAATTAAATATGTCTAATCACGAAAGAAGCCACGATGGAGAAAGAGAAGCAGTACCTAATTTACAAATGCAAGCATTGATGGGAGAGATGCAACGTTTGATGAGAATAAAAATAAATGGAGTCTATGAAAGACTAGAGGAGGTACGTGCTGAGGCTAGACAGAGGCAACCACACGATGTGCCTGCTGGAAGAGCAAGAGAACAACATAGACCAGTAAGGATCGAAGTGGGAGATGACTACTACAGTCGTGATGATCACTCATCTCAGGGGAGTCAAAGGAGACGCAGACGTGCTAGAGAAGCAAGGGGGCAACCTGAAAACAACTTGAGTGGTCTGAAGCTTAAAATTCCATCATTTCAGGGGAAAAATGATGCAGATGCCTACTTAGAGTGGGAAAAGAAAATAGAGCTAATCTTTGATTGCCAACACTACACAGAAACACAAAAGGTTAGAGTGGCAGCTACTGAGTTTTATGATTATGCTATTAATTGGTGGGATCAATTGGTGACAAGCAGGAGACGCAATGGAGAACGTCCCATTGAGACATGGGCTGACATGAAAGCCATCATGAGGAGACGATTTGTGCCTAGTCACTACCACAGAGAGTTGCATCAAAAACTCAGGAGACTTGTTCAAGGCAGTAGACCCGTTGAGGACTATTTTCAAGAGATGAAAACTCTTATGATAAAAGCAGATGTTGATGAGGATCGAGAGGCTACTATGGCCAGGTTTTTAAGTGGAATGAATAGAGATCTTCAGGATCGCTTGGAGATACAGCATTATGTAGATTTGGAGGAAATGCTACACAAAGCCATTCTGGTGGAACAGCAACTCAAGAGAAAGAGTACAATACGACCATCATATGGTGCTGGATCATCTAATGCTAAGCCAAATTACTCCAGAGAAGATAAGACAGCTCCAAAGCCACAGTTTGAAGCTAAACCAAATGTTAACAGTCAAGAGATCAAAGGGAAAGTCGAGCTTCCAAGGACAAGGAACCGAGATGTTCAGTGCTTTAAGTGTCACGGCAAAGGTCATTATGCCAATGAATGTTCCAACCGAAGAACTATGGTGTTAAGGGACAACGGTGAGATCGAGACTGAAGAAGAGAAGTCTGAATCTGAAACATCTACGGATCTTTACGAGGAGCATGCGACTACTGGAGATTTATTGGTTACTAGAAAGGTTTTGATCACAAACAGCAAGTCTGAAGAAGAAGAGCAGCGAGAAAACTTGTTTCATACAAGATGTTTGGTCAAGGAGAAAGTTTGTAGTCTCATCATAGACGGTGGAAGCTGTACCAACGTTGCTAGTACAACTATGGTGGAGAAGCTGAACTTGGAGACTAAGAAGCATCCCAAACCGTACCAACTTCAGTGGCTGAATGATCAAAGAAACATGAAAGTTACTAAGCAAGTGGTGATTCCTTTATCTATAGGAAAGTATGAGGACAAGATCCTTTGTGATGTGCTACCTATGGAGGCTGGACATATTCTCTTAGGGAGACCATGGCAGTATGATCGCAAGGTTACTCATGATGGATTTACCAACAAGCATTCATTCGGATTCAAAGGTAAAAAGATCATACTTGTTCCTATGACACCACAAGAGATTTATTAGGATCATCTTGCGCTCAAACAGAGGGAAAAGAAACACAAAATGAGTGAACACCTAAACACTTTACACCAAAAAGAGAGCGAGAGTTTGAGTAAAACCCAGTCAAAGGCCTGTGAGAGCATACCAGTGAGGAAACATTCTAATTTTTTCGTGAGGTCTAGTGAGATTAAGAGATCTTTGCTTTCTGAGCAACCCATTCTTTTGCTTATTTACAAAGAAACTCTAATGAGTTTAACTGACCATGAGCCGGATCTGCCGAGCAAGATTGTTTCTGTTTTGCAGGGCTTTGAAGATGTCTTTCCAGAAGACAACCCAAGAGGACTACCACCAATCCGTGGTATTGAACATCAGATTCATTTCGTGCCTGGAGCAGCCCTTCCAAACAGACCAGCCTAAAGAACCAATCCTGTGGAAACTAAAGAGCTTCAGAAACAAATCAATGAACTAATGGGAAAGGGATACATCAGAGAGAGCATGAGCCCTTGTGCTGTGCCAGTCCTACTCGTACCAAAGAAGGACGGAAGCTGGAGGATGTGTGTCGATTGCAGAGCCATCAACAACATCACTGTAAAGTATCGCCATCCTATTCCTCGTTTAAAAGACATGCTAGATGAATTGCATGGTTCTTGTGTCTTTTCAAAGATTGATCTCAAGAGTGGATATCACCAAATTCGAATGAAAGAGGGTGATGAATGGAAAACTGCTTTTAAAACCAAGCTAGAGTTGTATGAATGGTTAGTTATGCCTTTCGGTTTGACAAATGTACCTAGTACATTTATGAGATTGATGAACCATGTTCTGCGAACTTACATTGGAGTCTTTGTTGTGGTTTACTTTGATGACATCTTAGTATACAGCAAAAGTCTAGATGAGCATGTTAATCATCTGAAATTGGTTTTAAATGTTCTTAGAAAAGAAGCATTGTTTGCTAATCTGAAGAAATGCACTTTTTGTACAGATAACCTTGTGTTTTTAGGTTTTGTTGTAAGTGCAGAAGGCATCAAGATCGATGAAGAAAAGGTCAAAGCTATTAGAGAATGGCCAAGTCCGAAAACAGTTGGAGAAGTGAGAAGCTTTCATGGTCTTGCTGGATTTTATAGACGCTTTGTGAAAGACTTTAGCACCATTGCAGCACCACTCACTGAAGTGATCAAGAAAGAAGTAGGATTCAAATGGGAAGAAACTCAAGAGAATGTGTTTCAACTTTTGAAAGGGAAGCTTACTAACGCACCTGTTCTTACTTTACCTGACTTCTTGAAAACTTTTGAGATTGAATGTGATGCTTCTGGTGTAGGAATTGAGGCAGTGCTGATGCAAGAGAAGAAGCCTATCGCTTACTTTAGTGAAAAGCTTGGAGGAGCTACTTTAAACTATCCAACTTATGACAAAGAGCTGTATGCCTTAGTTCGAGCACTTCAGACATGGCAGCAATACTTATGGCCGAAAGAGTTTGTGATTCACACTGATCACGAATCTTTGAAACACCTGAAAGGTCAACAGAAGCTAAACAAACGTCATGCGAGATGGGTTGAGTTCATAGAGACATTTCCTTATGTCATTCGATACAAGAAAGGTAAGGACAATATAGTTGCTGATGCACTATCTCGAAGGTATGTCTTGATCTCTACTCTGGATGCTAAGTTGTTAGGTTTTGAACAGCTTAAAGAAATGTATGACACCGATTCTGAGTTTAAAGAAGTATTTCAAGCATGTGAAAAGTTTGCATTTGGGAAATACTTTAGACATGAAGGTTTTCTATTTTATGAGAATCGTTTAGGTGTGCCTAATTGTTCCTTGAGAGACTTGTTTGTTAGGGAATCACATGGAGGTGGTCTAATGGGGCACTTTGGAGTTGCCAAAACTTTGAGTATTTTGCAGGATCACTTCTACTGGCCACACATGAAGAGAGACGTAGAGAGAATTTGTGGACGATGTGCTACTTGCAAGCAATCCAAATCAAAAGCACAATCGAACGGTTTGTATAATCCTTTACCCATTCCTACTGAACCGTGGACTGATGTTTCAATGGATTTTGTACTTGGTTTGCCTAGGACTAGAAAGGGACGAGATTCAGTGTTTGTGGTTGTAGATCGGTTTTCTAAAATGGCACATTTCATACCTTGTCATAAAACTGATGATGCCTCACTTGTGGCTGAATTGTTCTTTAGGGAAGTTGTTCGTTTGCATGGCATGCCTAGAACCATCGTTTCTGATAGGGATACAAAGTTCTTGAGTTATTTTTGGAAAACATTGTGGTCTAAGTTAGGGACTAAACTTCTGTTTTCAACTACTTGTCATCCACAAACTGATGGACAAACTGAAGTAGTTAATAGAACTTTATCCACTCTCATACGTGCAATCATAAAGAAGAACATAAAAATGTGGGAAGATTGTTTGCCTCATGTGGAATTTGCTTATAATCATTCTGTACATTCTGCTACTAATTACTCACCTTTTCAGATTGTTTATGGTTTTAATCATTTGACCCCATTGGATTTAACTCATTTACCTTTGAGTGAGCGTGTTAGTATGGATGGAAAGAAGAAAGCTGATCTTGTTAAGCAGATACATGAGAAGGCACGACTTAACATTGAGAAAAGGACGGAACAATATCGCAAGCAAGCTAACAAAGGAAGACGTGAGAAAGTCTTTGAGCCAGGAGAACTTGTTTGGATTCACTTGAGGAAAGAACGATTTCCAGCTGAGAGGAAGTCAAAGTTAATGCCAAGAATCGATGGACCATTCAAAGTCTTGAAACGGATCAATGACAATGCTTACAAAATTGATCTTCAAGGTAAGTATACTGTGAACTCAAGCTTTAACGTTTCTGACTTGGTTCCTTATGTTGCAGATGAGCCAGATTTGAGGTCAAATCCTTTTCAAGTGGAGGGGGATGATATGATCATGGATGCGCAGCTTGAACCAGAGGAAGGAGAGCTTGAACCAGCGGATGCTTTGCTTGTACCTGAAGGATCTATGACTCGTGCAAGGCTTAAGAGGTTTAAGGAAAGAGTTGGAGGACTACTCAGTCAGATGATCACGCAAAAAGGAGAAGAAGTCAAAACTACTTTGGTTTTAATCACTCGCCAGACTTCAGAAAAATACACAGCAGACTTCTGAAGCTTATCAAAGTTTAGTGATCATTTGTACTCTTTTTCCTACTCCTTGGTTTTTCCCATTGGGTTTTCTAGGAAAGGTTTTAATGAGGCACTTGATTCACAAACCTAAGCAAGGAGTTAACCAAAAGAAGGGAATGCCATTATTCAAGCCACATAGTCAACTACATCGTTTGTCTATATAGTCGACTACATATTCAAGCTACATTCGTCGAGTTATATAGTTGAGCTACATAGCCAAGATTCTGCCAAAGGAAGGAAAATCAGTTGAAGAGTCTAGTTGATCAGAAGGAAGGGTCTGGACGTGTTCAAGGGTCTTTATGAGTCTAAGAGTCAGTCAAACACATCTTTAATTCTAGTCTAAGTCTTCCTAGTTTTTAGCTAAGTCTTTATCGATTTTAGCTAAGTCTTAAACACATCTTTTCTTCTTTATAATCCTTGTAACTCATTTCAGAAACATAACCATTTTTTTTATTAATCTTTTTGAGAGTGATTTCTCTTCTGTTCCTTGTGAACTTTTCGATCTTTGGTGCATAATATCCAAACGATCAAACCGGTTTATCAGAAGTCATTCCGCAGACTTTTGTGTGGCCATTCACCTTCTTTGTTCGTAGTCTTCGTTTTAAGCGAGTTTTGGGCTTAGGGTTTCATATACCTTAACATCTTACTCCACGAGTTCTATCAACAACGAATCCACCGCCTAGTTTCATCTGAATCGTTGTAAGTTTTGGGCATAGGGTTTAATATACCTTATCATCTTGCTTCGCGAGTCACTTGAAGTCAAGGATTATCCTTATACCACACCTAGAGTGCATCCTTCTTGGGAAGAATCGTATCAATCCTGAACCCTATGCTCCAAGCTACCACAACGATGGCAAGCTCTAGATGCATGCCTACTTGGACGTCGCAGAAGCATCCCACTGTTGTGTTGTCTTCGTGTGAGGTTGAATTTATGGCAGCCACAGAAGCCGCAAAACAGGCTATATGGCTTAAGGAATTGTTGAAAGAGATAGAGAGTATAGACGAGAAGGTCATACTAAGAATCGACAACAAATCAGCCACATCACTTACCAAGAATCCGGTGTTTCATGAAAGGAGTAAGCACATACTTGCTAAGTACTATTTCATTAGAGAGTGTGTGGAGAATGAGGAGATTGAAGTCGAGCATGTACCTGGTACAGAACAGAAGGCGGACATCCTCACCAATCCGTTAGTAAGGATCAAGTTCAAGGAAATGAGAAGTCTAATTGGAGTTGAAGAGATCAAGCTTCCCGGAATTCAAATTGGAATTAAGGGGGAGAATGTTGGATAATTCCAAAAGGAAAAAAGAAATTAGGATTCAATAGATAGGAAAATGAAATCTTCTATTGTCATTAAGAAAAAGAAAAGAGTAGTTTCCTATTTCTAATAAGAATAGGGAGTAGCTTATTTCTATAAATAAGAGGTTATAAAGAGATGTTTCATAAGACTCAAGAGAGAGATTTAATTTTGAGAGGGTTTCTAAATCAATAAAGAAGAGTTGTTCTTTATACTTTCTTGTTTCTAAAGTTTATACGACTTGATAGCTTGGGCAGTTGAGGTAGCAGTAATTTCTTCCTATTCGATTAGCTTCCACTGTACTTCAAATCTGTTATCACTCTCTTAGAGAGATTGATCCGGCATTAGGGTATCAATATATTGTATCATGGTGTCACTTAAAATCAATCTCCATAAGCAAATAACTAAATAAAGCAAAGGGCCTTTTCACTAAGACGTGGTTTACCTGATTGTTGGTTTATGTCGTGTTGTCTGCATAGATTCTGGGAACAGATTATCATTTCTCTATTTTAATGTTACCTCCTGTAATTTAAATTTAAAAAACGGATGGTTATCAAAGTAGGGAGATGATGATTTTTCGTATATTAAGATTGTTGTGCTTGCTAGCGGATGAATCATCTGGAGGATGACCGGAGATGACGATGCTAGGATGAAAGATCCATTGCGGAATCAAGCGTGAGAGAAACATGAACCCTCTAATATTGTTTTCCTTGTGTGGGATGTTATGTGATTTATATCGGTGATCAAAGCTGTTTATGGTGAATAAAGGAAGGGTAAAAGTTTTATGGGTTAAATTTGAGATGGGACCCATTTTATTTAAGAGTAGGTGTTTAATTTATAGAATGTAGAACGTTTCGACTTTCAGAATTTGTAGCTTATATGACATATCATGTACTAGAGGATTGTCTGCGCTACGCGTGGTTTGGCTTTCCTATTTAGTATGATAAAAATAAATATTTGTATTGAGATAATTTTTAAATGTAATTATCCAATTTGTTGAGAAATGTTTGTTTTTCTTAGTAGTGCATTTTTTCAAATTACTAATTTTGTATTGACTTTATTAAATTTCATCGTACAACAATCTATTTGTAACTTAATTGGCATATGTTAAAGCTTAGAAAATAGTGAATCATGTTAAGTTTGTTATCTTAATTTAAAATATGTGAGAAAAAATTTATATCCATTTATATATGGTGTTTTTGGGGATTTTTAAGTTTATGAAAACAATGTTAATATTATGTCAAAAAATTTATTGGATGCTTTTATTATTTCACCCCAGAAATACAGTTTTCTTATATAAATTTAGAAAAATGTAGATTTTGAAAATGATAAAGAGATGCTTGCCTGCATATTTTATGTTTATATGTATATCTTTTTCTCTATTTTGAAATGAAAATGACCATTTTTTTAGATGAAGGTTTAAAAACTTCTTTTAAAGCGTAAATATGATTATATTTTTAGAAAGATGATTTTTTAATGAATATACAAATTAAGAACTACATAGTGTGTTAAAAACTTTGAGCCATTTTAAAACTGAAAACTGTTGTTCACACCAAAAAAATATAAAATAGTAAATTTATATTATTTTTCATAGCAAGTGTATTTTTGAATTTGATCAAACAATATTGAAAAAATATTAAAAAGGATTTGAGAAAACAATACGCGCGGATTATTTATGTATATGTATTTCTAAGAGAATTTTTGTTTACAAATCATATAAATTGGCTGATTATATCTACTTACACGTGGTTTTATAAATCTAAAAATACAGTAATATGTCTACAATATATGAAAAAGTATATGATATGTTTGATTTAAGAATAGATTCTGCCCAGATTTGAAAATTAGTGTTTAGATGAATACCTTGGAATTTTGTCTTATGTGTTTCTAATAATCTAAATATTCAATAATCTTCTGTCAATTCACTTCCAGTTTATGAAACTACCAATATAGGGGCGAATCCTTGGCGACTTGGCGTTTCTAAACTACCAATAGACCACTTGGCATGAAACCACACGAGTAGAGTACACATAACTCAAATGTCACATCAATCAAAACACCCTTGCCGTGACCGTGAAGCAACCTCTCCGCCTCCATCACTAACACCAACCTCTCCGGGTTGAGATGCCTGAAAATTGGTATTGACTTCCCAGCCCGTACAGTTTGTCAGCGTAAAGCAAAAATAAATAATTAATGTTCATTTTGCAAGAAAAAGACTTGAACCATGTACATTTAAGTAAAAAAGGAACACTCCTCCACCACACCACAACAACATTTTTACAATTTGATGCCCTTAACTTCTTATCAACTCTTTGGCGCCTAAAGCCCTTGTTTCATCTTAAGTAATCCGTACTCTGTTTCTTTTTTCCTTATTGCATCCTTTCACGGCGGCAACAGACATACCCTCGTCCAGGCTAGAGATTAAACTCTATGGAACTTTACGACCATTCTTCTGGGTCTTTCGAATCTGATTGGATCATAACCGAGTAATCTGATGCAACAACTTAAGATCTTTGGATCGTCTCTAATCGCATTCCCGTATATTCGTCGTCCTTAATGTAACGACCCAAGCCCATTAAGAATGGGAAAGGCCCAACTACATGTGTCAGCCCAAAAGAAGTCAACCCTAAGTGTGCCTCCTTCATCTTCCTCGTTTAAAAGCTGCGGAAAAAGTACCGTCGAGCCGCAAGCACCATCAACGACACCGAAACCCTGCCGAAATCACGAGAGCTCTGCCGCCGCCGTCACTGCTGATCAAACCAGAACCTCCGATCGTGAACCCGAGCCGTCTGTTACACATCGTGAGCCGTGCGGAGATCCTTCCGTGAGAAGAAGTGGACGTGAGATCATTCCGACACGTCGAGTCCTGGACTCTGCCGCCACATCTCACCACCGCCGATCTGCTCCAAGTCGTCACCATCGTCAGTGAGTCTCGTCTAGGTAAGCGTGAACCGTCATCTTCTTTCGTTACGTTTTGTTTTCCGAGAGTGATCATGCGTGAAACCCCATTGTTGCAGTTGCTTAAGCCTCAAGCTTTCTCCTCTCCACTTAGTGTTGAGTTGTTGTTGCTACGTCGTCATCTTTCCGGGGTAAGCAGATCTGCATCTCTTTTGTCACCGCCGTTACGTTTTGCCCGAGAGTTGTGAAATAGTGAATCTGACTTTGTGGGTTGTTCTCTTTAGGTCGAAGCTTCGTCGTCTCCATTATAGTTGTTGTTGCGTTGGCTGAAGTTACTATTGTCGTTGGTAAGCGAAATCTCATTGTTCATGTTCACGTTACGTATTCCCAAGAGTTCATGAACACGTAACATGTTATATGGGTTGTCTTCCACTATTGCTTCAGGCCCAAGTTACCATATTTGAGTATTGCATCTTCTGCCGTGTGTTACTTCTTTCCGTAGCTGTCCATTTCCGTTTCGTTTCTGCAAGGCTAAGGTGAGGGCGGGATCTGTAGATATTTATCAGTACTAATCATTTAGTATTAGTAAGTACTAGGTCTAGGTAATTGTTTGGTTGTGTTGATTGGTGAAATGTGATAATGTGTGATGATGAATGTTAGTGATAATGTTAGTTGTTGTGATGATGGTATATGGTGGATAGTATGTGATGATTGTGTGCAGTCGGACTGAGGACGAGAACATGGCGATCCCGTAGAAGACCGTAAACCGGCTGACGAGCCAAAGGTGGTGGAAGACCTTTCGAGGTACCCGACCAGCCTAGTGTGTCAGGTGTCAGTGTCATATGTGGTGTGAATGAAGTCGTGATGTGATTATTATTTTGATATGTGTGAATTGAAAAGTGATTCTTGTTGCGTGAATGATTGTCTAGAGTTAGTAATTACTAATGCAATGATCATTAATGTTAAGTATCGTGTGGACGGAAATGACTTTCCTCACAGAGTGACTTTGTTACTCACCCCTCTTTCCCCTTTCAGGTGAGTTTGCTCCGGCGGAATAAAAGTTCGAGGCGAGGATCGTTCGGGTGCCGGATTTCGGGAAAGGGTTAATTTATGGTTTTAATCGTTTTTATTCGTTTTAAGACAAAGATCTGGTTTGCTCCTAAGTTATTTTCTTTGATATTTTCTTATGATTTAAATTGGTTAAGTTATTATTTTATGACAGATTTAAGTAATAAACGATTGGATTTCATAAGAGTAATTATTTAAGAATTGTTAAGTTGAAAATGCTCTATTTAATGTGTAACTTGCCGTCTAAGTCAAGTTAGAGAGACGGATATTACATATTGGTATCAGAGCCAAGGGAAGTCAAACTGCTTCTGTCCCAGGAGTTCACACTGGCGGGATCAGAATTCGAGGACGAATTCCCGTTAAGTGGGGGAGAATTGTAACGACCCGGGTCCGGTCCATTTGAATAAGTTTAAATGAATTGATTTGGCTACCTATGTCATCAAAGTGCACTTACCTTTTCCGGTCACTTACCCAAAGAGAACTCCAGAGTTAAGCGTGCTTATGCTGGAGTAGCACTAGGATGGGTGACCTTCCGGGAAGTCCTCTGCGGAACCGTGTGAGTGAGGCCAAAACACGGGATTAGGTCATGTGGTGATTGCAGGGACGAGTAAATCAGTCGGTCGGGCCCACGAGAAAAATAACGCACCGACCGTCGGACAGGGGCGGGGCCCACGAGCCCGACGGAGGGATGGGTGACTCGCCGGTAGGGGCGGTCGGGGTGTTACAAGTGGTATCAGAGGCCGGAGTGGGTGCTACTCCGGTCCTGACCCGAAGAGCCGATTCTCGGAGACAGTCGGTTTTTGCTTTAAAAAATAAAAAAAAAAAAGACTTTTATTCGCTTTCTAATATTATTTTGAATTGGTCGGTTTTCAAAAAAAAAAAAAAAAAATTATTAGTATTATTTTTGTTTTTGTTTTCAGGATAACTTTTGAGTTGTTTTGCTTATAAAAAAAAATGGCACGGACGATTCTGCGCTTGCACATGTAAATTGGAAGTTTTGTTTCTTTTGTTTAAGTCCTGAATCGCTTTTTGTTCTTCTCAGCATGGTTCGAGGTGGAATGGGAAGAGGCCGAGGCCGTGGAGGTCGTGGAGCTCGAGGTCGTGGTGACCAAGGTAGCGAGCATACTCAGTCAGTTACTACAGAGAGTACCCACAGTGGTGGGCAAGCACCGGCTCAGGGAGTGGATCCGGCAGTGATAACAGCAGCAGTTGTGGAAGGGCTAAGGCAGCTGTTTGGGCAGCAATTTCCACCTAACCCAATGGCTGGGCAGATGCCAGGTGTGGCTGCAGCGCAGGCACCGCCACCGCCTCCGCCTGCACCACCGGCTCAGGATCCGAGGGATGACTATTGGAGGGTTTTGAAGTTAATGAGAGGATTGGGAACCGTAACCTTCAGTGGTGGGGAAGACCCAATCGTTGCTCATAATTGGAGGAAGCAGCTCGAGCGAAATTTTGCTTCTGTCCGTTGTCCGGTGGAGTATCAGATGGAGTTAGCCACGAGTTTTCTGCTGGATGAGGCTCAGAATTGGTGGGAAGGGGTTGTGAGAGGAGCCCCGATGGGTTATGTGGTTCCATGGAGNAAGTTTTGTAACTCTTTTCACTCAAATTTTTAGAATTTTTTAATAAAAAAAACAAGATCCGTGCAAGTCAAGAAATATTCACCCCCATAGTCATTGCTTTTGTGTGTTGTTTTTAAGCTGCTCAAATTTCGTTTCTGAAAATCTATATAATAAAGGATACAAAGAACATATATTATTTGGGAAAATCGCATAAAAAACATTCAAAGTGACAACCACTAGCACTTTAAACCTCGAGAGTATTTTACTAGCACAATAAACCTTAAAATTAAATATATTAACATATAAAACCTTAAAACTGGTTTTTTATTGCGCGCCGTCAGAATATTTAACGGTTCACTGTTCATTTCCGTTAAAAAGTGATGTTAATGCATTAAATTTATTTATTTTAATTAAGAAATTATATTAAATATTATTTTATTATTTATTATAATTAAAAATAAATAAAAATATCTAAAATATTTTTTTAAAAAGTTGAAAAAAGTTACTAAAATTATTTTAAAAATTTTAAATTTTTTTAGTTGTGATAAATAAAATAAAATAATTAATAGTAATTTTACTAGTTAAACATAATTTAAAGTTATATTATTGTTATTAACAGAAAATAATTTTTTTATCAAATATATTAATTGAGGAAATATAAAAAAAATTAGTTTTTAAAATTTTTTAAAATAATTTTAGTATTTTTTGTCAATTTTAAAAAAAATATTTTAGATATATTTATTTATTTTTAATTATAATAAATAATAAAATAATATTTAATATAATTTTTTAATTAAAATAAATAAATTTAATGCATTAACATCACTTTTTAACGGAAATGAACACTAAACCGTTAAATATTCTGACGGCGCGCAATAAAAAACCAGTTTTAAGGTTTTATATGTTAATATATTTAATTTGAAGGTTTATTGTGCTAGTAAAATACTCTCGATGTTTAAAGTGCTAGTGGTTGTCACTTTGAAGGTTTTTTATGCGATTTTCCCGTTTCATGAGATGAGACCATCGTTTCCGTCTCTGCAATAAGCGACGGCGATGACGGCTGAAGCGCTTCCACACTTGGTGAGGGATCCGAACCTGGGGGCTCAACTGCAGGCGAGTCTATGAGTGACTGATCCGAGAGATTCATAACAGGTGGACACCAGTTTGAGCTTGAAGGAAAAATCAAGGAAGAAGAATTGTGTTTGGCAAGTGTTTGAAACGGAAATGTCGCTTCAAAGAATTGGACATGGCGAGAAACAAAGATGCGTTTAGAAGCTGGATCGAGGCAGAGGAAGGCACTTTGAGTGAGTGAATAGCCAAGAAAAACAGACGGACGTGATCGAGCTTCAAGTTTGTGTTCTGAATACGGTCGTAGCCACGAATAACATAAGCACCCAAACACACGAAGTTTTGTGTAATTTGGGTGAACACCAAAGAGCTTGAGGTACGGTGATGAGAATTCCAGAGTTGATGTGGGTAGTCTGTTGATCAGATAAGCTGCTGTTGCAAGAGCATAAGTCCAATATGTTTGTGGAACTGATGCGTGAGATAGTAACGCGAGACCGGTTTCTACAAGATGTCTGTGTCTCCTTTCAGCGAATCCATTGTGTTCGGGTGTGTGAGATGGTGTTGTGAGATGAGAAATCCCAGTGGTGGCTAGAAATTCGGCCAAGGCAATGTACTCTCCTCCATTATCCGAGTAAAGAGTGACAATCTTCATTTTAAATCTGTTCTCCACAAGCGATTTAAAGCGAACAAAAACGTCTCGAACTTCAGATTTGCGTCGGAGAGGATAAAGCCATATGTAATGAGTGTAGTGATCGGCAATGAGCAAATAGTATTTGTATCCATCAATTGACACAATTGGGGAAGTCCGGACATCTGAGAATAATATTTCAAGAGGTGCAGAAGACTTTATTGAAGAGAGTGAAAAAGGAAGCTTGTGACTCTTGTTTATAGCACATGAATTGCAGAGTAAAGGAGAAATTTTGTTTGAAACTGGAAGTGAAAAGGAAGAAACAACATTATTAAGAATAGGAAGAGAAGGGTGTCCAAGCCTAGAGTGCCATATAGGTAACATGCTTTTTATTGTTGAGAAAGCAAAAAAATTTGAATCTGCTCGATTTGGCCACTCATACCCGCCGTTCTTCACCGTTCCTGTTATCAATGGCGCCCCCGAGTTGAGATCTTTCACCTGAAATTTGGAGGGAAAGAATTCCACAGAAACATAGTTATCATCACATAACCGATGAACCGAGACCAGATTCTTTGTTATTTTTGGAACACATAAGACATTGTTGAGTGAAAGAGATCTAGTCGAGAGAGGAAGAGAGGAAGAACCCGTATGAGTAATGGAAAGGTTCGCTCCATCTCCAACCAATACTTCTTCACCGCCGGTGTATGGAGAGTGAAGAGATAGATTAGCAAGGTCCGATGTGATGTGATGAGACGCGCCGGAATCCATTAGCCAAGACGGTGTTTGTGAGGGATTCATCATAGCGTTGTACGCTTGTGGTTTCCACTGAGATCCATTCTGAGGTGAAGCAGAGGCAGAGGATTGAGTGACAAGGCGAAACATAGGACATCGTTGAGCACTATGCCCCTTAGTGCCACACGCTTGGCATTTACTGAGGTATGGTCTTGATCCCTTATACCCAGACGTGTTGTTGCCATAGTTGGAGCCATAGTTGTTGTTGTTGTTAGCTGCAGACTGATTGTTTGAAGGCTTCTAATTGCGAGGCTTGTTTTGTACGTAATGAGCTGAAGCAGGAAGAGTCGCTAATGATTGGACCATCGTTTGCAAAGCAAGCTCACGATTAAGCAGCTTCTCATGGAGCTCAGCAAAGCTAATTGGAGTGTCACGATTCTGAACTGAATCAATGACAGTACGATAGTCATCTGTGAGACCGTCAAGAATCGTATCAGTGAGATCTTCATGGTCCACTGGATTTCTGAAAAGAGCCAGAGCATCAGCTTTGTTTTTGATTAACTGCATATACTCATCAATCGAGTGTGTCCCTTTCAAATATAGTTTCAATTGTTGCTTGAGTTGTTTGATATGACCCCTTGTTGGTTTTGCATAGGTAGCAGCAAGCGTGTTCCAGGCTTCAGCAGAGGTGTTTGATGTGGTGATTAAAGCCTGCAACGGAGTGTCAATAGCACCGATCAAGGAGCTATAGATCAGAGAGTCTTGCCGAATCCAACGAGTAAGTCTGGATTTGGAATCTCGTGGTTGTTGACACGAACGGTAGCGGAAGGCGGCGGTGTGTTGTCGATGAATTTGAGAAGATCATATCCTTTGAGGAAAGCTTTGACCTGAGTACTCCAAGTGAGGTAATTGATCGACGAGAGCTTGGTGACATTGGCCATGTTCATCGTTAAAAGAGGATGCTCTGGATCCTGAGGATTGATGGCGAGAGCATTGTTTTCTGCCATTGTTGAAAAAAAAAAAAAAATTGAAGCATGTCGCTTAAAAAATTGATTATCACATTCCTAGGAAATTAGGAGCTCTGATACCATATAGAAAGATAGAAGGGATTGTACTTTTATTAATTAGAACTGAATACATACGACCATATATATACTAAGGAGAGGTAGTTAGAGAAGCTATATACTAGGGATTACAATGAATATTCTACAGTATATACGTAACAGAATGGAGATCCTATCTTATCTCCTATATTAATGCTAGCTTGAAGAAAGCATATAAAGAGCAAGAAAAGTACTTGAAACTCAGAAGTAGAATTCTTTGGCTCTCTGGGCGATAAAAACTCTGAGTCAATAGAGATTCTCCGTGATTAAGGATAGTGAGGGCAAAGCTTTCTTCGAAAAAGCAGAAATCTCTTCGGTTATAAACACTTATTTCCACGACATGCTCAGATCGAAGCCTCACCCCTGCTATGAAATCGTGAACCAGGCTCTCCATCCGTGAATCTCAGCAACGACAAATGAGAAGCTGTATGCAGACCTGGCACCAAAAGAGATCCGCAATGCACTCTTCTCCATCCACCCTGATAAAGCTCTGCAAGTTTCTTTCAAACAAATTGGAAGGTGGTATGACCTGCAATAACCGAAGAGATAACATCTATATTCTCCTCTGAACTTTTTCCGGAATCAATGAACCACACGCACGTCAAGCTCATTCCAAAAGTTCAGAGTTCGAAATTATTTTCATATTACCGACCCATCGCTCTCTGCAATGTTTATTAGAAGATAGTCTCCAAAATTCTCACACGCAGACCGCAATTGATTCCCAACACAATTATCTCAGAGACTCAATCAGCATTCGTACCTTGTAAAGCGATCTCTAATAACATGATGATCACGCATGAGACATTGAACTTCCTCAAGAGATCGTGAGCGAAAAAGAACTGCTCCATATGGCTATAAAAATCGACATGTGCAAGGCCTACAATCGATGGGAATGGAACTTTATTGAACTCGTTCTAGACAAACTCGGGTTTCACCACAAATGGATAAAATGGATCATGCAATGCATAACATCACTTTCTTATTCCTTCTTAATCAATGGCTTAGCTCAGGGACTCGTTACACTGCAACTAAGTATTCGCCAAGGCGATCCCCTCTCGCCATACATCTTTATATTGTGTGGAAAATTCCTCTCGGGCTTATGCAAAGTTGCTCAACATTCGAGTTCTTTGTCGGGCATTCACGTAGCAAGTGGACCCCTACGGGTCAACCATCTCCTCTTTGCCACGAAACGATGCTTTTCTGCAAGACTGTAACGACCCAAGCCCATTAAGAATGGGAAAGGCCCAACTACATGTGTCAGCCCAAAAGAAGTCAACCCTAAGTGTGCCTCCTTCATCTTCCTCGTTTAAAAGCTGCGGAAAAAGTACCGACGAGCCGCAAGCACCATCAACGACACCGAAACCCTGCCGAAATCACGAGAGCTCTGCCGCCGCCGTCACTGCTGATCAAACCAGAACCTCCGATCGTGAACCCGAGCCGTCTGTTACACATCGTGAGCCGTGCGGAGATCCTTCCGTGAGAAGAAGTGGACGTGAGATCATTCCGACACGTCGAGTCCTGGACTCTGCCGCCACATCTCACCACCGCCGATCTGCTCCAAGTCGTCACCATCGTCAGTGAGTCTCGTCTAGGTAAGCGTGAACCGTCATCTTCTTTCGTTACGTTTTGTTTTCCGAGAGTGATCATGCGTGAAACCCCATTGTTGCAGTTGCTTAAGCCTCAAGCTTACTCCACACCACTTAGTGTTGAGTTGTTATTGCTACAAAGTCATCTTTACGGGGTAAGCAGATCTGCATCTCTTTTGTCACCACCGTTACGTTTTGCCAGAGAGTTGTGAAATAGTGAATCTGACTTTGTGGGTTGTTCTCTTTAGGTCGAAGCTTCGTCGTCTCCATTATAGTTGTTGTTGCGTTGGCTGAAGTTACTATTGTCGTTGGTAAGCGAAATCTCATTGTTCATGTTCACGTTACGTATTCCCAAGAGATCATGAACACGTAACATGTTATATGGGTTGTCTTCCACTATTGCTTCAGGCCCAAGTTACCATATTTGAGTATTGCATCTTCTGCCGTGTGTTACTTCTTTCCGTAGCTGTCCATTTCCGTTTCGAATCTGCAAGGCTAAGGTGAGGGCGGGATCAGTAGATATTTATCAGTACTAATAATTTAGAATTAGTAAGTACTAGGTCTAGGTAATTGTTTGGTTGTGTTGATTGGTGAAATGTGATAATGTGTGATGATGAATGTTAGTGATAATGTTAGTTGTTGTGATGATGGTATATGGTGGATAGTATGTGATGATTGTGTGCAGTCGGACTGAGGACGAGAACATGGCGATCCCGTAGAAGACCGTAAACCGGCTGACGAGCCAAAGGTGGTGGAAGACCTTTCGAGGTAC
This sequence comes from Alliaria petiolata, assembly GCA_020283515.1. Classification (NCBI taxonomy): domain Eukaryota; kingdom Viridiplantae; phylum Streptophyta; class Magnoliopsida; order Brassicales; family Brassicaceae; genus Alliaria; species Alliaria petiolata. Next base: position 19,604,451 of record JAHZTW010000004.1, on the reverse strand, counting down.
CCGACCAGCCTAGTGTGTCAGGTGTCAGTGTCATATGTGGTGTGAATGAAGTCGTGATGTGATTATTATTTTGATATGTGTGAATTGAAAAGTGATTCTTGTTGCGTGAATGATTGTCTAGAGTTAGTAATTACTAATGCAATGATCATTAATGTTAAGTATCGTGTGGACGGAAATGACTTTCCTCACAGAGTGACTTTGTTACTCACCCCTCTTTCCCCTTTCAGGTGAGTTTGCTCCGGCGGAGTAAAAGTTCGAGGCGAGGATCGTTCGGGTGCCGGATTTCGGGAAAGGGTTAATTTATGGTTTTAATCGTTTTTATTCGTTTTAAGACAAAGATCTGGTTTGCTCCTAAGTTATTTTCTTTGATATTTTCTTATGATTTAAATTGGTTAAGTTATTATTTTATGACGGATTTAAGTAATAAACGGTTGGATTTCATAAGAGTAATTATTTAAGAATTGTTAAGTTGAAAATGCTCTATTTAATGCGTAACTTGCCGTCTAAGTCAAGTTAGAGAGACGGATATTACACTTAATATATATATATATATAATAAGACGGTGGATGCAGCCCATGTTTTGCAGCAGAGCAAGCTGGAATGCTTCGTCCAAGCATAGAGTATTAAATTCTGGGAGGGGTTGTTGCTATTGTATGTTGTGGTTGTTACGGCTCAAGAGTCAGTTTAGCCTTGTTTCTGAAAGAAGTCATGTCAACAACTTCCCCTCTGCCACAATCAATGTCACTTGATTTAGACGGTGAAGATGATTTAGAGAAATTAAATTCAATGTCAGTAATCATCGTCATGGCTTTCGCTGTTGCCTTTGTTTCTTCAATAGTTTCTCCTCTATTTTCAACTGCTCCAGATGCTTCATCAATAATCTATATGTTGCTTCCTGCATAATCAATTGAATTTGCAGGTTCTTTAGGTGGTTTAAATGATATTGAATCAAGGGTAGATAATGAGCTGGTTAAGGAGATAAACCGAGTGTTTCTAAAGTCAATGGTTGAAAGAGAGAAGTTTGCAGTTGCAGATGTAGATCTTTTTTGTTAAACCAATTGGTTGCTTCTCCTTCAAGCTCAATCCGAGAATACTCTGGATTCTGGAAGCTCTCAATCCTTGTAAATGATACAAAAGTTAATTAAAATATATGAGCATGTGAATCTTTTAGAATTATTAGAACCAAGTAATAAATTAATACACGTTTTGGTCTGTCAGTTGTTGAGGAGAAAAAAGAAGTAAAACCATTAATACCAATCTGGAAATTTTGGAATGCACCTACTTTTTGTCCGCACAGATTAAAGATACAAAGAAGAATTGATAAAGAGAAGCATGAAGACGTTCACGTAACACAAAAAGCTAGCACTTAACATCACTATCAACTTAACAGTTCAAGTACCTTCATTGTTGTCCATGCGTATACGCTTGGACAGTTGAAGAATTATTAATTTCTTTCTATTTATGCAGTTACTTCTTCCTATTCTCCATCACAGCCCAGGGGAAGTTTAAGAAAAACGTAAAGGATTAGAATCACAATGGCAGTCAATTTTGAAGCGTAAAACAGATCATGAGTTAATGAATAAACATACCAACTCATTCTGGTTCTGTCCCTCATCAGTCGCACAAGCCTCACCTAAAGTTTTACATCGAAATATCCTAAATTTGTAAATTCAATATGTAACGCCCTGACCGCCTCTTCCAGCGGGCACACGTATTCTCTCGGGCCCATAGGCCCGCCCCTGTCTGACGGCCGGTGCGTTAGCCGGGAAGCTCGAAAGTCATGAAATACTTACCTTGCAATCACCACGCGATCTTTCCCCGTGTTTTGGTCTCGCTCACATGATATCGAGAATCACTTCCCGATAGGTCACCCATCCTAGTGCTACTCCAGCTCAATCACGCTTAACTTTAGAGTTCTCCCAGAACCGGTGACTAAAAAGATAAGTGCATTTTTGTTACATAGGTAGCCAAATCAATTATTTTTAAACTCTCCACATATACTTTCATATTCCTGAAACCGGGATGTTACACAATATATGTAACATAGTGTAGAAGATAACAAACCTGGTTTTCGATTCATGGTGATTTAAGTTAGATGAAGAGAATGAGCCCTGTAATATCTTGTTAATGTATTTTCAATCATTCGAACAATGAAAAGTTGTGTTTTCGTAGGAGAGAAGGGCGTGCTCTACATGGATATATTCGCGAGGATATATCTTCTCGCGAATCCTACAACACCTGGGCCAGAGAGAGTGTCTTAAACACATCTGTACTTCTGATTCTCTGATCAGATACGTCTGCATGACTATTCCATAAATGGAAATTAAAAGCGTGCTTCTATGCTTCGCTATGGTTTCCGTCCTCCGCGGTGGAGGCTGGCTTCCAATCGCCATTTTCATCTTCTATTTACTGTTTTCGCCGTGAAGATATGATGCTGCCAGATTCTGTAGTATATCAATGATCGAGATCCACTGTACACGAGTTTAGCATCTCTGATTCTGGTACATCTCTTCTTACTTGTGCCTTCACTAGGAGGTAAATAGGGGCTGAATTGAATTGTTGTATTGATGAGAAATCAAAGAGACGTTTTACTATTTGATAGAAGCCAAACAGCCTGACGGTATGTGTGCTTTCACGTATCATGTGGCCCAAAACCGTGGAAGATATGATTGGGTTTGATATGGCCCAAATGAATATGATCTCTTTTTTGTAAAGTTGATGAGATCTGATTGGTGGATGACGTGGTAGCCATAGATAACATTCTAATGTAAGCTGATGTTGCATCATTTTAGAGCAGTATTTTTTGCTGATGTGGACACATCCACGAGCCCCCAAATAGTCTATTTTATTAGTATACTAGGTGATAACCCGTGCCCTGCGCAGGGTGAAAGATTTTTTTTTGGGTATGTGAATTTGAATTTAAAATATAATAATTTCTAATTATTTTAATATCAAATTTTCATTAAATTCTTATTAATCAATGGGATTAATAAAATAATATTTAGTTTTGTTTAAGTGAAGTTGAATTTATTTATTATTATGTTTTTGTAATTGAAAAATTAAACTATAGTAAGATATCTTAATTCAGTTTTTTATAACATAAATTGTTATGTTGAAAATATAGTAGGAAAAAGTTTAAATTTGTATGATATTAAAACAATTAGAAAGATAAATGAAGAGATATCATAAATAAATTATGGAAACAATATCTGAAATAAATAATAATATGATTTTAAAACACTACCATACATCAGTTTTCCTTTATTTGTTAAAACCATAATTAATGGGTCGTATTTAATGTCATTCCCAAAAAAACCATTTCGATATTTTTTGGATTAAATTTAATTCAAGTAATTTTAATATCTAATGTAATTTATAGATATATAAAAGAAACTGATTGAAAAACATATAAAATGTCTTCGTAAAACTGGTTGTGTGCTTATTATGTTGTCTTTGATGTCTCAAGTTTGATTCCCTCAAAAACAAAATTAGTATTTTTTTTTATTTATAATAATTCTTTTTGTATTAATTAATTTCATTAAATGATATGTCAGAATGAATGTGGTGCTGACACATCAGCATAATGGCACCATTGTAAATAAAAGGGTTTGTGAGAATGTTTCTCAATTAATATATAGGGGATATATAACTAATCTTTACGATAAACAATAAAAAAAAGTGAATCACTACAACAAAACATGTGATTTGCGACGGAAAATTACGATGAAAAAAATCCGTCACAATGTCTCGATTGATTTGCAATGGTTTATCTATGAAAAGAGCGCCATCCCAAATTCTTTGCAAAAGTGAGTAAAAAAGGTCATCGCAAACATGTCACAGTTTTGACAGATATTTGCGAGGTACTTGCAGTGGGACAAAAATCAGTCACAATACCCTCGCAATGTTACAACTAACTTGCAGCGAGTCTGGTGGAATTAGGCACAACACGTTTTACATGGCAAGTAACGACTGGATGCGAGGGAAGCTTTCGTCGCAAATTACTCAAAAACATGTCGCAAATCCCTCGAAAATTTGTTTGAAATGTTATAAATATCCAAACATGAGATGAGAGTTTCACACAACAACAAACACTTCTAAAACATAGAAAATGAGAGAAAAAAAGATTTTGAGTGTGGAAGTTTTAAAAATATATTTTCGGAGCATGAAATATATGCATTACAATCATCGATGTACAATCATAGAGATCCAGCGACCGGTGAAGTGACAAAATAGTATTGGTACGCGTTGTAAAGATTCTTGTACAAGGCGACAAAAAAATCATTTTCGAGAGAACATTATAAAATATTATGTGAACCATATTTAGAAATTGATATTGTAAATAGGCATCTATATAATAGAGGATTTATGCCGAATTACTACATATGGTTTTCGCATGGGAAGGTTGTGCTGCAGGAAATAGTAGTACGAGTCAGGGTGTTGAGCACCCTAGTTATAATGCTAATTATAATTATGAACATAATATACTTAGAAATGATGAAAGGTATCAATAAAGAAATATGTTTCATGATATGGTTATAGATGCCTTTCAAGAATGTTATATTTAAAAATTATGTAACTTAATATGTAGGTAACAAATAGATGTTCAAACCAGTCTTTGCCACTATGGTTACACGAGGTTGTTCAAGAACCAATATATAAGATCACTACTGCCCCTATGTGTTTCACCCGTTGATACACAATTCATACGTATAAACATGGCTTCAAAAGGTCAACTGCAAATTATGAAATCCACGTGCAAGGTGAAAACGACTTCTACGGTGTATTGGAAGAAATTATAGAAGTCACATATTCAAGACTCACGAATTTGAAATGCAGTTTATGCAAATGTGTTTGGTATGATCCAACGATCGGTCGAGGGTGTACACAAATAGTTTAGGGGTGATCGATGTCAATGCAAACAAACATTTTTTGAGGTCGCATTGTCGGGCTAGAATTTCAAGCAGACAAGTGTGTTTCATTCCTTAGTTACAGCTTTCATACAAATCACAAAAACACAAAAAAATCAGAAAAACTCGAAAAAACCAAAAATATAAAGAATGAGATTCGAAGAAAGACCACGGGCGACAAACCGCCCGTGGCGCGACCAGAAAGAGCTTGGCCGCGCCACGAATCATGATGGCGCGGAGCAGCCAAGTCTGGGCGCGGCTGCGATGCCCTGTCGCGCAACCAGTCGCCTCCCTCGCGTGGCCATTCCTCTTCTAACATGGTTTCATCCCAAACTTCACCGAACCGAACCTTTTCAACCCCTGTCAAGCCTTTCAAGTTTTCTTCTTGTTTTAAGGATTGCATTTTTTAATAAGGCAGTTTTTCTCTTTCTCTCTCGATTCTTCTCTATCTCTTCGATCCTTCTCTCTCCCTCTCTCTATTGCGATCCCCATCTCGTCGTCTGTCCTTACAGATGGCTGTTGTTTGCCGCCCATCGGCTCTCTCTCTTTCTCTCTCGCCCATCGGCCCTCCCTCTCTCTCGTTGCCGGTATACTCACTCTCTCTCTCTCCCCCCCCCTCTATCTCAGCGGTAAAGCTCTCTCTCTATCTCAGCGGTAAAGCTCTCTCTCTCGTTGTCGCCAAAGTCTCTCTCCCAATCCCGGCCTCTTCCCGTGAGGCTCTCTCGTCTCACTCACTGTGACCTAGCTCTCTTCCCTCGCTGTAACCCAGCTCTATCCCATCGCTGTAACCCAACACTTTCCCCTCGCCGTGAGTCTTCATCTCCCTCTGGATCTGGGATTTTTGATATGATAGATTTATGATTTGTTAGATTTAGAATTTGTTTCGATTTAGGATTTGTTAGATTTAGGATTTGGAATTGTTATAAATTGATATATTTTAGGATTTGTAATTGTTAGTTTTGTTAGATTGAATTGATATCTTTTAGGATTTGAAATTGTTAGTTTTGATATATTGAATTTATTTTTATTTTTAAATATATAATGGTTATTACTAATTTTAATCATGAATTTTACAAATTTATGATTTTAAAAATGAGTTTAACAATTTTTGTAATTTTACAATAATTCTTAGAGACAAAATCAGACCAAATGGTTATTTTTGTAATTTTATAATGGTTATTTGCTACGTTTTCCTTTCCCTCGCAACTTGCGAGGGACTTGCGACGCAATACGATTTGCGACTGGCGATTTGCGACGAATTGACAATCCTCGCATGTTCGTCGGTATTATAGCAGGGTTTTGTTTTCTTCAGGTTTTATCCCTAATGACAGCTGCAAGTTCAGAACAATCACAATAGTTTATTAAGGGATCAAATCCACAAAGGTTGTTGTTTTGTGAAGATCCTATGATTTCTAACTTCTGTAAACCAAATAAAAGTGGATGTTAGTTTGTCACGGTTTGTAGTATGCAAATGAGCAGTGAACAAAAATAAAATGGTTGTAAATCAATAGATAAAAGGCATTGGGCTCCTGAAAATTCTCCGGAGTTCATGGATCGGATCAAAGAAGCGATACATTAGGTTTATAAGCAGCCACGTCGTCTAGGTTCTTTAAACTGAAATGGTTCGTTATGATTACCATACGTTAATAGATCTAATCACCAATGTCTATGCTACTCCGTGAGTAGGCAATCACATATCACGACGCAACAAGACACTACAAGAAAACATGCTTTTCGCGACTCCAAGTTGCGACTACATATACAGTCGCTAATTTAGCGAACAAATATGGAAATCATCAATTAGTCGTTAATTTGCGACCAAATATGGAAATCATCAATTAGTCGCTAATTAACGAATAATTGATGACTAATAGTAAGTCGCCCAACCGTAGTCGTAAAAAAGTAACAAAATTAGCGACTATATTGCGACTAATGAGTCAAATAATTGACACACAACTAAACTTTGTCTTTATTAGTATATAAAATTAAAATTATGTTAATGAATTTTAAAATTAAAAGATTAATATTTAAACCAAATTTTAACTAAACATTATCTTTGTAAGCTTAAGAATAAAACCAATATTCCGAGGAAAAAAAAATTAAACCAATATTTAAATCAAAATTAAGATTTAACTAAACTTTGCATTTTCTTATTATTGTAAAATTACACCAAAATTTTATGTTAATTAGTTTCAGATTATAATTTTGATTAATTTTCCCACCCTAATTGTTGGTTTATTTTGATTAATTTTCCCACCATAATTGTTGGTTTATTTTGATTAAACCATCCAATTTGGTTTTTACCACCAAAAGTTTTGGTTTTCCCGGTTTTCATTCTTCTACCAACTTACTCTCTCACTCTGGACAAAAACACTTATAGAAAAAAACTAGAACTCTCTTCCTCTCTTCCTCGCTTCCTCTCTTCATCTCTTTTAAGAACTCTCTCCTCTCTCTTCGTCGCCTCCTCTCTTCCTCTCTTCCTGTCTTCCTCTTTTCGTCGCTTCCACGCTTCCTCTCTTCATTTCTTCCTCTATACACAAATCCCGATGTCTCCTTCTGTCCAAAACCATCGTAACTCAGTCACCACCGGCAACACTCTGCTGGGTACGTCTTCTTAATCTATAAACGGTTAGGGTAAATGATTTTCTTTTTCATGGTTAATTTTCTCGTTTGTTTGGGGTTTGTATTGGATTTAGGTTATCGGTTTGGGATTTCTGGTTGGGGTTTCGATTTGGGGTTTTGGTTTGGAGTTTGGATTGGATTTTGGATTAAGGGTTTCGTTAGGATTTAGGGTTTAGATTTGGGGTTTCGGTTTGGAGTTTGGATTGTATTTTGGATTTGGGGTTTCGTTTGGAGTTAGGGTTTCAATTTGGGTCTCGTTTGTTTGGAGTTTGAATTGGATTCGGTTTTTCAAACAAGTTTTCGAGTTTCTGATTGTCTTTGCCAAGTATTCTTGGGATATGTCTTGGAGTTAATGAGTCGGTTAGCGTTAGAGCTAAGAGTTAAAGTTAGACTTAGGTCCTGTTTGTTTCTGCATCTGGATGAGTCATCTAGATGGAGATGAGAGTTTATGTTCGTTATGTATCAAAACTGAATCATTCAGATGATCCATTTGAATGATATAAAAAAATAGGCAAAATTTTGGAGATCAGTCAGATGATCTGAATTGGTGCAGTTGACTGAGGATGATCCAGTCGAAAATGGCAAATTACAAAATTAACCCTAACTAAAACAACAATTTACAAAAAAAAACCTAACATCTCCCGACTCCTCTCTCGTCTTCTCACTCTCTCGACATTTTTTTGACTCCTGCCGCTTCTCTCTCTGGCGACTCTCACTGCCGCTTCTCTCTCCGGAGACTCTCACTGCCGCTTCTCTCTCCTGCGAGCCTATCGCTGCTGCTTAACTCTCCGGCGTGTACACAGGCGAGTATTTATGGGTTTTCTTCATGTAGTTTATTGCGATTCGATTGATTTCTCCTCTTTTGTATGATTCGATTGATTTCTCCGAATTACTCTATGGATTAGTATTTATGGGTTTACTCTTCTTCTGGGTTTACTCTTCTTTTGGGTTTGTTCTCTTTTCTTCACTCTCTCGGAGTTCTCTGAATTTGTTCCCGATTTTACAAAGCACTGAATGACAGTCTGGGTTGCTTCCATTGTTTGATTAGTTGCTCATATGTGCTTTCTTTTCATTTGTTCTATAGTTCGAACTTCGAATTGATGATCGTTGTATGAGTTAGTCTTTGAAGCTTCTGAGTTTGTGAATTTATAAGAATCATTCACATCTTAACATGAGTTTGATGTTGCTGGTGTTTGGGAAACTGAACTTAGAAAGAGAATCATTGGTTAGTATCACTGTTCTGTATCGGTTTAGCATCTTAACGTGAATTCGTTTTCACTCTGATTCTCTTTAGTTTCATCTCGGCTTAGAGATATGATTAAGAATTGTTGGTTTCCTCTAGATTTACAATGTCATCAATTCCTGGGTCTGAGAGTCTTGCTTGGAGTGATGAGCAAACCCGCTTTTATCTTCAACTGCGAATAGAAGAGAAGCTTAAAGGAAACATTAGAAACCAGGCTGTGAATGAGACAGCAAGACTCTCAATCATTGACAAATTCAGCGAAGTATACAACTTGCAAGACGCAGTATGAGTCTTATAAGAGACTCACTCACAAAACTGGACTTGGTTTTCATCCAAACGGGAGCATAGATATGTCTGATGATTAGTGGAATGAGCAGTGTAAGGTGAGTATAAATTTGATCTGATTCAAAGAACACATAGGAAGCGAATGATTTGGTCTGATTTTGTCTCTAATTTCTTAATTCAGGAATGGCCAGGAGCTAGAAAAGTCAGAGATAAACCACTCGCAAACATGGATTTGATGGAACAAGTGTTTGGTACAGTTCATATCAGTGGATCTAAAGGTTGGTCTGCTTAGCAAGGTGAAAAGCGTTTAGATATCATGAGTCTGCAAGATACTGAAGACATTAATGATGACGCTGAGTCAAGACAAATCCCTCCTACTCAGACAAATGATGATAGTGTTAATGATGATGCTGCTGAGTCAAGACAAGACCCTCCTACTCAGGGAAATGCTTTCAATGGACCCTCATCTTCCGAAGGACCCTCATCTTCTAGTAGGACAAAGGGTAGCAGAAAACTATCACGGTTTGTACAAGCTGGACAAGCTGTTGCAGAAGTCATCAAGGATAGTGTTAAGTCAAAGGGATAAGATTCTTTCACACAAGAACAATCTTATAGAGAACCATCATGAGTTTAGTTGTAGCCAGCTTCGAGCTATGGAGGTTCTACACTCGCTGCCAACTATCAAGATGTGGTCTCCTTTGTATAAAGCAGACATTCAACATCTCAAGTAAGATATTGCCAATCGCCAGACATTTTTATTCTATCCAGATGATGAGAACAAAGTCTTGTACTTGTAGTTTGCCACTGGTGAAAGCAAGGATGCATGAATTTGTTTGTGTTAATAGATTCGGGATCTACTGATCCCGTCTCTCCTAACCGAGTGTAACTTACATGAAAATATATAGTACCTCGTGCTCTCGCCCTTTTAGTAAGGGTATCGGCGCAGACATTTTTGCTGCGAGGGATAAAACGTACAACACATTCCACGAAGGACTTCTTAAGAGAACACAAAAAATCTAACTATTATCTAAAGGCTGGCCAGTCCACGGGATCCTCAATCATTTGAATCAAGTTGAAGCAATCTGTCTCGATACAAACTCTTTGTAACCCTCAATATCTCAAGCATGTCATTGTCCAAATTAGCCCGTCCATCTCCGCATGTAGAGCTGACATGCTTCTTATGCATCCTTGTTGTCCGGTGGTGGTGTGTCCCCTTGTGATAATCAGATGCCACCCAAGTCAACTAACCGGTCCATGATCGACCCAAGAGGAGTCAATCTCCCAAGTCGGGATTCGAGGGATCACAAGCAGTTCCTCGAATTCATTGGGGGCCTCTGCGCCTTGCCTTTCCTCTTTCTCCTCATCCATCTCCTTTTCGTTAGCTTTCCGCCAGCTTTCTGCTTCTATAGTAGCATGTTGCAGGGTATCCAATGGTGATACGGTTTTTCCATTGAAAACTTTATCATTCTTTGCCTTCCAAATAAACCAAATGATCCACGGGAAAATATCCCTTTGGAGAGCGGGAAGTTCCTTTTCCTTTCATATTTCCATATAGAGATGAGCTCGGGAAGTAACTCGGAAGGGACGGAAAGTCCGAAAGAGCCCACACCTGAAGGGCAGGGGGGCATTCAAATATCATATGGTTAATTATTTCTTCTGGTTCACCGTAGCGGGGATAACTCTTATATGTACCTAGGTGTCCGAAGGTTAGCCTTTGGCAAGTGGCCACGCAACCCGAAAGGGCTTGCCATATAAAGTGTTGAAGTTTTGGGGGCGCTCGAATCTTCCAAGCCTGGCTTAACATACAAGTGATGCTTGGTTCTGTCATCTCAACCGGCTTATGATCCGGTTTTAATCGTTGTGCTAGCTCATATCCTTATTTGACTGTGTAAATTCCCGATTTTGTGTAATTCCAGGCATACCCATCTAGGGTGAAGTGTTGGCTAGGTCTCATCCCAAGAATAAGGCGGATATCATCGGGATGGATAAGGTCATTGAGAATCTGAGTATCCAACTCTCTCGTATCTCTTCTCATAAGTCATGGACTAAAAGGTCTGGGTTTCTGTCTATTATGGGACCGGTTCCTCTAGCGGGTCTCGCCGGAATAACCAGGATTCAAGGTTCGCTCCAGACTCGAGTATTACATCCCGACCCAATGGTCTTTCGGAGTCCTTGGAGGAGTACGGGTCTTGCGGCCATGATACTGTTCCACCCATATGATGGAGAATATGACTTACGTACATCTAGAGGGCTTGGCATTCTATAGTATCTTCCTCGCAACACCCTAGCCAGAAGGAGGACGGGTATTGTAAAAGGCGCCACAATTGCTTTTCTAGCAAAGAGATGTTGAAATCTTGTAGATCTCTGAAGCCCAAACCTCCCATTTCTTGAGGGGTACATATTTTGTCCCAAGCAATCCAATGCATGCCTCTACTATTTTCTTTCGAGCTCCACCAAAAATTTTAAATCGCACTCCGAAGGTTATCCGTTACACCTTGCGGGAGTAAGAAACACGACATAACATATGTCGGAATTGCTTGAGCTACAAATTTCATTTGGATCTCTTTCCCTCCTTTTGAAAGGAGTCTTGCCGACCAATTATTAACCCGATTGTTCAATCGATCTTGGACATATGCAAAAACTTTCTTTTTTGGAGCTGCAAATCTGTTCAGGTAGACCCAGATACATCCCCATGCCTCCTTCATTAAAGATCCCAATGGCCCTCTTAATCTCTCGACGAAGGAGTTGTCCAACTTTATTTGCGAAGATGATCGAAGATTTCGTTGGGTTCAACTGTTGTCCCGAGGCTGTGACGTAGGTATGTATTATATTCATTATCTCTGCACATTGCAGGACTTCTCCCTTACAAAAGAATAAGGTGCCATCTCCAAAGAGCAGGTGTGAAACCTTAGGGCTTGCTCTCGCAATTCTTAGTCATGTGATGCGTTGTTCTTCTTCTGCTCCTTTAAGAAGGGAGATAAGAGCCTCTGTACATAAGATGAACAGGAATGGAGATAGATGATCTCCTTGTTGTAGACCTCGTGATGGTTGTATCTTCCCTTTAGCTTCTCCATTAATCAATACTTGATATGAGACGGAAGATATACAGAACATCAAAAGTTTCACCCATCTTTCTGAGAAACCTAGCTTTAGAAGGAGGGCTTCCAAGAAATTTCATTCGACTTATCATAAGCTTTTCTCATATCCGTTTTGATGGCCATGAATTTTTCTTTACAACTCGGGTTTGTACGAAGGGCGTGGAAGTTCTCTTGGGCTAGCATGATATTATTTGTGATTAGGCGTCTACTCATGAAGGCTGATTGTGTCTCCGAAATGAGGTTCAGGAGTACTCTCTTTAGTCTTTTGCAAAGGATCTTCGAGATGATCTTGTAGCTCACGTTACATAAACTTACTGGTCTAAATTTCATCATCGTTCTTGATCGATATTTTTTTGGGAATAAGACATATATTCGTTTGGTTATGTCTTGGATCAAACGTGCCTTTCTCAAAAAAGCCACGAACAATCTTAGTTATGTCATAGCACGTGACCTGCCAGAATTTTTGATAAAAACGACTGGTCATGCCATCTGGTCCCGGGGGCTTTATCTGGCTTGATATCAAAGACTGCTGCCCTTATTTCTTCCATTGAAGGAATCGCTACAAGAGATTGATTAGCATCTTCTGACACTTTCGCGGTAATAAACGGGAGTGAATCTGAGAACTCGGGTAGATTTGATGTGGTAAAGAGGTCCTTGAAGTAATCAGATACAACGTTTTTAATTCCGACGGCGTTTTCCACCCAATTTCTATTATGATCTTTTAGGCAGATAATACGATTTCGGGCTCTTCTTTGTCTCGTAGATGCGTGATAGATACATGTATTCTTATCCCCTCCTTTATGTCATTGCTCCCTACTCTTCTGGAACCAGAACATTTCTTCCTCTCTAAAAGTTGAGCAAAGTTGTCTTCTAAGTTCTTCTATTTCTTCGAGGGTGGTATCATCGTCAGCTTGAGCTATATCAAGTTTATCTTTCAGTTCTTCAATTAATCTTGTCGTATTAGTAGGCATAGTTTTCTTCCAATAGGAGATATTCTTCCGGCAGGATGCCAGACGATGATGAAAATCTCTAGTATGTCGTCCTTCGAACGTTCCCCAACCGTTTGTGACTGCTTCTTTAAACCCGGGTTTTCACCCATCTCTTATCGAACCGGAAGTTCCGCTTCCTATGGTAGGGGATAGATTGGATACTGGCAGGTGTGATCAGAACCCCATAGTTTTAGTTACTCCACAGAAGAATGGGAAAACAAGTCGTGCCAATCCTCACTCCCTACGGCTCTTTTGAGGCGACATTTCACTTTTCCGGATCGGCGACTTTCAACCCAAGAGAGGGAGTTTCCTTTGAAAGGAAATTCAATCATGCCACAATTATCAAGCATGTTGCGAAATGACAAAAAAGAAGACTCCCGACATCTTCTCCCTCCTCTTTTCTCATGGTTTCCGGTAATCTCATTGAAGTCTCCAATCATTAACCAGGCATTTAGCCGATTTAAACTCATACGAGTAAGTCTTTCCCAGACACGTTCACGACATTCTACAACCGGATCTCCATAAACGAATGTCATAAAATTTTTGTGTCCCTCAAAAGTTGTTTCAACATCTACATTCGATCATCCGAATAAGAAATAACAACTAATAGATCATCCATATAAAAAGGGTTAAACCACCGCTCCTGCCTCTTGGTCCCATGGTAAAAACATGATCATAACCAAAAGATACTTCCAAATTTTGCAGAAAATGACGGTTATTTTTTGTCTCTGATAAAAATAAAAAACTTGGTGAAAAACAACGATGTAGTTGCACCAAATGTTCTTTTGTTAGATCAGCTCCCGCTCCCTGACAATTCCATGCTATCACATTCATAATAGAATCTTGAGTAAGTTCAAGTATATTGACGTTGAAAGAAAATGGCACCTCAGAATGAGGGAGTAATATTATTATTATTTTTTTTTTTTTCCAAGAAGTAGATCTGGGTTTTGGCACCTCTTTGCCAGACGTTCTACGTGAACGGAAGGAAAGTGACAAATAGTGGAATTCGCCATCCAGATCTTGGGGAGAATACAGAAAAAACCTCTGGAAAATTTTATGATTTCACTGGAAAACTAGATAGAGTTTCAGAATTTTTTCACACACGGGCTGTACCGAACGGCCCTTGAAATCACACCCAAATTTGGGGAAACAGAACACTGAGTTCGAGTTATGAAGATGTTTTTCCTCCCCGTGAAGGACATTGCAGAGATCTAACGCACATGGCTAGAAGGTTTTACTTTGTAATAACATCTTCTTCTCCTTGTTGGATTTGCAGAGTATTTCCATTGGGTAGCACCATGATGAGAAAACAGAGGTTGAGAGTTGTTTCCTTAATGGTAGACAAAGTGACAAGCATAAGGACCAAAAGAAGCGGTTTGTAAAGACAGATATGAGGATCTTAGCACGAGACGGATCTGAGGATCTTTGTAAAGATACACTTTTGACATCCCAAGGGGGGAGAAGTTAAAGTTCAGAGGTCTTGATAAAAGTGGTGGGTTTTAGTACGGAAATGATTTTTGGAAGCTTCATTATTTGTTTTACTTGGTCGAAACAGAGAAAGGCCAGTATATCCGAGGAAGGGAGGAGGGAAAGAGAGATTTGAATTGGTATGGAAGGAAATAAAGTTAAATTTTTTTATGAAAACATGTATGTATGTATGTATAGATGTAAGATGGTTTCAACTTTGTCTTTTGTTAGTAGTTCACGTGTAACAATTAGTAATTTTTCAGTTGATCGTAGTTGTTTTGGGCCGGATCATGTACCAAGTTGTTATGCCTTATTGAGATTTTCTAATAAGAAATGACGACAAACAAATAAATAAAATAAATATTATAATAACATAAATGCTTTCATTTTTTATGACAACTCAGTTTTATGAACTCAGAACCGGCATCTCATCAAAAAAATCTAATCTAAAGGATCAATCAAAGTTTTTTTATCAAGACACCCATCAAACTCCTTAGACCAGCTCCAATGGAGGTTTTTAACATATGGTTCTTACAGAAAAAAACTAAAAAAAATAATTCAAAAATAAATAAAATGTTAAGAACCGGTTCTTAATAGAGAGTTTTTAGAATTGTTAAGAACTCCAGACGTGTCACTTTGTGATTGGCCGGTTCATTTTAACAAAAAAAAAATTAAAACTTCACAAAACTTCACAAAACTTCACAAAATTAAAACTTCACAAAATTTATGAAATGCAATAATTTTTAAGTTTTATAAAATATAAAATGTTAAATAATTTAAAAAAAATAAATTCTACTTAAAATATTATAATTTTCAAAATAATATTTTTTTATTCTTAAGAACCTCAAGTGGGGTTTTACCATTAGAGCCATACAATTTTAATTATTCTTAATAAGGTTCTTAACTCAAACATTTTTAAAATTTATAATTAAAAAAATGATGAGGGGTTCGTAGCATTGGAAGTGGTCTAGGTCTTAAGATCAACTTAGGTCTTCGTGGTTCACTCTTAATTAGCTACGATACTCCACTATCTCTTTCTTCGGGTTTTCCCCTTTTTTATAAAACCCCTAATCAATATAAAAACTCTGGAAATTTCCTACGCTGAATGTGTGACATCCCGGATCCGGAATTAAACCACAAAGCCCACGGATTTGGGCCCACAATTGCTAAACCAAGCCAAACTGGGAGTGTTGCCGTGACATATAAAAGGAAGCGGAAATCTTTGGCCAAGGGTTTTGAGAGCGCCGCTGATACCCAGATCGAATCAGAGAGAGAGACCGAGCTGTTGTCACCATCTGAGAGAGCCGCTGCCGCCGTTTCACTGGAGTTCGGAGCCGTTCGCCGTGGAAAGGAGTCGCCGGCTTCTCTCGCTCACGGATCCGATTATGTTTTGAATAGTAGCCGTCGAATTGAGGAGGATTCGCCGTTGCTGTCGCCGGATCTCGTCGCCGTAGATCGCCGTTCGGAACCGCTGCAAGTCGTCGGGGAAGAAGAGTGAGGAAAGAGAGAGAAGAAAAGAAAAAGAAAAAGAAAAAGGAGGGAACGCGTGGGAGAGAGGGAGAAAAGACACTCGGGCAGGAGGGAGGAAGTGACCAGAGAATTCTCAGAACGCGTGTGTCACGCCTATCAGCCCGTTTTCGCTAAGGTGAGGCGTGATATGTGGATTTACAAACTGCGTTTATGTTATTAATTCTGTTTACGCTTGATTTAGGAATAAAAATGGTGTGAATGATTTAGTTGAGCTTAGGTTAAAGGGAATTGTGTGTTTTATTTTATAAATATGGTGATTATATTAGAAGTGAAAAATAAGGTTGATTGATACATGAACTAGAATTCATGGTTTGTGAATTATACAACTTAGCGGAATAAACTAAGTTGTTGGGTGTTGGACTATGGCAACAGCGGTGTTGAGTCGTAGCTCATTAACGGCTAGCTAGAAAGCCGGAAACAACCGCGGGCGTTCTACGTGGCGGGATGAGTCGACGTGACTCTTGTCCCTCGGGATGGTGTGTCCTTCGGGATGGTGGTCTTTCGAGATGGTGTTGTCCTTCGGGATGGTGGTCCTTCGGGATGGTGTTGTCCTTTGGGATGGTGATCCTTCGAGACGTGGTGTTATCGTTCTATTTCTGCGGTGGCAGGAACCGACGAGTGGTTGTCCATTTGTGTTGCACATGCTGTGTGGTCTTAGCTCGGTGGAGCTAAGTGGTTGCCGTTTCTGTGGAGTCAGTCATGCATGTTTATTTCTCGGTTAACTGTAGGCATAGTTGGTTGTATAGGCGTATTTTGTGGATCACGTGGGCAGACGTGATCGTCTCGCTGAGTGACTTTGGTTGCTCATGCCTCCTTTTATGGATGCAGGTGAGTTGGAGGAGTAGCGGTTCAAGTGATCTTCGGAGGTGGTGTTGCGTTTTCAAGACTTCGAGCATTTGGGATTTTTATCTAAGTACTATTTAATATTTTATTATTTAAAAGGATTTTAGTATTTATTTGGAGTTGTTTTATGACTTTAAGTATTTGAAACGCATTTAATATTTTAATGGAGTTTTTTTTTTTATTTTAATTTTGGCGGGTTAAATTTGTGATTGTTATTGCGGTTGTGGTATGGGCAATAAGATGGTGACACGTGGCATTATCTCGGCTAGTTAAGCGAGACGGGGGTGACAATTTTTGGTATCAGAGCGGAAGGTGCTACTCCGGTTCTGACCCCGAGAGCCGATTCTCGGAAGTTAGTCGGTTTTAGAAAAAAAAAAAAAAAAATCTGGGTTGACACCACTACGATAGCTTGAACTGTGTCTTGTTTGTTTCTTCTGAAGTTTAAGTATTGCTTTGAGAAGCGCGGAATCTGATTCGTTTGTTTTGCAATGCAGAATGCCGGCTAAGAGAGGAAACCGCAGGGCCGCTAGGGTTGTTCGAGAGGAGGCACCGACTGAGTCGACTGAGAGTATTGCAAGGTCTTTGGGAGTTTCTTGGCCCGTTGTTGCAACAAATTCTCGTACCAGGAGTGGCTGCAGCTCAGCAACAAACTCCTGGAGTTGTTTAGTCGCAAGGTCCGAATCTGCCTCCACCGCCGCTAGGTGTACCGGAGCAGGAGCGTGAGCATGTGCGTGAGGAACGTGAGCGCGAGAGGGAGCATGTGCGTGGGTTAGACCGGGTGAATGAGCGCATGCAGGGGCGTGATCAGATACCCACGTACTACCAAGCGCTGACCATGATGAGAGACCTGGGTACGGAACGCAATCGCCGCAGAAAACTGGAGGAAGCTGTTGGAAAAGAATTTTTTGACTATCAGGTGTCCGATAGAATATCGAAGAGAGCTGGCAGTGCAGTATTTGAGAGATGATGCACAAGCATGGTGGGAGGGCGTGGAAGATGAGTCACCTCCGGACTGTGACATTAGCTGGTTGGATTTCAGGTATGAGTTCGGGAGAAAGTATTTTCCCTAAAAGGCTGTGGAAAAATGGAGGGCGCATTTGCAGATTTGGTTCAGGGGACTAAAACGGTGCGAGAGATGATCAAGAGTTTCGTTGTTTGAGGAGGTTTGTTGGAAGGAACCTAAGTGAAAGGGATTTGATTGGTAAGTTCCTGAGGGGACTAAGGCTGGAGGTGAAGAATTGTTGCAGGGTGCGACCGTTCACTAGCATGAATGATCTGGTGGAAACCGCATCTTTGATGGAGCAAGGACTCGAGGAGGAAGCTAAGCAACAAAAGGCGAGCCAAGCGCGGACCGCAAAAGTGGCTGAACCGCAAAGACAGATGTGATTATGGGAAGCAACAAGGATGAGCAAGTGGAAGCTGAGCTTGAACCTGAGGATGCAATGCTTGTACCTGAAGGACCAATGACTCGGGCAAGAGTTAAGAAGCTAAGGAATGCACTTAATGGACTTATTCAAGAAGTTATGGGCAAAGAAAGCAATGTGGGAGCAAAAGTACAAAACACTGAAGTTATACTCCTTTCGCACAAACCCGCCAGTTTAGAGTACCCGCCGGGCTTAACAAATGCTTCAAGGCTGGCCATGATTCGCACAAACCCGTCAGTTTAGAGAACCCGCCGGGCTAAACAAATAGTTCCAGACTGGCCATGAATCGCACAAACCCGCCGGTTTGGAGTACCCACCAGGCTGCAAAGAGGCTACAAACATGCCACTCATTTCAAAAGTCATTTTTGGTCATTTTGGTCAATCTGTCTTTAATTTCTTTCTAGTTTCGAGATTAGCTTAGACTAGACTCTTCAAGTCTTATTTCTTCTCTTTATAAACTCATGTAATCTCATTTCAGAAACAACCAACTTTTTTATCAAAGATTTTCTTTTTATTTGTGAGAGTGATTCTCATTTGTTCCTTGTGAACTTTTCGATTACTTGGTGTGTTCATCCAAGCAATCAAACGGCTTATCAAGTGATTTCCATCATCATTTGTGGCGCCATTCACTGCTGAGATTTGAGTTGACGTTCTAAGATAACTTTAGGTCTTAAGACATTGCGATCTTAAGGTTTTTAGTTACACGCCATCTTCTATCAAGGTTCCACCGTCTTGTTTCTTTTGAAGTGTTCAAGAGAGTATTGGGTCATAGAACACTGCGATTCTAAGGTTCTTACTACACGCCTTCCATTGAAGTCGAGGATTATCCAACTACCTCCTTAGAGTGCAATTTCTTGGGCGTTCCCGCGTCAAGTGGTATCAGAGCAACACTCTAAGTTCGGTATTCATCCTATCATCATCTCATCTCTTCATCTTCTTATCATTCATCTTCTCATCTCTTCATCTTCTTATCATTCATCTTCTTATCTTTTCATCTTCTATCTTTTCATCTTCATTTCTTTCGTTTTCAATTTTAATTATTTATTTTCGTATCCAGTAACAAAAAAAAAAGATCAAAAAAAAAAAAACTGAAAATCTAAAAAAAAAAAAAAAATCTAAGAAGTTCTGGAATTGTTTTGCAATCTAAAATTTCTTATTCTACCTTTTGTGTTTCGAAAGTTTGTGTTTAATCTGGTTTTTAATGTTCTACCTAAAATATTTTGAGTACTACCTCTTGGTTAGTCTTTGATTGACTTGGGGAAAATATTCTATTGTGTTTGGTTAGTTCTATAAGAACTCTTGAGGAATCACTGAGAGAAATCCATTTTGAGAGAAACACTTGAGTGAAACACTTGAGAGAAACACTTGTGAGGAACCTTAACTACTAACGTGTTTGTTATTTTTGCAGGAACAAAATCATGTCTAATGATGGAGAACCTCGTGACAATAACAATGAAGAAAGAGAAGCAGTTCCAAATTTACAAATGCAAGCATTGTTGGGAGAGATGGAACGATTGATGAGAATCGAGATAAATGCAGTCTACGAGAGGTTGGGAGAAGTAGAGGCAACCACCAAAATTTGCCTAATAGAAGAGAAGAAGATCAACCTAGACACGCAAGGGCTGATGAAGATGCTGATTATTACAGCCGTGATAGTCATTCAACCAGAGGAAGCCGTAGGAGACCACGACATGCTAGAGAGGACAGGGATCGACCTGATGACAACCTTGGTGGTATTAAGTTGAAGATTCCATATTTTCAAGGGAAAAACGATCCAAATGCATATCTAGAGTGGGAGAGAAATATTAAACTTGTCTTTGATTGTCAAACTACACTGAGATCAAGAAGGTACGAGTAGCAGCCACTGAGTTTTGTGATTATGCTATTAATTGGTGGGATCAGTTGGTGACAAGCAGGAGACGAAATGGAGAGCATCCCATTGAAACATGGAATGAGATGAAAGCGATAATGAGGAAGCGCTTTGTACCAGGACATTACCACAGAGAGCTGCACCAAAAGCTAAGGAGATTAACTCAAGGGAGCATAAATGTGGAGGATTACTACCAAGAGATGGAGACTCTTATGATAATAGCTGATATTGATGAAGATCGAGAGGCCACCATGGCAAGGTTTTTGAGTGGTATGAACAAAGATCTTCAGGATCGAATGGAGCTACAACATTATGTAGACTTGGAGGAAATGCTACACAAAACTATCTTGATGGAGCAACAGCTTAAGAGGAAGGGTACAACTCGTCAGTCTTATGGAGTTGTATCATCTAGTGTGAGACCTAGTTACTCCAAAGAAAAAAAGACGGCCGCAAAGCCTAAGTTTGATGCTAAACAGCCTAGCACCAGCCAAGAAACCAAAGGTAAAATAGAATCTTCTAATACAAGGAATCGTGATGTCAAATGCTATAAGTGTCAAGGGAGGGGACACTATGCTAATGAATGTCCAAATAATCGAACCATGATGCTTTTGGATAATGGAGAAATAGAAACTGAAGAAGAAGTGGTTTTTGGTTATTTGAAAGATTGTGAGGAACATGCTCCTCAAGGAAAGTTGTTGGTTGCTAGAAGAGCTTTGAGTACACAATCCAAAACAGAGGAAACTGAGCAGCGTGAGAATCTATTTCACACAAGGTGTCATGTTCAGAACAAAGTGTGCAGTCTTATCATAGATGGAGGAAGCTGTACAAACGTGGCAAGCACTACTATGGTGAGCAAACTTGGTTTGGAAACAAGGAAACATCTAAATCCTTACAAGCTGCAATGGCTGAACGATAGTGGTGAAATGAAGGTGACTGGTCAAGTAATAGTTCCTTTGTCTATTGGGAAGTATGTAGATGAAGTGCTATGTGATATATTGCCAATGGAAGTAGGCCATATCCTCTTAGGCAGATGATACAAGAGTTTTTGCTCTTGCAAGCAATTCCTTAATTGCTCATATCATTGCAATATTTAAGGTATCAATCCATCTTGGGAGATGATTCACTAAGAATGCAAAGTCTTGTTTAAGCTAAGCTAAATTGGCAAATTCAAGTAACAAGTGACAATTAAAAACAAGCTACAAACTTAAAGAGATACTACTAAAGCAATAACTATGGAATTAAGCCTTAATTGAAACTAATCAAGATACTAAGCGATGATTACTACTAAGCAAGATTATCAAATGACTAAATCGAAACCTAGGGATGGAATCATTGATTTGGAAAACTAAAGGAGCAACCTTGCAATCATTTAAGCTACTAATCAAGCAAACTCTATACCTAGAACACTTAATCAAGATAAGACCATGATGTGTGGCTCAAATCCCTTTGTTAATTACCCTAATGAACTAATGATGTTTTAGCATTAAGATAATCAACAAGCATTAATAACAAGTCTAAATGGTATGATAAACACTCTAAACATCTAATGTCTTAGGCTAGAAATGTAAATCTCTTATTAAGTTGGTTCAAGCATTTCATCAAACACTTGGTGGGTGGATGAAATGCCTATAATCCAAAATAGCAAAGGTTAGCTATTTGGCATGAAGAACTACTTAATAAGAAGAGATTAGGAAGAATCTATCCTAGATTGCAAGTTTGAACCAATAGAAATCCCTAAATCTAACCCATCCCTAAGTTCCTAAGGAAACTACTCACTAATCATGTTTAAGCCCATCAAATCAAAGATTAGAGAAAGGTTAAACATAATTAGAGAAAGATAAACAAGTAATCTAAGAAAGATATTGCATTAAACTCAAATCCAAAGCATAAACAAAGTATTTGCCCAAAGTGGCTAAAAGTTTAATCTAAGAACAAGAGAATAAAAATTGTTTAGAAAAATTAGGTCTAAAGAGTATTTATAGGGGGACCCATGAAAAGCAAGAAAAAGAATTCGTCTGGGGTCTGATCGACGAGTTCATCGATCCAAGTCGTCGATCCGACCCTTTTTAAACACGGATCGACGACTCATCGATCCACTTCGTCGATCCTTGTTCATAGTCTTGGCTTCTGGTCCGGCGTGGTACGTCGATCTGGTACGTCGATCCGAATCCCTGGAATTTTAGATCGACGAGACCACGTCGATCCATCTCGTCGATCCGTGCCCCCTGGAAATCTGGATCGGCGTGGCTCGTCGATCCGTTTCGTCGATACGTGTCCCTGGAAATCTGGATCGGTGAGCTTCGTCGATCTGGTACGTCAATCTGTCGCGAGAAATCCTCTTCTTCATCCTTTTTGCTCCTTCTTGCCCCTCCAAGTGGTGTGCATCATTCTCCAGCTCCATCCTTATCTCCATAGCGTCCTTTTCACCTGATTAAGGTTCCAAATGCAACAAACTATGCAAAGAACCATGCAAAACACTCTAGGACTCTAAATGGTGCAATGTAACACTATGATGCTATTTTAAACTCCTAAATGATGAGGAACTTGCACTAAATGGATGCTAAAATGATGCAAAATATAGACATATCAGCAGACCATGGCAATATGATCGCAAGGTCACACATGATGGATTCACTAACAGTCACTCATTCGAATTCAAAGGTAAAAAGATCACTCTTATACCTATGACACCTTTGGAGATCTATCGAGATCAAAAGCATTTGAGAAAAAGGAAAGAGCAAAACACTCTGAATGATCCCCCAAACACTATCCAGCAAAACGAGAGTGGGAGTTTGAGAAAAACCAAGAAAAATGCTTTTGAGAGTAAACCCGTGAGAAATTTAAACTTCTTTGTGTGATCTTGTGAGGTTAAGAGAGTTCTTTTCTCTAAACAGCCTGTGATCCTAATTGTTTACAAAGAATCTCTCATAAGCTTAACTGACCTTAGACCGGTGCTACCGAGTGAAATTACTTCTCTTTTGCAGGAAGTTGGAGATGTATTCCCTGAAGACAATCCTTGTGGTTTACCACCAATTCGTGGGATTGAGCATCAAATAGACTTTGTCCCTGGAGCTTCACTACCTAATCATCCAGCTTACAGGATCAATCCAGTGGAGACCAAGGAGTTACAAAGACAAGTCATTGAGCTGATGGAGAAGGGATACATTCGAGAGAGCATGAGCCATTGTGTTGTGCCAGTTCTACTTGTGCCAAAAAAGATGGTACTTGGAGAATGTGTGTTGATTGCAGAGCCTCAATAACATCACGGTAAAGTATCGACATCCCATTCCTCGTTTGGATGATATGCTTGATGAGTTGCATGGTTCATGTGTGTTTTCTAAGATTGATCTTAAAAGTGGTTATCACCAGATTAGAATGAAAGAGGGTGATGAGTGGAAAACTGCTTTTAAAACGAAACATGGTTTGTATGAGTGGTTAGTAATGCCTTTTGGTTTAACTAATGCTCCAAGCACATTCATGAGATTGATGAATCATGTTTTGTGATCATGGGAAGCAACAAGGATGATCAAGTGGAAGCTGAGCTTGAACCTGAGGATTGCAATGCTTGTACCTGAAGGACCACTGACTCGGGCGAGAGTTAAGAAGCTAAGGAATGCACTTAATGGACTTATTCAAGAAGTTATGGGCAAAGAAAGCAATGTGGGATCAAAATTACAAAACACTGAAGTTATACTCCTCTCGCACAAACCCGCCAGTTTAGAGCACCCGCCGGACTTAACAAATGCTTCCAGACTGGCCATGAATCGCGCAAACCCGCCGGTTTGGAGCACTGACTCGGGCGAGAGTTAAGAAGCTAAGGAATGCACTTAATGGACTTATTCAAGAAGTTATGGGCAAAGAAAGCAATGTGGGAGCAAAAGTACAAAACACTGAAGTTATACTCCTCTCGCACAAACCCGCCAGTTTAGAGCACCCGCCGGACTTAACAAATGCTTCCAGACTGGCCATGAATCGCGCAAACCCGCCGGTTTGGAGCACTGACTCGGGCGAGAGTTAAGAAGCTAAGGAATGCACTTAATGGACTTATTCAAGAAGTTATGGGCAAAGAAAGCAATGTGGGAGCAAAAGTACAAAACACTGAAGTTATACTCCTCTCGCACAAACCCGCCAGTTTAGAGCACCCGCCGGACTTAACAAATGCTTCCAGACTGGCCATGAATCGCACAAACCCGCCGGTTTGGAGCACCCGCCAGGCTGCAAACATGCCACTTTTCTGGTTGACGAAAATGAGCACAAAAGTCATTTTTTGGTCATTTTTGGTCATTTTTGGTCAATCTGTCTTTAATTTCTTTTTAGTTTCGAGATTAGCTTAGACTAGACTCTTCAAGTCTTATTTCTTCTCTTTATAAACTCATGTAATCTCATTTCAGAAACAACCAACTTTTTATCAAAGATTTTCTTTTTATTTGTGAGAGTGATTCTCATTTGTTCCTAGTGAACTTTCGATTACTTGGTGTGTTCATCCAAGCAATCAAATGGCTTATCAAGTGATTTCCATCATCAGTTGTGGCGCCATTCACTGCCGAGATTTGAGTTGACGTTCTAAGATAACTTTAGGTCTTAAAACATTGCGATCTTAAGGTTTTTAGTTACACGCCATCTTCTACCAAGGTTCCACCGCCTTATTTCTTTTGAAGCGTTCAAGAGGGTATTGGGTCTTAGAACACTGCGATTCTAAGGTTCTTACTACACGCCTTCCATTGAAGTCGATGATTATCAAACTACCTCCTTAGAGTGCAATTTCTTGGGCGTTCCCGCGTCAAAGACGTACTCAGGATTGGCAAAGTGTTGGGGTTTTAACGGGGAATTTGCTCGAAAGGTTAGAGAAGTTGAAACCGCCGAAGAAGAAGCAGTTCAGTCGCGAGGGACTTATAAGGATGTTCCGGTATCGATGGAGGGCGTGGAGCTACCCGGAGTTCTTGTGGAGATGAAGCTGGGGCGTTACGAAGTGATCCTGGGTATGGATTGGTTGACACGCCACCGAGCTGTACTGGACTGCGAGTGGGCGCGAGTGACTTTCGGCAGACTAGAGAAAAGGATGGTGTTTCAAGGGATCAAGGCGCAGAGGGGAATCCCGCACATCTCAATGATTCGAGCAGAAGACTTTATAGAGAAGGGGAATGATGCATTTTTAGCAACAATATCGATGGAAGAGAAGGGTTGAGAAATCGACCTGGCAATCGTTCCAATAGCAGCAGAGTATACAGGTGTTTTTGAACCGCTAAGAGGATTACCGCCGTCTCGGGGCGAT
Organism: Alliaria petiolata; assembly: GCA_020283515.1. Lineage (NCBI taxonomy): Eukaryota > Viridiplantae > Streptophyta > Magnoliopsida > Brassicales > Brassicaceae > Alliaria > Alliaria petiolata. The sequence goes on along the minus strand of JAHZTW010000004.1, from coordinate 19,578,901 downwards.
GACTTGACGATTAAGGCACCATATTGTCTTGCACCTCAGGAAATGGATCAACTGAAAAACAGTTAGAGGATTTAACGACGAAGGGGTTCATCAGACCAAGTAGTTCGCCATGGGGAGCACCAGTGTTATTCGTCATGAAGAAAGACGGAAGTTTCAGGTTGTGTATCGATTACCGGGGGTTGAATAAGGTGACCATTAAGAACAAGTATCCGCTACCACGAATTGATGAGTTGTTGGACCAACTGCAAGGAGCGTCGTGGTTCTCAAAAATTGATTTGGCGTCGGGGTATCATCAGATAGCAATTGCAGATGGAGATGTGAAGAAAACGACTTTCAGGACGCGTTATGGGCACTACGAGTTTGTAGTAATGCCATTTGGGTTGACGAACGCACCAGCCGCTTTCATGAATCTCATGAATAATGTGTTCTGGGCGTATTTGGATAAGTTTGTCATTGTGTTCATCGACGACATTCTGATATATTCCAAGAGTCGGGCGGAGCATGTCAAACATCTGAGGGCAGTGTTCGAAAAGTTGCGGGAACAGAAGTTGTATGCTAAGCTGAGCAAGTGTAGTTTCTGGCAGAGAAAGATTGGGTTTCTAGGTCATGTGGTGTCAGAAGCAGGAGTGTCTGTGGATCCCGAGAAGATCGCCACAATCAAAGGATGGCCGACGCCGGGAAATGCAACGGAGATTCGTAGTTTTCTCGGGTTGACCGGCTATTATCGAAAGTTTGTAGAAGGGTTTGCAAGTATAGCGAAACCAATGACCCGACACACGGGAAAGGATGTGAAGTTTGAATGGTCCGAGGAGTGTGAAAAGAGTTTCCAGAAGCAGAAAGAGCTTTTGACGGAAACACCGATATTGGTTCTCCCAAGAAAAGGGGTGCCATACACGGGACAGGACTAGGTTGTGTATTGATGCAAGAGGATCGGGTAATCGCTTATGCGTCTAGACAGTTGAGGAAACATGAGACGAATTACCCCACTCATGATTTGGAGTTGGCCGCGGTCGTTTTTGCTTTAAAGATTTGTCGAGCATATTTGTATGGAGAAAAAGTTCGAGTGTTTACGAACCATAAAAGCCTGAAGTATATATTCACCCAAGCCGACTTGACTTTGCGGCAACGAAGGTGGGTAGAGTTGCTGGTGGACTACGACTTGGATATCGCTTACCATCCGGGTAAAGCTAACTCAGTAGAAGATGCATTAAGAATGATGAGGACATCCAAGTGGAACCAGACTTAACTGAGCCACAACTTCAAGATACTAAAGAGGTGGAACTACCAACTGGAGTTATTACACGGCAAAGATAAAGAGCATTAAAACACAAGTTTGATCAAGCCATAGCACAAGCCTTTGAACAAAACGCTCAAGAGAAGCCACCAGATACACATTGGACCGGGCTATGTGAAGCAGCTCAGGGATCCAAGGAAACAAACCTCAAGAAGATGAGCGAATGGCCCATGTTAACAAGACAAGCCCAACTCAATGTTTTCACGGTTTCACTCCAAGAACCAGAAGCTTGAAGGCCGTCCACATTCATAGTCAAACCACGCCAAGTTAGCTAAGGTAAGTGTTTAATTCATTTCAATATGGTTTTGACTAATGATCTTTTGTTTTTTCCTTCTTTGTTTCTTTGAATTCAAATCCGCTTAAGTCTAGTTTTCAATTCAATGCACTTTTGTATTTTTGGTTATGCATTTATGTATTTTCCATTTCTTTCTTTTGGGCTGAAGAACCATTATATAAGGTTCCACTGCAGCTTGTAGTCCGAATTACCTTTGATTTTTAATAAAGATAGAACTTTCTTCATACTTGAGTTTTCTGAGCAAAACTTGTCTTTCTCTAGCCTAAGTCGAGACCAGCACCTCCTTAGCCTGAGAAACCGTGTTGTATCACAAGTCCCTCCATAGCTTGTGTGGTGCACTTCATTCCCCAGTTACATATCACGCTTGATCATCCCCCACAGATCCATTGGCTTCGAGTTTCTCAGTCCCTGAATCACAACATCATCCACCATCATCAACTAATCAGTATAGCCTCGAGTTTCTCGGTTATATTGATCCACACTTGGTCAAATCCACAGAAGATTTGATATGAAGATCATATAAGTCGAGTGAAAGCTCGTGCTTGTATCATTTTTGGTATCAAAGCTGAAGTTCCTTCAGCCAGGTTGTCTCTATCCATCCTTATTTCCTTTCTGTTTCATTGGATTTATAGATCTACTTTTGTTTTCATTCATAGGCAAAAAAATATATATATATATATATTCATACATCGACATCATTCTGTTTGCATCTAGATCTGTTTCATTTCATTACTTGAATCTGTTTCTGCTTTGCTCATAACATTTTCGTGGCATCTAGTCTCTTTAAGCAATCGTTTTTCATCTTGTTTCATCCGATCTATCATTTAAAAAAAAAACATTTGTGGATTCTTTGTTCATCATATTGTTCAACTTTGTCCGAGCATTTTAGTAGCTTTAATCAGAGTTTAAAAAAATTAGATTAAATAAAATAATTAAAATTTAAAAAAAAAAATATAAAAAGAAAGCACCATTAGTACCATTACCATACATAGCATCCGAGTTAGACAATTCCTTTCTTGTACTTTTGGCGTTTGAATTTGAGTTATTACTAGTCTACTTGCCGTTTCTGTTTTAAAACCCCACATTAACTACCTCTTCTTCTTTGTTTGAATAAACCAGAAGAGCCACAATGGGAGAAGAAGCTAATACTACTCAAGATGATGCGAGCCTTATGATGTCTATGATGAGGGAAGAGTTTCGGCTCTTCAGGGAAGAGATGAATGGATGGCTTGACCGTGTGGAGCAAGCTCCCCGAGCACCAATGCAACCCATTCGGAATGTTGGAAACCTCGGCACCAACACAGCTTATGCATCCAATCCTTCCACCAGAAATACCACCGGTTACAATGGGATTCGCATCAATGAGCCTCTTGCCCCCAATAACAGAGATGCTGACTTGCGACCAGTAGAGGATCCTGACCCTCCATACCGACCAAACAGAGCACCACGGAGGCGTCAGCCCCCACCAGACTATGGAGATACTGAAGAAGAAAAGTATGCTCCTCTTGATGATCCTCCAAATCGGCAGTACAAAGGCCAGAGAAGGCGACAGCAACCATTAGACTATGGTGACGGTGAAGAAGAAGACTATGCACCCCTTGCTAGACAACACCAGCATCATATCAAGCTGAATGCACCAAGTTTTGCTGGAAAAGTTGATCCAGAGGCTTACATTGATTGGAAAAAGCGAATGGATCATATCTTTGATTACTACAATCATCCTGGACCCAAGAGAGTAGCACTTGCAGTAACTCAACTCACTGAGAATGCGCTTATATGGTGGGATAGAGTTATGTCAGACAGAAAGAGGAACCGTTTGAGAGCTATAGAGTCATGGCTTGACATGAAAGATATGATGAGGCAGAGATACATTCCTCCTCATTTCCACAGAGATTTATAGAGGAAGTTTCGTACTCTCAGGCAAGGAACAAGGACAGTAGAGGAGTATTATGAAGAGTTTGAGAGGCTGAGAAACCGTCTAGAGCTCAATGATGATGAAGAAGCTCTTATGGCGCAATTCATTGATGGATTACAAGAGAGGATCAGCCGCAGGTGGAAAGACAAGTGTATCAAGACTTCAAAGATCTCTTTCACCTATCAATACAAGCTGAGCAACACATCAAGAAGAAGTCTCTCAACACCAGGAGCAATCCTCAAGCCCCCTGGACGCCAAGCATAAGCAAACCAGTAGATAAAGGCAAAGGCATAGAGATTGATTCTCGATACAAAGGAAAGTATACCGAACCCAGCAAGGACAACAGAACTGAGTTAAACAAGTCTGCTGCTCCTCAATGTGCCAGAGACATTACATGATTCAAATGCAGAGGCAGAGGTCATATGGCTAGAGAATGTCCAAATCAGAGGGTAATGCTTATAACAGAATCATGAGATTATGAATCTCAAGATGAGGGAGAAGATGAGCTTCCAGGAGAATATGGAGATATAGAGTATCCTGACAGTGGAGAGATCCTTGTTACTAGACGTGTGCTGAGTGCAATGGTGGAGCCTGCTGAGCTTATACAAAGAGAAAACATCTTCCATACTCGCTGCACCGTGAAGGGGAAGGTATGTAATCTCATCATTGATGGTGGGTCTTGTACAAATGTTGGTAGTGCTTATATGGTTGATAAGTTAGGACTTGAAAGAACTAAGCATCCTCGGCCATATAGACTAAGATGGTTAGATGACAAAGTTGAGCTTAAAATCAGTGATCAAGTAACTATACCATTTAGTGTAGGTAAATATCAAGATGAGATAATCTGTGATGTGGTACCTATGCAAGCTGGGCATTTGCTATTAGGTAGACCTTGCCAATTTGATAAAGAAACTAAGCATGATGATAGGACTAATATGTATACATTTATGCATGATAAGCGCAAGATTAGCTTGGCACCATTGTCACCATCTCAAGTGCATGATTTACAGTTGCAAATGGCTAAAGAGAAAGAAATTAGCTCTAAGTCTAATTTTCTTATTCAGCCTAGTCAAGTCAGGAAAGCTTATGCATCTAAACACACAATGCTACTAATGATCTTTAAAGAGGTTTTGAGCGCAGGATTTTCAGCATTAGACTTGCCATCGGAGATCATTAAACTACTTGAAGTATTCAAAGATGTGTTTCCAGAAGAGTTACCTGAGGGGTTACCACCGTTGAGAGGCATAGAACATCAAATAGACTTCATACCAGGAGCTGCCCTACCCAATAAGCCTGCTTACCGAATGAGTCCATAAGAATCAAAGGAACTAGAGAAGCAAGTAAAGGAGCTACTAGACAGAGGGTACGTGAGGGAGAGCCTCAGCCCCTGTGCAGTTCTAGTTTTACTTGTACCTAAGAAGGACGACTCATGGAGGATGTGTGTGGATTGTAGAGCAATCAACAATATCACCATCAAATACAGACATCCAATACCCAGGTTAGATGATATGCTTGATGAGTTAAGTGGGGCTAACTTGTTTTCTAAAATAGACTTGAAGAGTGGATATCATCAAGTGAGGATGAAAGAAGGAGACGAATGGAAGACTGCTTTTAAGACTAAGCAGGGGCTCTATGAATGGATGGTGATGCCATTCGGCCTTACCAATGCTCCCAGCACCTTTATGCGTCTAATGAATCAAGTTCTTATAGCATACATCAGTAAGTTTGTTGTTGTATACTTTGATGATATTTTAATTTACAGCAAGTGTTTATCTAATCATATCACACATCTTGAGCTTGTTTTAAAGACACTTTGCCAAGAAGGACTTTATGTAAACTTAAAGAAGTGTGCATTCTGCACTGATAAGTTGGTTTTCCTAGGTTTTATTGTAAGTTCGCAGGGCTTACAAGTTGATGAATAGAAAGTTAAGGCTATCAAAGAGTGGCCAGCGCTAACTAATATCAGTCAAGCGAGAAGCTTCCACGGCTTAGCTAGCTTCTACAGACGGTTTGTGAGAGATTTCAGTAGCATAGCAGCACCACTCACAGCAGTAGTGAAGAAAAGTGTAGGATTCACTTGGGGAGAAGCTCAGCAGAACGCATTTGATTTGCTAAAGGAGAAACTAATCAATGCGCCTGTCTTGGTGCTACCAGATTTCAACAAGACGTTTGAGGTGGAGTGTGATACTTCTGGCATTGGAATAGGAGCAGTACTAACTCAACAGAAGAAGCCAGTAGCCTATTTCAGTGAGAAGTTGGGAGGAGCTACACTTAATTATCCAACATATGACAAGGAATTATATGCGCTTGTTAGAGCGTTGGAGACTTGGCAACACTATATGATGTCAAGAGAGTTTGTAGTGCATACTGATCATGAGACATTGAAGCATCTCAGAGGGCAGACACATCTCAAGAGGAGGCATGCGAGATGGATGGAGTATATAGAGACCTTTCCCTACATTATCAAGTACAAGAAAGGGAAAGAGAACATTGTAGCAGATGCACTATCAAGGAGGCACACGCTCATTACCACTATGGAGAGCAAAGTTATGGGATTTGAGTACATTAAGGCTTTGTATTCTGCAGACAAAGAGTTGGGAGAAGCATACAGAGAGAGCAGTAAAGGAGCGTATGGGAAGTTCTACATCCATGAGGGTTTTCTGTTCAGGGAGAGAAGACTTTGCATTCCTCAATGTTCTCTCAGGGATCTTATAGTTAGAGAAGCTCATGGAGGACGGCTTATGGGACATTTTGGAGTAGACAAGACATTGGCAGTAGTCAAAGAACACTTATATTGGTCACATTTGAAGAAAACAGTAGAAGCTCATTGCGCCAGATGCATCATATGCAAGAAAGAAAAGTCTAGAGTTCATCCCCACGGCTTATACTTACCTTTGCCAATCCCTACAGCCCCCTGGGTGAACATATCTATGGATTTTGTGCTTGGATTACCCAAGATCCATCACAAGGATTCCATCTTTGTCGTGCTGGACAGATTCTCCAAGATGGTGCATTTCATTCCTTGTGCTAGAGTGAATGATGCTTCTCAAACAGCAGACTTGTTCTTTAAGGAAGTGGTGCGCTTACATGGGATTTCTAGAACTATTGTATCAGATCGAGATAGCAAGTTCTTGAGTCACTTTTGCAGAACTTTGTGGAAGAAGCTAAGAACTAAGCTTTTGTTCTCTACTACATGTCATCCCCAAACAGATGGCCAGACAGAGGTGGTTAACAGAACCTTATCAGCTGTACTTAGGGCCACCATTGGGAAGAATCTGAAGAATTGGCTTGAATGCTTACCATTCATTGAGTTCGCATACAACAGAGCACAACATTCAGCTACCAAGATGTCTCCATTTGAGATTGCCTATGGATTCAACCCAGCAACACCAATCGACCTTACTCCATTGCCCCCAGCAGCAATCGTGAGCCTAGATGGAGAAAAGAAGGCTGAGTTCATCAAGAAACTTCATCAAAAAGCAAGAGAAAACTTAGAGCAGAGAACCGAGCAGTATGTGAAACATGCCAACAAGGGGCGCAAAGAAGTCATCTTTAAACCTGGAGATTGGATCTGGCTACATATGACACAAGAGAGGTTCCCAACCCAGAGAAGTTCCAAGCTCAAACCGCGTGGAGATGGACCTTTCAGAGTACTTGAGAAAATCAACAACAATGCATACAAGCTGGAGCTGCCAGGTGAGTTTAATGTTTCTTCTACTTTCAATGTTTCTGACCTTGCTCCATACTATGCAGATGATCCAGTTTTGAGGCCAAAACCTTGTCAAGAAGGAGGGAATGATGAGGACATCCAAGTGGAACCAGACTTAACTGAGCCACAACTTCAAGATACTAAAGAGGTGGAACTACCAACTGGAGTTATTACACGGCAAAGAGCAAGAGCATTAAAACACAAGTTTGATCAAGCCATAGCACAAGCCTTTGAACAAAACGCTCAAGAGAAGCCACCAGATACACATTGGACCGGGCTATGTGAAGCAGCTCAGGGATCCAAGGAAACAAACCTCAAGAAGATGAGCGAATGGCCCATGTTAACAAGACAAGCCCAACTCAATGTTTTCACGGTTTCACTCCAAGAACCAGAAGCTTGAAGGCCGTCCACATTCATAGTCAAACCACGCCAAGTTAGCTAAGGTAAGTGTTTAATTCATTTCAATATGGTTTTGACTAATGATCTTTTGTTTTTTCCTTCTTTGTTTCTTTGAATTCAAATCCGCTTAAGTCTAGTTTTCAATTCAATGCACTTTTGTATTTTTGGTTATGCATTTATGTATTTTCCATTTCTTTCTTTTGGGCTGAAGAACCATTATATAAGGTTCCACTGCAGCTTGTAGTCCGAATTACCTTTGATTTTTAATAAAGATAGAACTTTCTTCATACTTGAGTTTTCTGAGCAAAACTTGTCTTTCTCTAGCCTAAGTCGAGACCAGCACCTCCTTAGCCTGAGAAACCGTGTTGTATCACAAGTCCCTCCATAGCTTGTGTGGTGCACTTCATTCCCCAATTACATATCACGCTTGATCATCCCCCACAGATCCATTGGCTTCGAGTTTCTCAGTCCTTGAATCACAACATCATCCACCATCATCAACTAATCAGTATAGCCTCGAGTTTCTCGGTTATATTGATCCACACATGGTCAGATCCACCGAAGCTTTGATCTGGAGATCATATAAGTCGAGTGAAAGCTCGTGCTTGTATCAAAGAAGAAGGAGAAATGATGTCCCGAGAAAAAGAGGTGCAGGAAGTTTCAGCATCAGTAGCTCAGTTAAGTCTTTGTGCGACTACAGTTGCAGCTGATAATGTTGGGTTAGAAGCTGTAGATCGAGCTGGCCTGTTATGGAGAATACGCGAGGAGCAGAAAGGAGATGTGGCACTGAAGAAGTCGATAGACAACAAAGTGGAAGGATACCACACCGCAGCGAATGGGACATACTTGTATAGGAATCGAGTTTGTGTACCCAATGTCAAAGGTCTGAAGGACGAGATTTTGGCGCAAGCGCACCAGTCACATTTTTCCATTCACCCTGGAGCGACGAAGTTGTATCGGGACATTGGAACAGTATTAAACGTGAAGTAGCAGAGTGGGTAGCAAAATGTCCTACATGCCAGTTGGTAAAAGCGGAACGAAGGGTTCCAAGTGGGTTGTTGCAGAGTTTGCCGCTGCCTAAGTGGAAATGGGACATGATTACTATGGATTTTGTAACTAGACTCCCAAGGACGGTTAGTAAGTTAGATGCGGTTTGGGTAATCGTAGAAAGACTGACTAAGTCGGCTCATTTTCTACCAAACAAAAAGACGGACAATGTTGACCAGTTATCCCGGATATATGTGGAAGAGATAGTGAGGTTGCATGGGGTTCCAGTGAGTATTGTATCAGACAGAGACCCGAAGTTCACTTCGATGTTTTGGCAGGCATTTCTGATGAGGACATCGACTCAGCTCAGGACATTAAAGACAAGCTTCCTACAATGAGAGATCCACCAAAGACCAGATCCGGTACAAGAAGACTTTAAGAAGAGTTTAACAAAGCTGTAAACACTTTGATGAACCAGCAAGAGCTAGAAGACATAACTGAGAAGCTAGACAAGCTCGCCATCACTTCTACTCAACATATACGTGAAGATCAAGACAAGCAAGCTGCTGATACACGTTTGGAAGAGTCTCCATATGACGGTCCATATATAGACTATGCTCCAAATACTCATGAATGGCCGGTTATATCAAGAGCCAAGGAGTTTCCATTTTTACTATCTCGCCAACTTAAGCCTAAGGTATGTGTTTCATTTCATTTCCTTATGATTATTTGGGCTAATAAAACTTTGGTTTATTTATGTTTAAGTTTATTTACATTTCTATTAGAGTAAGGCATATGTTGGCCACAATATTTCTTTTAGCATAGTTTTTATTCACATGTAATCTGCTTTAAAGACCCCTAGAAGGGCATGATATCTCTGTAAATTGCATGTTTTTAGCACACATTTCATGCTAGTTAGGACTTCATTCTTGCACTTTCACCTTAGTTTTCATCACATATTCACTCATGTTAGGTTTAGATGCATTAAGTTAGGTTTCTGCATAGTCTTGCATGTTTGGAGTGTTTTCTCAGGTGCTTAGGATGGTCCGAAGAAGAAACCAAGAAGGGAGATCACAAATGGAGGACGAACAGATGATATCGAGCATGGATCACGACCCAGTGGCCGATATGGACAAGCGCACGATGAACCTCCACGAGTAGCAGCGACTTAGTCCCGAAAGGAACACCTCGGAGCGAAGATCCAGCAAAAGGATTCCATGAAGACGGATATCGGAGCAAGGCAACGGGAAGTACCCGATTCGAGTAACAAGGAAGGCGAGCCTTCACGACACGATCCCGAAATGACTTGCCCGACATGGAGACTGCCCGAAGAACTAGAAGAGTTAGCATATCGACTTGCTCACCACGACTTGAGCCCGAAACGCTAAAGTCCAAAATAGTACCATTTCGGGAAAGTGGTCCCAACGTTTTAGGTTTTTCCTCTTTTATGTATAAATACTTGTCCTCCACTCTTATCCTTTCATCACGCTTTCTAGTTTTACTTTTTCTGTCTTCTCTTTCAAACCGAGAACTATTTTGTATTTTCACCATTGAAGCTTGTTTCAAAGCTTTGATTTTTATGCAATCTTGAAGTTTTAAGTATTATAGCTTAGTGTTATTTTCTTAAAAGTTTCTTCCTTTTCTTGTTTTTGACTATCTTGCAGCCTATGAGTTACCCTCTCATCCTTATGGATCTTGAGGTTTCTCGAATGGCTTGTGAGTAGTCTATATCGGTTTTGGGGCAAGGATAGGGAAAATAAGTTAAAAATCCCAATCTTTGATGCGGATCTATGCTTAATCCATCTTAATCCTTTCTTATTTGACATTATTAATGCTTAGTCATCTTCGCTATTTGAACTTTGCCATCGAGCTTCTTCAAACAAACGCCATGTTTGAATGTTTGCAAGGACCAATCTCATAAGAGATTCGCTCATCCTAGCCTAAGGGATTAGATGCCTAGGGAGCGTTTTGGCATTAGTAGAGTTGTCTATTCAAGCTTGCTGCTTTCATGGATCACTACGTGATAGCGAGGTTAGGTCGTGAGACAGCAAAGAGACTTATACCACGACAGTGGATTCGTCCAGATCCTGAACTCTACGCTAAAGGATTAGCCTTATAGGAAGTAAATCTAACGTCAAAGGAAAGATCTTTAACGTATTAGACCCGAAAAACCCCTTGTCCCTTGAACCGATTCCTATTTTCTTTTGCAAGTTCACATCTTTAGCTATCATATCTTCAGTTCCTTAGCAATACTTAGTTTCAATACCTGTTTTCCTGTTCTTTTACGATCTAAGTAATAGGTTCTCACCATTTCACCCTTTTTAATCTCTCTTAGCTTGTAAAAGAATTCCATAAATGCAATACCTTGAAATCTCCCATCGGATTGATAAGACCCATAACCTATACTACATTCGGTTATAAGTAGTGGGTCATTGACTGAGTAGAACCCATAGAAATATCTACTTATCAATTGGCGCCGTTGCCGATTTGGGAGAAATTTGAGTATTGAATTTCCAATTCTTAGCAAGACTAAGACTTTACTTTCTTTTTCGACTCTAACATCGCTCCTTTAGACTTTTTCGCAGGTACCTATAACAACACGTTCAGATGGATGACATGCACCATCCCCAAGAAGGAATGAATGACGCACAACGGGAACAAGCCGATATACCGCGACATCAACGTCTCATCGGCGAATGTGATTCCCCCACCAACTACAGACCACGAATCGGTATTACCCCACCCTCAAGTGATGCTGGATACAAGATAAAGAGTAGTATGCTTGCCATGGTCAGGAACAACAAATATCAGGGTGAAGCCGTGGAAGACCCCCTTGATCACCTAGATGATTTTGAGAAGATCTGTTCTCTGACAAAACAAGAAGGAATCTCGAAAGACAGATTCAAGCTACGTCTTTTTTCATTTTCCCTGGGAGGCAGAGCTCACCAATGGGAAAAGACTCTCAAACCGGGATCTATAAAAACGTGGGACGAATGCAAATGAGCCTTCCTTAATAAATTCTTTTCGCCGTTAAGAACAGCGAAGCTGCGATTGGAAATCTCCACGTTCACCCAACTTGAAGATGAGAGATTCAGTGAAGCTTGGGAACGTCTAAAAGGGTACACACTAAAATGTCCCCATCATGGCTACTCAAGCTCCTCACTACTCAGTATCCTCTATAGAGGAGTGTCAAAAAAATATAGGGATCAGCTGGATACTGCAAGCAATGGCATCTTCCTCGGCCAAGACGTGGACGACGGAATGAACCTCGTCGAAAATATGGCTATAAGTGATAGTAATTACGAGGACGACATTGACAACGAAACAACCGAGCTGAATAAGCAGAGGGAAAACGAGGTAATGCACCTACAAGCCCGTTTGGACGCTTTACTAAAAAGCCAATACGCTCAAAACGCTAAAGTAGCGAGTATCGGGTCATCCCGACGGAAACTGGCCAATATGAGGACGCGACAACAACTAACGAGCAAAGACAATATGGGGAATCTCCAATTTCGGTTACATATCCTCAGCAAGCCCCATCGTACAATGCAAATGCTTACCACTCAGCAAGCATTCACTCCTCCTTCCCAATATTACTCTCAACATCAACAATATCAAGCTCCATACCCACCACCACCCTATGGACATTACGGTTTCTACCCATAACAACCGCAAGATTCTGACATCAAGAATCTCCTAACTCAGCTGGTTCAGAGTCACTGCAATAGCAACCAGGATATCAAATCAATCAATTCACGGTTGGACAAGCAAGAAGAACATATCAGGCTAATACAACAACCAATGCACTATGAAACCACTACACAACCAGCCTACGTACAAGCTGTAACTCTACGAAGCGGAAAGATTCTTGCACCAAAAGATCAAACTCCGAAAATCAGCGAGGACGCTTCAGATCTAGTGGGGGGGGGACAGCTTTGAAAAATCAGAAGTTAACAACGAGGTAGAAGAGGTTCAAGAAAGTGTTGAAGATCAGCTCTTCACCAAACTCAGAGAACAAAATATCGGGATGACACCGACACCTGCTGCCCGTTTTGAGAAACCAAAAGAGCCACGATTTGTTCCCCCTGCATACAAACCTCCTTACCCTTTTCCAGGAAGATTCAAGAAAGAACTCCTCGAAAAATACATAGCTCAGTTTGCAGAGCATCTGAAGAAAGTGGAACTGACCATGCCGCTCATGGATGCTTTGGCATTGGTACCCCCGTACCAAAAATTCATAAAAGATGCTATCTTGGCAAGAACAAAAGAACTCCAAGGCATGATGGTGATGACGCAAGAGTGTAGCGCCATTATCCAAAAGAAGATAGTGCCCAACAAGCTAGATGATCCGGGAAGCTTCACTCTCCCGTTCAACAATTGCATTTGTGATTTAGGGGCAAGTGTGAGACTCATGCCACTGTCAATAGCCAAACGACTGGGTTTCACATCCTACAAGCCAAGCCGAATATCTCTGATACTGGCAGACAGATCCGTAAGGTTGCCGAAAGGGCTACTCGAGGACGTTCCCATCCGGATTGGTGATATCGAGGTACCAACCAATTTTGTGGTGCTGAAATGGATGAAGAACTGCGAGATCCTCTTAACCTTGGGAGGCCCTTTTTAGCCACGGCAGGGGCAGTGATTGATGTGAAGAAAGGCAAGATTAAGCTCAATCTTGGAAAGGACATCGTCCTCAAGTTCGACATAAAAGAGGTTATGAAGAAACCTACAATAGGAGGAAAAGTCTTCTGGGTGGATGCAATGGATGAGCTAAACGATGAGCTCTTTGAGGAGCTATCTTTGAAAGACCCATTGCTAGTCGCTTTGACAAAAGAGAAGAAGCATCACATATATATGGAGGAAGAAAGTGAAGTCTATGTCATGCATCTGGATGCAAGGAAAGCCACTGAGGATGATGAGTTTCCCGAGGACTTGGAGCACAGAAGGCATAAGATCGCATGGGAAACAAAAGAAGGAGAATATCGGGATCAGACCGATAAAGACGCACCGAGCTCGGTTGGGCAGTGCACACGCGGGGATTGGAGCGAACTTGATGCCCCGAAACTCGAGCTCAAACCTCTTCCAGAAGGACTAAGGTACGCTTTCCTAGGTCCTTACTCATCTTACCCGGTCATCGTCAATGAAAACTTAAATGAAATAGAATTATCCTCCCTTTTATGTGGATTGAGAAAGTTTAGGAGAGCAATTGGTTATTCCTTCAATGACATCAAAGCCATATCCCCTTCTCTCTGCACACATAGGATACATCTAGAAGATGAATCTATGACTTCTGTAGAACATCAAAGGAGGCTAAACCCTAACTTGAAAGAAGTTGTAAAGAAAGAGATTCTTAAACTTCTAGATGCATGTGTTATCTATCCAATTTCGGATATCACTTGGGTTTCACCTGTCCATTGTGTGCCAAAAAAAGGGAGGAATCACCGTAGTTAAGAATGAGAAAGACGAGTTAATACCCACAAGAACTAGGCCTGGGAATTTGGTTCACAACCTGCGGGTTCCGCCCCGTTAGACCCGCCGCGGGGCGGGTGCGGGTCAAAAAAAAATTTGTTTACTAAAAAGCGGGTTTTGCGGGGCGGGTACTTTTAAAATGCGAGGTGGGTGCGGGTGTTCCAAAAAATTTTTGCGGGTTGCGGGTTACCCGCTAATATTTATATATTTTTTTAAAATGTTAATTATTAAAAAATTTATTGACAAAATTATTAAAATTTTAAAATATTATGTAATATATGTATCAATTCGCTAATAGTTTTTTTTTATAATTTTAAATAAGTTGTATAGTTGTACATTTCTATTTTGGATATTTTTTATTAGGATTTTTTTGTTAAAATTATACAAAATATATTTTTTTTATTTTTATTTAAATATTTGCAGGTTACCCGCGGGTATTTTGAAATTCAAGCGGGGCGGGTGCGGGTCAAAAAAATTTTGTTTAATTTTTTTGCGGGGCGGGTCGATGCGGGTAAATAAAACTTAAAACTCGCTGCGGGGCGGGTCGGGCGGGGCGGATCCGACCCGCAACCCAGGCCTAACAAGAACCATAACAGGCCATAGAATGTGTATTGATTATAGAAAGTTGAATTTGGCCACAAGAAAAGATCACTTCCCCCTCCCTTTCATAGACCAAATGCCGGAAAGGCTAACTAACCATCCATACTAGTATTTTCTGGATGGCTATAGCGGCTTCTTCCAGATACCGATAAACCCGAACGACCAAGAGAAAACCACATGCACATGCCCGTATGGTACCTTTGCATATCGAAGGATGCCATTTGGGTTATGTAATGCACCGGCGACCTTCCAAAGATGTATGATGTCAATTTTCTCTGACCTAATAGAGGAGATGGTAGAGGTGTTTATGGACGATTTTTCTGTGTATGGTCGCTCTTTTAGTGTTTGTTTGTCGAATTTGTGCAGGGTTCTCAAGCGTTGTGAAGAGACAAACTTAGTCCTGAATTGGGAGAAATGCCATTTCATGGTCAGAGAAGGAATAGTGCTTGGTCAGAAGATATCGGAGAGGGGTATCGAGGTCGATAAGGCCAAGATAGAGGTCATGTTGCATTTGAAGCCACCTACCACAGTGAAAGAAATTCATAGCTTCCTTGGACATGCAGGCTTCTATAGGAGGTTCATCCGTGATTTCTCCAAGATAGCTAGACCACTCACTAGGCTCTTATGCAAGGAAGCCGAGTTTATCTTCGATGAGGATTGCCTTCAAGCGTTCACCACGATCAAAGACGCTCTTGTGAGTGCTCCCATAGTCCAAGCCCCTGATTGGGATTTACCATTCGAGATTATGTGTGACGCAAGCGATTATGCCGTGGGGGCTGTTCTCGGACAAAGAAAGGAAAAGAAGTTACACGTGATCTACTATGTAAGCCGGACGCTAGACGATACCCAAGTGAAGTACGCCACGACCGAGAAAGAGCTATTGGCAGTCGTGTTTGCCTTTGAGAAATTCAGAAGCTACTTATTGGGATCAAAAGTGATCGTTTACACGGACCATGCTGCACTAAGGTATATCTATGCGAAAAAAAGACACCAAGCCGAGGCTGCTAAGGTGGATTCTCTTACTACAAGAGTTTAACATGGAGATCCTGAACAAAAAGGGAATAGAGAACGGTGTAGCTGATCACTTATCTCGGATGAGGATAGAAGATTTGATTCCCATCAATGACGCTCTACCAGAAGAACAGCTCATGATGGCAGATGTCCTTGGAGGAATGTACCAAGTGAATAAGAGTTTGGAAACTGTAGCCAGCATGGAAGAAAACGACATTCCTTGGTATGCAGATTACATCAACTACTTGGTGAGTGGGGACATCCCAAATGACCTCGATGCTTACCGAAGGAAGAAATTCTTCAAGGACATTAACTATTTCTTCTACGACGAGCCGTATCTCTTCAAGAGAGGGTTAGATGGGATCTACAGAAGATGTGTGTCAAAAGGAGAAGCGAAAGGGATCATATTCCATTGCCACGGTTCAGCCTACGGTGGCCACTTTGCCACGTTCAAAACCGCAACAAAAATCTTACACGCAGGATTCTGGTGGCCAAGTTTATTCAAAGACACTCACGAGTATGTCTCCTCTTGCGAAGCGTGCCAAAGAAAGGGGAACATTAGCAAGCGGGACGAGATGCCACAGAACCCGATATTGGAAGTCGATATCTTTGACGTTTGGGGAATTGACTTCATGGGACCATTTCCCTCCTCTTATGGCAACAAGTACATACTAGTTGTTGTTGATTATGTCTCGAAATGGGTCGAAGCCGTTACTAGCCCCACCAACGATGCAAAGGTTGTACTAAAGCTATTCAAGTCAACTATCTTTCCAAGGTATGGGATCCCAAGAGTGGTGATAAGTGACGGTGGTAGTCATTTTATCAACAAGCTTTTCGAAAACCTCGTGAAAAAACATGGGGTCAAGCATAAGGTAGCTACATCGTACCATCCACAGACAAACGGGCAAGTCGAGATATCCAATAGCGAGATCAAGGCGATATTGGAAAAGACGGTCGGAGCTACAAGAAAGGACTGGTCAGCAAAGTTAGACGACGCTCTACTGCTTTCAAAACACCCATTGGAAGGTCTCCTTACGCCCTCCTATATGGTAAGGCATGTCACTTACCCGTGGAACTCGAGTATAAGGCTCTATGGGCCATCAAGCTCTTGAATTTTGACATCAAGACAGCTCAAGAGAAGAGGCTGATAAACCTACACGAGCTGGAAGAAATCCGTTTGGAAGCATTCGAGAGCTCGCAGATCTACAAGGAGAAAACAAAAGTTCTCCACGACAAGAAAATCAAATCAAAAGAACTTGATGCCCCAAAACTCGAGCTCAAACCTCTTCCAGAAGGGCTAAGGTACGCTTTCCTAGGTCCTAACTCATCTTACCCAGTCATTGTCAATGAAAACTTAAATGAATTAGAATTGTCCTCCTTTTTACGTGAATTGAGAATGTTTAGGAGAGCAATTGGTTATTCCTTGGATGACATCAAGGGCATATCCCCTTCTCTCTGCACACATAGGATACATCTAGAAGATGAATCTATGACTTCTGTAGAACATCAAAGAAGGTTAAACTCTAATTTGAAAGAAGTTGTAAAGAAAGAGATTCTTAAACTTCTAGATGCGGGTGTTATCTATCCAATTTCGGATAGCACTTGGGTTTCACCTGTCCATTGTGTGCCCAAAAAGGGAGGAATCACTGTAGTCAAAAATGAGAAAGACGAATTAATACCCACACGAACCATTACAGGCCATAGAATGTGTATTGATTATAGAAAATTAAACTTGGCCACAAGGAAAGATCACTTCCCCCTCCCTTTCATAGACCAAATGCTGGAAATGCTAGCTAACCATCCATACTACTGTTTTATGGATGGCTATAGCAGCTTCTTACAGATACCGATACACCCAAACGATCAAGAGAAAACCACATTCACATGCCCATATGGTACCTTTGCATATCGAAGGATGACATTTGGGTTATGTAATGCACCAGCAACGTTCCAAAGATGTATGATGTCAATTTTCTCTGACCTAATAGAGGAAATGGTAGAAGTGTTTATGAACGATTTTTCTGTGTATGGCTGCACTTTTGGTGTTTGTTTGTCGAATTTGTGCAGGGTACTCAAGCGTTGTGAAGAGACAAACTTAGTACTCAATTGGGAGAAGTGCCACTTCATGGTCAGAGAAGGAATAGTGCTTGGTCACAAGATATCGGAGAGGGGTATCGAGGTAGATAAGGCCAAGATAGAAGTCATGGTGCATTTGAAGCCACCTACCACAGTGAAAGAAATTTGTATCTTCCTCGGGCATGCAGGCTTCTATAGGAGGTTCATCCGTGATTTCTCCAAGAAAGCTAGACCACTCACTAGGCTCTTATGCAAGGAGGCCGAGTTTGTCTTCGACGAGGATTGCCTTCAAGCGTTCACCACGATCAAGGACGCTCTTGTGAGTGCTCCCATAGTCCAAACCCCTGATTGGGATCTACCATTCGAGATCATGTGTGATGCAAGCGATTATGCCGTGAGAGCTGTTCTCGGCCATAGAAAAGATAAGAAGTTACACGTGATCTACTATGCAAGTCGGACACTAGACGATACCCAAGTGAAGTACGCCACGACCGAGAAAGAACTATTGGCAGTCGTGTTTGCCTTTGAGAAATTCAGAAGCTACTTAGTGGGATCAAAAGTGATCGTTTACACGGACCATGCTGCACTAAGGTATATCTATGCGAAAAAGGACACCAAGCCGAGACTGCTAAGGTGGATCCTCTTGCTACAAGAGTTTGACATGGAGATCCTGGACAAAAAGGGGATAGAGAACGGTGTAGCTGATCACTTATCCCGGATGAGGATAGAAGATTTGATTCCCATCAATGATGCTCTACCAGAAGAACAGCTCATGATGGCAGATGTCCTAGGAGGAATGTACCGAGTGAATAAGATTTTGGAAATTGTAGCCAGCATGGAAGAAAACGACATTCCTTGGTATGCAGACTACATCAACTACTTGGTGAGTGGGGATATCCCAAATGACCTCGATGCTTACCGGAGGAAGAAATTCTTCAAGGACATTAATTATTTCTTCTACGACGAGCCGTGTCTCTTCAAGAGAGGGATAGATGGGATCTACAGAAGATGTGTGTCAAAAGGAGAAGCGAAAGGGATCATATTCCATTGTCACGGTTCAGCCTACGATGGCCACTTCGCTACGTTCAAGACCGCAACAAAAATCTTGCACGCAGGATTCTGGTGGCCAAGTTTATTCAAAGACACTCACGAGTATGTATCCTCCTGCGAAGCGTGCCAAAGAAAGGGGAACATTAGCAAACGGGACGAGATGCCACAGAACCCGATATTGGAAGTCGATATTTTTGACGTATGGGGGATTGACTTCATGGGACCATTTCCTTCCTCTTATGGCAACAAGTACATATTAGTTGCTGTTGATTATGTCTCGAAATGGGTTGAAGCCGTAGCTAGCTGATATATCATGGTTTTTACCCATTTTTAGATCATGATATAAGTGTTTTTATAGAGTCTTTTGGCTATTTTCGAGTCTATATAGAGTCTTTGCAGGTTCAGGTACAATTGAAGATAAATTGGAGATTTGGATGCATTTTGGAGCTTAATGGAATGAAGTCACGAAGTGATGAAGTCAAGACTGGAATTACACGCAAGGTGTCGATCGACACCATGTAGTGTCGATCGACACCAGGTTTTCCAATTTCCAAAATCAAGAAGTTTCCATATTTTAAAGAAAAAGAAATCTCCAAGACTTTTCCTAATCTTCCAAGGAATTGAAGATGCGAATCTAGGCTTATAAATATAGTTGTCAAAGCCATTGTTTAGGCAGAATCTCATACTTTAAGAATCATAGAAGTTTAGAGTTTTTGGAGAGAAAAATCAGACTCTTTGAGAGCAAATTTGGAACTCCTTTATTTCTTCTATTGATTTCTTTTATGATTTCTATTCAAATAATAATTTATTTTTCATTGATCATGTATGAGTAGTTTGCTTGTTAGGTTTAGGGGTTTTCAAGGGTGATTGATGAATTGTTAGGTCAAATTAAATTGTTAGGATAAAATCATTAGTGTTCTTCATCTGGATTTGTGATTAATGCTTATTCTAGCTTCGCGACCTAGAATCTTATCTTAGGTTAATTAATAGATGCGAGAGTATTATTAATTGCCTTAACTAATGTTAGATGAGCAAAATACCTATTCACAAAGAGATTTGGTTTAGGATTTTGTGAACAATCGAACTTGATATTAATGCTTGTCTGAATTATTTGAATTTGCAAAGAGATTTGGAATTATAGGGTTTAGGCATAGATAATCTTCGCAGCGAGAGTTGGTTGATTTTACATTAGTGTTTCGAGTTCAAGAACA
>JAHZTW010000004.1:19520350-19557215 GCA_020283515.1 Alliaria petiolata | reverse complement strand
CTAATGAACTTGAACCGTTAAAATGAAAATTTAATTATCTTGTTCAAATTTGTCGATCAACTCATAGATTTCACTTGGACTCTCTTTCCTTTTGACCATTCTTCTGCTAGTCCAAGTACCAGACCTCACCCAAAACCTAAACCTTCGTTTTAAGCCATAAACACTTTTGTGAGAGCATGTGAGGCCTTTGCACCATTTTCGAAATCTTCTTAGGCAAAAAGTGTTGGGTTTAGATCGACAAGGTTAGATTTCCATGTAGACGTTGGGTCACATCTCGAGTCAACACTAGGTTAAGTGGTATATATACTGAAACGGCTTGATACAGAAATTTGAGGCCGATTTTACTAGGAAGACAAGGAAAAAGGGGGTGTATTCCGATTGATCATGCATTAACATAAGGGAAAGAAGATAACCACTGAGTCAGACGGGCATGATATCTCTGTAAATTGCATGTAATCTGCTTCAAAGACCCCTAGAAAGGTATGATATCTCTGTAAATTGCATGTTTTTAGCACACATTTCATGCTAGTTAGGACTTCATTCTTGCAGTTTCACCTTAGTTTTCATCACATATTCACTCATGTTAGGTTTAGATGCATTAAGTTAGGTTTCTGCATAGTCTTGCATGTTTGGAGTGTTTTCTCAGGTGCTTAGGATGGTCCGAAGAAGAAACCAAGAAGAGAGTTCACAAATGGAGGACGAACAGATGATATCGAGCATGGATCACGAGCCAGTGGCCGATATGGACAAGCGCACGACGAACCTCCACGAGTAGCAGCGACTTAGTCCCGAAAAGAACACCTCGGAGCGAAGATCCAGCAAAAGGATTCCATGAAGACGGGTATCGGAGCAAGGCAACGGAAAGTACCGGACTCGAGTAACAAGGTAGGCGAGCCTTCACGACATAATCCCGAAATGACTCGCCCGACATGGAGACTGCCCGAAGAACAAGAAGAGTTAGCATATCGGCTTGCTCACCACGACTTGAGCCCGAAACGCTAAAGTCCAAAATAGTACCATTTCGGGAAAGTGGTCCCAACGTTTTATGTTTTTCCTCTTTTGTGTATAAATACTTCTCCCCCCCCCCCCACTCTTATACTTTTATCACGCTTTCTAGTTTTATTTTTCTATCTTCTCTTCCAAACCGAGAACTACTTTGTATTTTCACCATTAAAGCTTGTTTCAAAGCTTTGATTTTTATGCAATCTTGAAGTTTTAAGTATTATTGCTTAGTATTTTTCAAGAAAGCTTCTTCCTTTTCTGACTTTCGATCATCTTGCAAGCCATGAGTAACCTCCTTATCCTTATGGATCTTGAGGTTCCTCAAATGGCGCGTGAAAAGTCTATATCGGTTTTGGGGCAAGGGTAGGGAAAATGAGTTAAAATCCCAATCTTTGATGCGGATCTATGCTTAATCCATCTTAATCCTTTCTTATTTGATATTATTAATGCTTAGTCATCTTCGCTATTTGAACTTTGCCATCGAGCTTCTTCAAACAAACGCCATGTTTGAATGTTTGCAAGGACCAATCTCATAAGAGATTCGCTCATCCTAGCCTAAGGGATTAGATGCCTAGGGAGCGTTTTGGCATTAGTAGAGTTATCTATTCAAGCTTGTTGCTTTCATGGATCACTACGTCATAGCGAGGTTAGGTCGTGAGACAGCAAAGAGACTTATACCACGACAGTGGATTCGTCCAGATCCTGAACTCTACGCTAAAGGATTAGCCTTATAGGAAGTAAATCTAACGTTAAAGGAAAGATCTTTAACGTATTAGACCCGAAAACCCCCTTGTCCTTTGAACCGATTCCTATTTTCTTTTGCAAGTTTGTATCTTTACCTATCATATCTTCAGTTCCTTAGCAATACTTAGTTTCAACATCTGTTTTCCTGTTCTTTTATAATCTAAGTGATAGATTCTCACCATTTCACCCTTTTCCTTTTAATCTCTCTTAGCTTGTAAAAGAATTCCATAAATGCAATACCTTGAAATCTCNGGGCAAGGGTAGGGAAAATGAGTTAAAATCCCAATCTTTGATGCGGATCTATGCTTAATCCATCTTAATCCTTTCTTATTTGATATTATTAATGCTTAGTCATCTTCGCTATTTGAACTTTGCCATCGAGCTTCTTCAAACAAACGCCATGTTTGAATGTTTGCAAGGACCAATCTCATAAGAGATTCGCTCATCCTAGCCTAAGGGATTAGATGCCTAGGGAGCGTTTTGGCATTAGTAGAGTTGTCTATTCAAGCTTGCTGCTTTCATGGATCACTACGTGATAGCGAGGTTAGGTCGTGAGACAGCAAAGAGACTTATACCACGACAGTGGATTCGTCCAGATCCTGAACTCTACGCTAAAGGATTAGCCTTATAGGAAGTAAATCTAACGTCAAAGGAAAGATCTTTAACGTATTAGACCCGAAAACCCCCTTGTCCTTTGAACCGATTCCTATTTTCTTTTGCAAGTTCGTATCTTTAGCTATCATATCTTCAGTTCCTTAGCAATACTTAGTTTCAACATCTGTTTTCTTGTTCTTTTATAATCTAAGTGATAGATTCTCACCATTTCACCCTTTTCCTTTTAATCTCTCTTAGCTTGTAAAAGAATTCCATAAATGCAATACCTTGAAATCTCCCATCGGATTGATAAGACCCATAACCTATACTACATTCGGTTATAAGTAGTGGGTCATTGACTGAGTAGAACCAACAGAAATATCTACTTATCAGGGCACAGCTGTTTGGACCAGTATATAAGGTCCCCTCTCACAGCCTTGTATTTTTACCCTAGAATCAATAAAGCAGCCGTTTCTTGTCTAAGAACAAACCCTTGTATTCTTTGAGCTCTGTGACTGAGTAGAACCCTACAGATTGGCTTTACCTCAGGAGTTAGCAGCATTTCATGATGTCTTTCACGTGTCAGTTTTGCGGAAGGTAGTCAGGGAACTAGAGTTGATTGTTCAGCAACCACCAAAGGATTTGGGGGCAGATTTAACGGCTCTTAGAAGACCTGTTCGAATTATCGGGTTTCGAGAAACTGATGTACAAGGAAAGCATGTCAAGTCAGTGCAAGTTTGCTGGGAAAGAGACGGTATTCAAGAAGAAACGTGGGAGTCTGAACAACAGATGAAGAAAGTTATCCCGAGCACTTTAAGTCTATGAGCGGAGCTCAGTCAGGACAGCTGAATTCGGGGACGCATTCCTCATTAGTGGGGGAGAATTGTGACATCCCCGATCCGGAATTAAGCCACAAAGCCCACGAATTAGGGCCCACAATTGCTAAACCAAGCCAAACCGGGAGTGTTGCCGTGACATATAAAAGGAAGCAGAAATCTTTGGCCAAGGGTTTTGAGAGCGCCGCAGATACCCAAATCGAATCAAAGAGAGAGACCCAGCTGTTGACACCATCTGAGAGAGCCGCTGCCGTTGTTTCACCAGAGTTCGGAGCCGTTCGCCGTGGAAAGGAGTCGCCGTCTTCTCTCGTTCACGGATCCGATTCCGTTGTGAACAATAGCCGTCGGATTGAGGAGGAGTCGCCGTTGCTGTCGCCGGATCTCGTCGCCGGAGATCGCCGTTCGGAACCGCTGCAACTCGTCGAGGAGAAAGAGGGATTGGGGGAAGGAGAAGAAGAGAGGAGAGAAGGAGAAGAAGACCTCGGGAAGAAGAGAGAGGAAAGAAAGAGAAGAAAAGAAAAAGAAAATGGAGGGAACACGTGGGAGAGAGGGAGAAAAAGAAGAAAAGATTGGGGAAGGAGAAAAGACACTCGGGCAGGACAGAGGAAATGATCAGAGAATTCCCAGAACGTGCGTGTCACGCCTACCAGCCCGTTTTCGCTAAGGTGAGGCGTGATCTGTGGATTTACAAACTGTGTTTATGTTATTAATTTTGTTTATGCTTGATTTAGGAATAAAAACGGTGTGAATGATTTAGCTGAGCTTAGGTTGCTGGGAATTGTGTGTTTTATTTTATAATTATGGTGATTAGATTAGAAGTGAAAAATAAGGTTGATTGATACATGAACTAGAATTCATGTTTTGTGAATTATACAACTTAGCGGAATAAGCTAAGTTGTTGGGTGTTGGGCTATGGCAACAGCGGTGTTGAGTCGTAGCTCATTAACGGCTAGCTAGCAAGCCGGAAACAACCGCGAGCGTTCTACGTGGCTGGATGAGTCGACGTGACTCTTGTCCTTCGGGATGGTTGTCCTTAAGGATGGTGTTGTCCTTCGGGATGGTGGTCCTTCGGGATGGTGTTGTCCTTCGGGATGGTGGTCATTCGGGACATAGTGTTATCGTTCTGTTTCTGCGGTGGCAGGAACCGACGAGTGGTTGTCTATGTGTGTTGCACATGCTGTGTGGTCTTAGCTCGGTGGAGCTAAGTGGTTGCCGTTTCTGTGGAGTCAGTCATGCATGTTTATTTCTCGGTTAAGTGTAGGCATAGTTGGTTGCATAGGCGTATTTTTTGGATCTCGTGGGCAGACGTGATCGTCTCGCTGAGTGACTTTTGTTGCTCATGCCTCCTTTTATGGATGCAGGTGAGTTGGAGGAGTAGCGGTTCAAGTGATCTTCGGAGGTGGTGTTGCGTTTTCAAGACTTCGAGCATTTGGAATTTTTATCTAACTACTATTTAATATTTTATTATTTAAAAGGATTTGGGTATTTATTTGGAGTTGTTTTATGACGTTAAGTATTTGAAACGCATTTAAAATTTTAATGGAGTTTTTTTTATTGAATTTAATGTTGGCGGGTTAAATTTGTGGTTGTTATTGCGGTTGTGGTATGGGCAATAAGATGGTGACTGATGCGGGGTTTGTTTTACTTCAAGTTTTACCCCTAAGATAGCTGCAAGTGCACAACAATCACAGTAGTATATTAAGGGATCAAATCCACAGAGATTGTTGTTTTGCGAAAGTCCTAAGATTTCTAACTTCTTTAAACCAAATGGGAACTTGGGGATGCAGTGTGTCACGATTTGCAGAAATGAAATCAAACAGCAGAAAAGAATTAAACGGTTGTAAATCAATGAATAAAAGGCGTTGGGTTCAGGGACATTCTCCGGGGTTCATGGATCGAATTTAACAAGCAACAAGATAGGTTCTAAATGATTTAATAGGTTAGGTTCTTAAGCTGAAACGGTCGACTATGACTACCCCGCCTTCACGGATCTAGCCACCTGTGTTTGTCTTCCACTGCGGGTATGATTTCTCATCCCACGATGCAAGACAACCGCGCATACGTATCATTCACCTATTTGTAAACACTCACGGTGCGGTCCGTCGATATGCCTAAACATCCTACGGTGCGATCCGCTCGTTAACCCCTAGATCCAGACAATAGACCACATGTTCATGTATCTAGTCATCCTGGAATCAGTTGCTAATTGATCAGAGAAGCAAACATGCAATAAGAACAAGACATCAACGAAGATACCTAAAAGAAACTCTATCTCTATCAACCTAGCGAAATCAATCCATGATTAAACCCCTTTGAAAATTCCCTTAAAAACCCAACTAGATGACTACTCGTTCATGGGAACGGGAGACATCTTTAAGATATGAAAGGTGCAAATTGTATTAATAAAAAGAACAAAGTGAGAAAACTTCTTCAAGAGAAATCGATTGAAGAGAGGTTTTCTTAAAGTATTAAAAAGCAAAGAACTAAGAACAAAAGATGAAAGGGAAAAGAAGGAAGAGTAGGCGGCTGCAGAAGAATTCTCTCTCGAGGTCTTCAACTCGGGGGCCGTCGAGCTCTCTCTCTCTCTCTCTCTCTCTGTGCGGCGCAGAAGTGTTTATGGAAAAGCTCTCTGTTTCGTCCCTTTCTTCTGAAACCCTAAGGTTCCTTTATATAGGCTCCCGGTCTTCAGAAAGTGGGCTTCACGTTTTAACCTCGGGAAAATATCGGATAAGTGCAAACGGGCTCGGGATGGGCCGGAGTGGTGTGGTCGCGCGAGCGACCAGGCGTGGCGTGGCCACTGGTCTTCTGAGGATCTGTGGCGCGGCCATCCTTCTTCTGGGAATGTGTCTGACGGGCCTTCTTACTTCCTTCGTAACTTGAGATCCAACCGTGGGATTGAACTCAAATCACCTTGGCATAAAAGACAGCTGGAAGGGCTATCTTGTCTCCAAATATGAGCATGATCTCGTGGTGGGAAGATCGTCATCTGATGCTGAACTTATGGCTCCGAGCACATGTCCTTGAAGTTCCCGTTTTGCTCCAAAATGTGTCCTTTTTGTCCAATTTTCCTGAAATGACTTTTAAAATTAGGAAACGTGGAAATCACTTTAAAACCGTTGAAAACCGGGTTAAAACACTTATAAATGATCTTGAAATAATAGGTTTTAGGAGTAAAATATGAGTGTTATCAACTCCCCCAGACTTAAACCTTTGTTTGTACTCAAACAAAACGCAGACAAAGCCTGAAAAAGAGGTTTGAAAATATAGGAACTAGCAAAAACTCAGCGACCGTCTTTCTAAACCATAAGTCATCGAACAAATCTATCCAAGCTCAGCCTAGAAAATTCTCACTATAGTTCCTTCAACACTAGTCCCTTGCGAAACTTTCACTATCTAGACTTCAAGTTTCAATCAACTAGCTCTCTAAGTAGTATTAAGTTTGGCGTGATCCTTGTCAAGGGATATAAAGCTAGATTCAACGAGGTTAGGTATATAAAGGCCTTTATTGGTGAGGTTTAGAGTGTTTCGGGTTACCGTATAAATCTCCGGAAGGGGCGAGATATTATGCAAAACAGCAAGAGAAGGTGGAACTATTGAGATCCACGATTTCCAATCACTCTCCGCACGTGCACATCCGCGAGTTCTCCTTGATACAGCCATCCCCCCAGACTTAGTTTCTTGTTTCTGGTTCGGATTGGATGGCGTTTAAAACTTCTCACCATATCGCCCAGGCTCTGCCTCTATGGATGTCACGATTCTCTTAAGGCTCTTAGGCATTTTCTTCCCGTTTCTTATCTTTCCATTTTTTTATAACTCTCTTTTTTATGGATATGTACCGTCATTACTCCAAAAAGTTCGGGTCCTCTATCCGAGTTATTTTATTTATATATTTTTTTTATGAAACGGGAAGTGCCTTGTTGTGAGAGTCTTAAGGATCGCAAGAATATTACCATTCTTTCGAGTTTTCCGAGGCATGAGTCGTCCTTCTTTTGTAGCTAACACTTCCTTTCCTTAACCATTCGATCCTTCGTCTTGAGTGACTAGAAATCGTGTCGTTCCTCTCTCTCCGGTTTTTTTGCACATATCTGCATATGGTGAAAACAAGAGAGTTGCATGAGGTATGAAAAGATGGTAAGGGTTTCGGGTATGGTACCAACAATTGATGAGTTGGCCGTTCGGGAACAACAAGGGAGTGTGTTTAAATGGAAGAAGATGTCCCGAACGTTCTGGCTTTTTCGTTGAATGTTTACATCTGTTGACAAGGAAATTAATAGTTAGTTTTAAAGTCCAATAAAATAGAGCTAGTGTATTCCTTCTCCTGAAGTCTCTATAGATCGGCATTCTCCAGGATTTCGCATCTCTGGCTTTCTAGCTACTGCCTAGTCTAGTACTAAATCTTGAAAGATCTGTCACTAGAAATAGCGTAGAAGCACACTGGTCGAATATCATCCTTGGTTTTGCGTCATATTCCCTAAAACCATATTATATATATCGAAATACATCATTCTTAGTTCTTAAAAGAAAAAGACTCAAATAAAAACCAAAACAAAAGCAAAGTCATTAGTACGAATTCCCCCCCAGACTTAAATCACACTGTCCCCAGTGTGAATAAGTGGTGACAGGTCGGGAATGACTGAAATAGATGAAAGATAAAGCATAAATGAAAAGTAAAGGATAGGGGTTGAATAGATGGAACAAGGCTCTTAAGCAGGAAGAGTGTTGGCCGAGACGCGAAGTCTTCTAGGCATCTGAACTCAGGGTCTAAAGGTCGCCATCTATGTGTCCTCTCTCTCGAAGCTGTCGCGCCATCTTCTCAAGCACATCTCGTTCTGGCGTGCCAGTTGCTCATGAAGTGCAGTGATCGCGGGATCAGTCGAGGTGGACGGTGCAGCGGATCTTGAGGTACTGCGCATGGAGGAGGATGAGGTGTGGTGAGTCCTCTGACGGATCACTTCTCTCCTAGCCTTGGCGGCTACATACTCTCCAATGGTAAGCGGTAGACGTGAGAACTCGGTACGGAACTCATCATGGTTCGGGATCCACTGTGGTGAACCATCTGAAAGGCGCGGGACTGTAGGAGACGGTAAGTAGACCGTGCGGTTGTCTCTATTTCCCAATAGGTAGCGGTATCCAAACCTGTCAAGATCCATGGATGAGCCTGTCAAATTCATGTCCGTCTGAAACTGGGACAAGTCAAACCAAGCCTCATCTAAGGGTGTCTCAATGCTGGTGTCTACTCCTGCGGCCTCCATGATCGCTGTGATGATGCCTCCGTAATTCGTGAAGGCAGTCACGCATCGAGGTGCGGTGACGTTGTGCTTCACTCGCACAAGTCTCTCTGCTAGGATACATCCAAAGCATGCTGAAAGTGGCTCGTCTCTAAAGGCGGACTGAAGTAGGACGAGCTCTGGAATGAAAATGCATGATTGGTTGCTGCGAGAGTAAAGTCGGTGTGCTATGAGGCGGTGCATGAAACGCACGGCTGGATGTGAAAGAAAGGCGGACGGATGCCTTCCCTTGTCGTAAATGCCTCGGCCCATGAGTTCCCAAATATCTGCACTCCATTCTTCTCCAATGGTTGTCTCGCTTCTCAAGTCAAAACCAAATATCTCGCAAAGTCTAGGGATGCTCAGCTCATAATCCCGAGAGCCAATGGTGAAATAGAGAATACCTTCTCTCGGCTGTGATTTCCTCCTTCTCTTGTATGACTGCTAAACCGAAGTTAAGAACTCTTGGGCGAGTCCCTTGTAGGTGGGACGATCAATTTCCATGAAGGTCCTGAGCCTTAGCTTATCCATGTACCACGTGACATCCTCGGTGATGCCCAACACATCTAAAGCGGAGTAGTCGATCTTCAAGGTTGTTCTTATGTCCATCTTCTTCATCTCCTTCAAATAATCAATGTTCGGGTCCATTGGTGCTCCAAAATTTCGGACCTTGCGCTTAGGAGGAGAAAGGTTCAGCTCTCTTGTTGGCTCTTGAGGTGGAGGATCGTCGCGGCTTGTGCTTGTTATCAATGAACCGCAGAACCTTCTTCTTTGTTCATCCACGTAGCTCCCTAGAGTGGTGTCTAGGCTCGGGTTCCCTAGCGCTGTCACGTGTTCTTGCTGTCGCGAAGAACTCCTTGAAGAGCTTAGTTGCTCTCTATTCTTCGAACGTATCTCGAAGTTTCGGTCGAAGCTCATTGTACCTTGCAAAATAAAAACAAAAACTCGACCAAGCATGTAAATTTGATGTGTCATATGGATTCTCAAGTGCAATGGTACACAAGACATATACCATGAGTTTCCAACACTAGTATTCATCGAGCTTATGCATTAATATTCAAGATCAATTTGGTATCCAAGCTCTATTTTCGGATTTTTGGGAACCTAAACCAAAAATTTTCCAATAAATCGATTTTTTTTCAACTTATCATCATCAAACTTTGATTTTTAAGTAGTACATAGGATGAATCAAGTCCAAACTAAGTAATTTTTCCAATAATATCTCCAAAAATCGGTTCTTAGAGCATGCCAAAAATAATTTATTTCAAAGACTTCAACTTTTAGATATATGGTTGCAAAAATCGAAATCTAGGCAACCTAAATCATCAATCCAAGGTTCTCTACCATTATCCAAGCATCCTAGACAATTTCCTAGTAAAAGCAAGAGAGATCTCAAATTTGAGTTCTTTAGAGATTTGTAAAATTAGAGACCATACCTTGTAGATGAGGATTAATGAGCTTTAAAAAGTGAATGCTCTTCGAAAATAGATGAGTTTAGGCCAAAGAATTTTTGAAAACGGTTTGGATTTGAAAAACTTAGAATCTCTAGAAAAATCTCCAAGTTTCTTGGGAGAGAAGAGGAAAAGAGAGTTTGATCCTAAAATTTCTCTTTTGCTTTTAAAAATGTGTTTTTATCATCAAAAACCTTTTATTTTAAAAAATTTTAAAACGAGAAAACTTGCCTTGCGTGTTGGCCACGAATCGATTAAATCCGTCATTTTATATTAACGGGAATAACTTTTCAGTGCAGGATTGTACCAAAACGCGGGAAGTTCGGTTCGGGAGGAAAACGTGAGTTTTCCGGGCTGGTGGCTCAGGCGACCGCTGGCCGCGCCATGGCCTGTTGCGGCCACGGCCAGGCCGCTTCCCTCCGCGCGGTCGTGGTCCGTCGCGCGGCCGTGGTCCTTCTCGCCGCGCCACGGACCATGCTCGTGCGGCCAACCTCCTTCTGAGGCTCCTCTTCATATTTTTGGGTTTTTCTTGGCTTTTTCCCTTTTTTTTTATTTATTATTATTTTTTTATAATCCTAAGTACAGAAAACTTGCAAGAACTAGATGTCAGAAATGAAAGAAAGAAAAGAAATCAAAAACACGTACCGGATGGGTTGCCTCCCACCAAGCGCTTTTGTTTAAGTCGTTTAGCTCGACTCTGTTCGAAGCTTAGGCAGTTTGGGAAAGTGCTTCGGGAGTTGTATCTCCTGAAGCTTCTCCTTGCTTCCGTATCAGCAGCGTCCCTCCGTTTCCGTTTTGTCTTCTCAATTGACTTCTCAATTGACTTCGAAACTTCCTCTTCACCCAACTCTTCTAGCTCGGGAGGAATCAGAATTTCGATTCGGGAAAAGGGTCTCGAGTTGAGCTGGCTTGCCCTTAATATCATCCCCTTTTTCTCCTTCTTAGTCGCGTGGCTCTTCGTTTCCGGAGGAGGAGTGCTCAGCTCCTTTGGGTAGTATCTCTTCTGGCTTATATGTTGGAAGACTACGAAGTTGCGTACATGGTCGATCCTTGCACCTACCGTGGCCAAGAAGGGTCTTCCAAGTATCAGTGGTTTGTCTTTGTCTTCCCCCATGTCGAGCACATGGAAGTCAGTAGGTACTATTTTATACCCGACAAGAAGCTGAACGTTGTAGATTACGCCATTCGATTTCTTCCTAGACGAGTCTCCGAACACTAGCTGCGTAGGTGAGGGGAAATAAGTCGTAATTCCTAACCTTTCAGCGATTGCCATCGGCATGACATTGACATTGGCCCATGTGTCGCATAGACAATCCTTGAAGTTGATTCCCGTGATCGAGCATGGGAAAGTAAATGCGCCTGGATCTTCTTCTTTCTTCAGTCTGTCGAACCCACGGTTCTCCGGGGTATCGAAAGGTGGACTGGCAGTTCCTTTCTTTATCGTTGGGAAGAGTGGGACGAACCTGCACTTTTCTCTCATGGCTAGTTCTGGCTCCTTAGCGTCGTCGGCGACTGCTGAGATCGCGTTACAGAATCCTTTCTGGTTATCCTCTACTTTTCCGGGAAAGATCCCTGCTTGCTTCTTGATGGCTTCGGCAGTCTGAGAGACTTGCATATCTAATTTCTTCACGTGGGAAGAAAGGGTTTTGAATTTGCCGTTCAGGTCGTTGTATATGCAATCTACATTGATGTTGAGATCCTTGACCGATTTTTGTTGAGATAACAGCAGCTGTTGCATCAGTATTTCGAGTTTGTTTTCTCGAGACGGGTAAGGTGCGTTCGGTGCAGCTTGCGGCGCTCCTTGCTGGTTGTTGTAGGGCATGAGCTGAGAGTTGTAGGGTTGCTTCGCCTGGTAGCTTCCGTTGTTTCCGTAGTTCACGTTCTCGAACTTGTTCTGGAAGGGTTTTCCTTGAGGTGGATACACTTGATCTCGCGGGTTCTCCACGTTCGGGTTCCGGTATGATAAGTTATTGTTGTTCCTGAAGTTGTTGTTGAATCCACTGTTGAAGTTTTTGTTTGGATACGAATTATGTCCTCCTATGAAGTTAATTTGTTCTTCCCGCGTGTAGGACTCGTCTCCATCGTCTCCCGGGCTGGATTCTTCTCTTTCCGCCGCGGTCTCACACACACTGATATTGCGCTGCTGTCCTTTGAGCAGCTGGCTCATCATATTCTTCAGCTCGGCTATCTGCTTAAAATCAGAGTCTCCGGTTCTTGGATTCCTATCATAATCCGGACAGTTATTGTTGTTGCTTACAGCGAGGTTCTCAATGAGTGCGCGTCCTTGTCGCTCCGTCTTTGTTGTAAAATCTCCATTACTGGCCGTGTCGAGTGAAAGTTGGTATCTAGCTTGCAGCTCGTGGTAGAACGTGTTTAGCAAGCTGGCTCCGGAGAAACCATGGTGAGGACAGTCGCGCTCATAGTCCTTGAATCGCTCCCACGCCTCAAAGAATGATTCGACCGGTCCTTGTTGAAAGCCTTGGATCTTGTTTCACAGCAGGTTGGATCGGGACTTAGTGTAGAAGTAGTTGAGGAAGGCAGACTTGCATTCCACCCAGTTAGTGATCGATCCTGGTTGTAGAGTCTTCAGCCATTTATGAGCTTTGTCGCTCAAAGAAAATGGGAATAGCTTACACTTCAGATAGTCGGGAGGGATTCGGTTCGTCTTTGTGGTGCTGCAGATTTCCTCAAATAACTCGATGTGGTCCATCGGGTGCTCGTTTGTGACGCTAACTTGAATCGCTGCTCGATTCTGGAAGTGATGACCAGGAGTATCGTGATCGGCTATGGTGCGGTTCCTAGCTCACATGGGAATGTTGGCTGGCGGAACAGGTCGGATGGCGTCTTGGTTATCCGACTGGATGATAGGGTTTGCTTGGTTCGCTCCATTTCCGATGATCGGATTGTGTCCTCCTTGTCGTAGGGCAGGATCGCGTTCTTCTCCGTCCGAGTCAGCCTCGGGATTGGTGTTGATAGGGTTTCCATTGTTGTCGAGCTGTGGCTCCCCATCTTGTAACTCGTTAGGTGCTCGACCAGTGTTGCGAAGAACTTCTTCGCGGTTTCGTTGAACTCCAAGAGCGGCCTCGTTCTCGGCCATGCTGATCTGTCTTCTTAACCTTCGGATTTCTTTTTCGTGCCTGTCGATCTCGATGTGGCGGGGTAAGACGTTGGAAGCGTTCCTCCTAGTGGTCATACACCTGAAACATGAGAAGTAAACACAAGAAAATCGTGAGCAATGAACGGAAAAGCTTGAAAATCAACGTGGTCTAAAAGACAAATTAGAAACTGAAAATTCGCAAAAGCAAAAAATCCCCGGCAACGGCGCCAAAAACTTGATGCGGGGTTTGTTTTACTTCAAGTTTTACCCCTAAGATAGCTGCAAGTGCACAACAATCACAGTAGTATATTAAGGGATCGAATCCACAGAGATTGTTGTTTTGCGAAAGTCTTAAGATTTCTAACTTCTTTAAACCAAATGGGAACTTGGGGATGCAGTGTGTCACGATTTGCAGCAATGATATCAAGCAGCAGAAAAGAATTAAACGGTTGTAAATCAATGAATAAAAGGCGTTGGGTTCAGGGACATTCTCCGGGGTTCATGGATCGAATTTAACAAGCAACATGATAGGTTCTAAATGATTTAATAGGTTAGGTTCTTAAGCTGAAACGGTCGACTATGACTACCCCGCCTTCACGGATCTAGCCACCTGCGTTTGTCTTTCACTGCGGGTATGATTTCTCATCCCACGATGCAAGACAACCGCGCATACATATCATTCACCTATTTGTAAACACTCGCGGTGCGGTCCGTCGATATGCCTAAACATCCTACGGTGCGATCCGCTCGTTAACTTCTAGATCCAGACGATAGACCACATGTTCATGTATCTAGTCGTCCTGGAATCAGTTGCTAATTGATCAGAGAAGCAAACATGCAATAAGAACAAGACATCAACGAAGATACCTAAAAGAAACTCTATCTCTATCAACCTAGCGAAATCAATCCATGATTAAACCCCTTCGAAAATCCCCTTAAAAACCCAACTAGATGACTACTCGTTCATGGGAACGAGAGACATCTTTAAGATATGAAAGGTGCGAATTGCATTAATAAAAAGAACAAAGTGAGAAAACTTCTTCAAGAGAAATCGATTGAAGAGAGGTTTTCTTAAAGTATTAAAAAGCAAAGAACTAAGAACAAAAGATGAAAGGGAAAAGAAGGAAGAGTAGGCGGCTGCAGAAGAATTCTCTCTCGAGGTCTTCAACTCGGGGGCCGTCGAGCTCTCTCTCTCTCTCTCTCTCTCTCTGTGCGGCGCAGAAGTGTTTCTGGAAAAGCTCTCTGTGTCGTCCCTTTCTTCTGAAACTCTAAGGTTCCTTTATATAGGCTCTTCAGAAAGTGGGCTTCACGTTTTAACCTCGGGAAAATATCGGATAAGTGCAAACGGGCTCGGGATGGGCCGGAGTGGTGTGGCCGCGCGAGCGACCAGGCGTGGCACGGCCACGGGTCTTCTGAGGATCTATGGCGCGACCATCCTTCTTCTGGGAATGTGTCTGACGGGCCTTCTTGCTTCCTTCGTAACTTGAGATCCAACTGTGGGATTGAACTCAAATCACCTTGGCATAAAAGACAGCTGGAAGGGCTATCTTGTCTCCAAATATGAGCATGATCTCATGGTGGGAAGGTTGTCATCTGATGCTGAACTTATGGCTCCGAGCACATGTCCTTAAAGTTCCCGTTTTGTTCCAAAATGTGTCTTTTTTGTCCAATTATCCTGAAATGAATTTTAAAACTAGGAAACGTGGAAATCACTTTAAAACTATTGAAAATCGGGTTAAAACACTTATAAATGATCTTGAAATAATAGGTTTTAGGAGTAAAATATGAGTGTTATCATTGACACGTGGTATTATCTCGACTAGTTAAGCGAGACGGAGTTGACAGAATGTGTATCAATTTCATTTCCAAGATAAACTGTCTACTGTTTTTGAATTTTGTCTATTGATTCACACTCACCCCATCAAATCTCCCTTCTTTCCATCTAATTCTCCTTTCTGGCGTTTTCCTCATTTTTCATGTAATCAATGTAAAATGTTTGTGTTTCTAAAGTTGTCATCTTTGTGTTGATTCACACCCATCAAATGATATGGCCTGAATTAAAGGAAAATACAAGTGAATTATGTGGTCTTGTAGAGATATTGCATCACGTTTTCGTCGTGTCTTTAAAAATCTCATCGTTAAATTTTTTTATTCACTTTATATTTAAATTTTTTGGTACTTTCTGCTTAGAGCAAGAGCAATAATAGTTCTTAAAAAAGTTCTTAATATATATTAAACAAATAAAAATTATTATAATAATGAATAGATTTTTAAAAACTTAAGAAAATATCTTATTTAAAAACTTTTGAGTGGATTTCTTAAGATTTTAAAAACCTCATTCATTATTATAATAATTTTTATTTGTTTAATATATATTAAGAACCCTTTTAAGATTGCTCTTAGATTTGAACCATGAATATAGTTTTTTAACTTCTATGAATTAGTATTTTAATAAATAATGTCTAATGCGTTGTGTGTTTTTGGCTGCAGCTCAAAGACGAATTAGATCACATAAAATTATGACATGCATATTTCCACATATGGCACACTCATATAATACCTCAGATGTATTTGGTATCTCTGTCATGGCGGTGGAAAGATTTCATCAAAATTGAGCTTCTTCAAAACATTTTGAGATTCTTTGCAATGTATTGAACAAAATGATGCAATCTTACAAATCAAGATAAGATGTTATATAACCCCTTTTTACATTTTTTTAATCTTAGTTTTAAAATCATAATTTTATAATTCTTGAGAAATTACACTAATTTATAATTTTTTTTTTCGCGTAGGAGATAATCACCTAATACAGCTAAAAAAATAAAAATATTAATGAAAATAATTGTTTTTCTTTTAAACACGGTTATAGAGGCCAGGCCAGGCCAGGCCCAGCTTTAAATTATTTTTAGAAAGAGTCCACATTTAAGCCGAAGACTGGCCTATATTCGCGGATGGCGTCCTTTCAGGTTTAAAACGTCGTCGCTGCTTCTCTCTAGATTCTTCTTTTCTTTTTCGCCCAAAGTCTCAAAAATCGTCGTTACTTTTTCCCCTTTCACGCTCAAAATCAGCATTCGTTTCCAATTTACTGCCTTTTCGTTTCCTAAAGACCTCTTTGGTACCGAAGAATTTCAATTTCCAGCAAATAGGTTGGTCGTTACTTTCATGGCTCTTCTTCTTCTGGCGCTTACATATCCAGATTGGTCTTTGATTAGCCGATAGCTCTCTGATTAGCCGATTTGTACATGTTTTGTTTATTATAGACTTTCATGTTTTTTTCGCTTTTGAAGGTGAAATTAGTGGTATTACCATGACTTTTTATGTCTGGGTCGTTTGATTCGTGTTTCTTTCATGTTTTTGATGATTCTGTTCCTTATGTTCAATATCTGGTAATGTGTGTGGTAAGGGTACTAATTAGAGTACCCTAGAAATGTTTTAGATATTTCTTATGTGTTGCTAGCTTCCTTATCGGTTTGATATGATTAAAGATGAGAACTTTGTGTTTTTTCGATTTTTTAGAGTTCAGATACTGTTAGGGTTCATGGAAGATAAAGCCTCTAATCAGTGCTCAAGTAGCACCAATGCATCGGAAAAAACTCCAGAATCAACCGTTGAGCTTAACATCAAGACAATAGACTCGCAGACATATACTTTCCAAGTGAACAAGAAAGTGAGAAATCTATCTTATTTAAATGTTATGATCATGTTTGCCAATGTCCACCTGCATAATTTATTAAGCTTGGTGTGCTTATATCTAATACTATATGGGCATGGCTTGTTTCAGGAAACAGTTTCATTATTTAAGGAGAAGATAGCTAGTGAGATAGGGGTGCCGGTTGCTCAGCAGAGGCTCATTTTCCGGGGACGGGTTTTGAAAGATGACCACCCTCTCTCTGAATATCGTATCCTACTGCTTGCTACTTGTAGATTTTTTGTTATAGTGCAGCTGTTGCATTATGTCTACAAATGCATATTTTTCAAAATCCGTAGGGAGTCTGTGATTGATCCAGTGGAATGCATCTCTGCTTTATAACGTATCCGGCGGGGAATTTGTATAGGCATGAGAGAGAAAGGCGGGTCATTTATTGATAAATATTGGAAGTATTACCTAAAACCTTTTGCACCTGCCACATACAGTTGATTTTGTATAGTTAAGGACAGGTCTAAGCTGAAATTCCTTGTAATTTGCGATGACTATGAATCTTACACTGCAGAGGAGGCTGGAATCTTGAAAAATATATATACATACCCCTTTGCTAACCTTAACTTTAGTTTTCTGTCTGTCCTTTCCTTCCATCACTTGTTTACTTCAGTATAGTTAATAACTTAACATCATCTTAGATTTGGAAAATGGGCATACTTTACACTTGATTGTGAGGCAGCCAGCAGAATCAATGCCATCATCTGGTACACCTTCAGAAGGGGCAACTGCAAATGATGGTAAGCATATTCATATCCCCTATTTTGGTATGTGTTTTGATGGAGCTGATAACACAACCTATGTCTGGTGTCTAGAAAATTAATTCCAACTTATCATTTAATTCAACAGGAAATGGTACAAATGGTGGATCATCTCGAAATCGGGGACACATCTCCCACAGCGTCGTTCTTGGGACTTATAATCTTGCAGATCAGACTGATGGCATTGTTCCAGATATCAGCCGGGTAAGCCTTAAGCACTTGTGATATTAGGCGTCTTTCAGGAAGTGTATTGTTTGTCTTATTCGATGGTTTGATTGGGGTTTGGATCAGTGATAAAGATAAATTTGGTGAAAGACATGGCTAACATGCTTTTACTTTTGTGCTAGGTCATTGGAGCAGTTCTAAATTCTTTTGGAGTTGGCGGGCAGCAGCCTACAAATAACAATACTAATGGCACGCAGTCATCTATGCCTGTAAGTTGCTTTCTCTTCAGTCTCTACTTCGAATTTAGTTTTTATTAGTCCCTAAACTACCATTTTGTTCTATTTGCTGCATTTTTCATTGTCGTGGAAATATTTCTGGCAAAGTTTATACACATTAATTATTGTTGAGAATTAGGTGTGTTACCTTCTGATGTGTGATGTTTCTTTAGATGTAGTTGATACTATCATCCACAGTTGTGTGCTTTTAAACTCAATGTTGCATTCAATTTTCTTTCCCCTAGTCGAATTTGTCTGGTCATGCTCCTCCTGGAAATACATCTGATGGAGCGCCTGGCATCGGTGGTCAAAGCCAAGGGGCGGGTCATTCACTACCTAGGCAAGCATTTCCTCGTGCAACATTTCAAGCATCGATGCCTCATGTAGTTCAGATTCCGGTTACAGCAGCAACAACAATTCCTATTCCTTCATTTCACATGGTAGTTCTTAGTCACGTAGTATTGTGATCTGGGTCTAGAGCTTTAATCTTGTTATTTTGCAATCTAACTTTCTAATTATGCAGCCTATCCCGGATTCGTTAGACACTCTTTTGGAGTTCATTAGTCGGATGGAGCAGGCATTATCACAAAATGGTATTGATCTACATTTTATTGTTATGTTGGATTGAAAACACATCAACAAGTTAATCAGGTGTTCTTCCAGGCAATCAGTCAGATACCTCTCCTGCTACATCAGGAGGCCGCCCAAGGGAAGAATTGCCTAGAAATAGACGAGGTCCATCATCGCCTGAAGCACTCTCTATTGTCCTGAGGAATGCACAGCGTTTACTCAGTGGTCCAGCTGTATCTTCTTTATCGGTAAACACCTCCTTCAGACTGCTTATTTGTTGATTCCAATCTTTCTCAGTAGATTAACTGTTGTTTAGTCTGGCTTTCATTATCGGAACTTGCTAAGTATACTTAGGATACCTTGTCATCTAATTATGTGTTGTTTGTAATTTGCAACAACATTGTTGTAGCGTATTGCAGGACGTTTGGAGCAGGATGGGTCCTCTTCAGATCCTGCTCTCAGGGCACAAATCCAGACAGAGGCAGTGCAAGTAGGTCTTGCTATGCAACATTTAGGGGCCCTCCTACTGGAGCTTGGGCGCACGATACTGACACTGAGAATGGCACAGTCTCCGGTGCGTTTTGAGTCATTTTCTTACGCGATTGTTCCTATATATTTTGACTTGCGGCTCACAAGCAGTGTGATCTACAGGAATTATCCTATGTGAATGCGGGGCCTGCTGTTTATATATCTCCCGCAGGACCGAATCCTATTATGGTTCAGGTTAACTTCTTGTCTCATCTATTTTCTAAACTAATTTCTACTCCTATGTAATTTTCTACTGTTTTTTTGCAGCCTTTTCCTCACCAAACTAGCTCCCTCTTTTCTGGTGTGGCTGCCTCATCAAATCCAGCAACCGGATTAGTTGGTTTGGGAACTGCCCCAAGGCACATTAACATTCACATACATGCTGGTAGATAAAGTTAACTTTTTTTTCCATTGGATCTAGCTTCACAATTCTTCTTCAACAAGTTTCATTCTTAATTACCAGGCACATCACCTTCACCTATGATGTCGTCAGTTGGAAACCAGCAAAGCAATGGAGAAGGGGGGCAAGGAGACCGTGCCAGCAATACAAGTTCATTCCGGGTAGTCCCGGTGAGAAACATCATTGCTACTGGTGGTCCATCACGCTCTACCGGTGAGAATGTTCCTGCTGGGGCTCAACCTGCTTCGGATGGTTCTGTTTCAGTTTCAGTTTCCGAAATCAATGCAAGGATTAGAGAATTGGTAAACAATATGCAAGGAAGAAACCAAACTCCATCTGGTAGGTTTCCTACTAACTAAACTTCTTACATTGTGGATGATATGTTTTTCAAGTTCTTCTTCACGTTTCAATTAGGTACAGAATCTCTCGAGCCAAATATGTCTCAGGGCTATGGTATTTCTAGTGCTACGCCTGAGCAGCCAACCAACATTGCGGCTACTAGCACAGCTGAGGAGTCAAGTGGCTCACTGCCTGACTTAGCATCTGAGAGGAGCAACTCGATTGTATGTCTTCTCTGTAATCTGAGGAATCTTTATTTCTTGTTCATTACGTCTTTGCCTATCACTAATCTACGTTCTACCTACCAGGGTCAAAGTGATAAAGAACATTGTGAAGATTTAGGGCATCCAGCCAGTGCAAAAGATATCTCTTGTACTACAGAACATTCTTCAGCTCCATTTGGAGAATCCACAAGTAACAGAGATGATTCTCCCGGTGATGCCAAATCAACCAATAAGGCTACTCCAGAGCTAGCCACATCTACACCACTTGGATTGGGGCTTGGGGGGTTGGACCGTAAGGTAATGTACGAGTTGGCAAGTTGCTGCCGTTTTTGTTTTTCCCCGTTAAATAGCATATCCACAAGAATCGTTGTTGTTCTGAGGTTCCAAATGCTTACAGACTTTTTTTATTGCAGAAACGAAGCAAGCAGCCCAAGGCATTCGATAAGAATGACGTAAGTGGGACTTCTGCTTCGGTGGAAGGTGTTCAACAGAGCAGCGGGACCAGTAGCCAGCAGCTTTTGCAATCTCTATTTTCTGGTAGTTCTCACTCAGATGAGACTGGTCTGAGACGTGAGCAAGGTTCAGATGATCGGGTAGATGTCTCAAGTGCAATGTCTCAGGTCTTGGAGAGCCCTGTATTGGATGGATTGCTAGCAGGGGTATCCCGCCAAGCTGGTGTTGACTCACCAAATATGCTGAGAAATATGCTGCAGCAGTTTACGCAGAACCCG
The DNA here is from genome assembly GCA_020283515.1 of Alliaria petiolata. NCBI lineage: Eukaryota > Viridiplantae > Streptophyta > Magnoliopsida > Brassicales > Brassicaceae > Alliaria > Alliaria petiolata. Next base: position 19,536,534 of record JAHZTW010000004.1, on the reverse strand, counting down.
CAGATTATGAACACAGTCCAACAAATTGCTCAACAGGTGGATGGTCAAGAGATAGAGAATATGATGTCAGGCGGAGCTCAGGGCGAAGGCGGTGGCTTTGATTTCTCTAGAATGGTTCAGCAAATGATGCCTCTAGTGTCACGTGCTTTTAGCCAAGGAGGACCATCATTTGCACCCGCGATACAACAGCCTGATGATCATCAGCCTTTTCAGGTAATACATCTATCGGGTATTCAGTCCGGCTTTCGGGTTTAGTTTAGGTTTGGAAAACTGAATCTAGTATGGATTGACTTGGTATGGTTTCTGTTTGGGTTTTAGTTTTTGGTTCAGTTCAGATTAGGTTTTGTTTTTCAGTGGTAGAAAAGTAACTCCATTCTTGCCCTACAGAATCTACTTTGAACTTCTAATCGGTTTATTTCAGTTTCTTTGGATTTGGATCGGTTTTGTTTATCCGGATTGATTACCCTATTGTACATGAACCTCAAAAAATGGCAGTGCCTATTGGTCTACCTCGTGTAACAAATGTATTTTGTTTTTGTCCACTTAGGCAAGTGTTCAACCCATGGTGCAAATGATTGAGCACTCTGATCCACCCGAAGATGTCTTCCGTGCAATTGTCGAAAATGCTGCGATGAGTCAAGAAGACCTTGCGAACGAGCTCTGTGGCGATGAAGTTCTTGCTCATGTAAGCATCAAAGAGAGACTTGTAGATTGCTTGTTATACCTTAAAATAAAATTCCTCTTTATCATACTTGTTATTGGGGATTGCAGGAATATGCGGAGTTGCTAAGGCGAGATATTGAAAGCCGGCTACAAGATGATCAAGGTCCATAAGCTGCTTGGCAAATATGGTTCCATAAGTTTCAGATATTAAATTATGTGTTTGATGCTTCTCTATTTACTTGCTTGGATCACCCCACTTTGTAACAAGAGTTAGGGTTTGGGATGGTCAACAGTAATTTATCTGGTCTCTAAAGGGCCTATTGAATTTGATATTTCCATCTTTGACCACATTAATTACTCAAAACTCTCGATGAAGATGGTCTCATTCGTCAACCGCGAGTTCTACTTTTGTGTTGAGACAAATTAGTACAACTAGAAATAAAAAACAAAGTTAGCTTTTTGTAGTAGACTAGGTGTGAATAGCATACACGAAATTTGTTTACAGTTCGACACAAATGGTCCAACAAATGAAATGTTTTTTAAGCCATTTACAATGGCTTACTTTTTAAATAACTGATTAGCATTTTTAGCATTTGAATCCCTTAGTTCCTCCATGAATTATTTAAAACCCTCAACTAAAGATGAATCGAGAAAAAACTTACCAACTATAAATTTAGGAAGGACGACCTATTTCCCCCTCGAAACTATCGTATAGCACCAGATGTACACGAAGTTTAAACCTCGTACTATTTCCCCCTTAGATAGAAGTTAAAGATCTTATTACACTCAAATATTAAACCACGCTGGTTACTACGGTTTGCGAGATAAACCCGAAACCAAACCACGTAAGTCGACCGCAAACCGGAGTCGCCATAAAACCGAACCCGTTAGATCGATAAAATATCCAGTTTCACATACAAAATTCCCAAATCTGTAATTTGAGAAATCGAAGAACCCTAAAAGTGAGGTTTTCAAAATCGATTTGGAATCGACTTAAGTGATTGTTAGGGTTCAAATTTCTTGTTTTGCTTATTTGGGAATCCGCTTATTTGATTTCAAAGAGTTCGAATTTCTTATCTCATCGAACCCCATCGAACCCAACCGTAGAAGTTCGATTTGTGTTGTGTTGATGATTTCTGTTTATGTAGGTTGAAATTCGAGTATGAGAATGAGCAATGTATCTGGAGCTTCGAGTGGAACATCAATTGCCAGAGCAAGAGGAAGAGTTGTGGGTGTTCCATCGAAATGTTGGTGTGGGTTTGTAATCGTGGAAAAGATTTCCAAATCCGATGCGAATCCTTATCGTCGATACTATCGTTGTGCTCACGCTGTAGCACGGAAGGTAATTTGAGTGTTTTTGCTGCATTATTTTGTAAATTTTTTGATTGTCATTGTTGTGTATTATTCATTTTGTAGCTTGTCAACGACAATCATATTTTCAAGTGGGTTGATGAGGCTTTCTTAGATGAGATAGAGACATTGACTTTACAAACTGAGAGAATTGAACAAGGCCTGAGAGAGATTACAACAGAGAGGCTGGAGCTTGAGAAGATGGTGTTTGAGAAAATGCAAATGAAGCTAGAGAAAGAGGTATTGGAGAGCGTGGAAGAAGTGTTGTTGGAAGCCAAATCCAGTATGAAGAAAATGATGATTGGTGTAGTTTTTGGATGTATGATCATGTTTGGTCTAATGAAACTAGTAGATTGAGTTGATTGTTGTGTTTTGTGTCACTATGTGACTAGGTCCATTCTGTGATGGTTTTTTTTTCCGGCTTTAATGAAACTAGTTGTTTGGTCTAATGAAACAAGTATTTGGTTTTTTTTCTCTTCCCTTTATATAAGTTATTGTCTTACTTACAACATGGGAAACAACATGTGATGCAAGTCATAAAACAGAGAACTAGCAAGATAAAAAAACATAATGCATAAGCTGAAAAACAGAAGGTTCAAACTCCATGTTTCATAATTAATACCGAAGGTTTCCATGTCTTTAGGAAGATCATTACCATAGAGAAAAACAGACACAAACTAGAAGCTACTTAAACCTTTCCAATAACCGCTAAGAAGCTCATTCCCATAGAGAAAAAAAACAAACACAAGAATGAGCTATTTCTCCAACAAAAAACTGACCCTAACTACACTTCTTCTACTTTCGGAGTCTCACACATCATGTCTCAGCCTGCGTGACAATGCCTTGAGAAGATTCACCTTGAGAAAGTTGATCTTGAGAAGCCTGGAATAAGAACAAAAAAGTAAATAAACATATAAGAAGAAAACACAAAAAACAAGCGAGCAATCACAAACCTGTGTTTCATTCTTATGGAACCGAGAATTGTGATTAGCTGCACCGCATATTCCACAATGCATTATGCGCTTCAGAAGCTTCGGTTTCTTCTTTTGAGGAGACTCATTTTTCCCTTTCTTCCTTTTTTTATCCTTCTTACTCTCCTTATTCTGTCCAGGAACTTCATGCACTGAAGGAGCAGATCCAACTGGCCAAAACCGAGCACCTCTAAGAGGAACTATTCCTTCTGCATACGTTCTTCTCCACATAGCTGTGCGAAACCAGTGGCTAACGTAATCGTCAGACTCTATTTTCCTCTTAAGAATTACTCCATATGCATGCTCACAAAGAATTTCTGTAATCTCCCACTTCTTGCAAGTGCAAGTCCTTCTTTCCAAGCATACACGGTAAGCACAGCCGCTAAGAAGAACGTGAAACATACCGTTAGTGCTTCTAGAAACTATGCACTCTGAAGCTTGCTTATGCTCACCTTGAAGAAATTCAGCCACATATGGTGTACAAATCCCTTTGTGAGCATGAGCTATAACATCCCTTTTTGCAATACGGACCATTGCAAGTCGAGCAATGGTCTCTAGCATAGGCACATATGGCTTGAATCTAGCCTTGCCGATTGTGTTATTAAAAGACTCCGTGGAGTTGTTTTCAACATCTTCACAATGGCTGCCAATCTTGAAGAAAGCTCTACACCAACTCTTTGGGTTTGTCTTCTCAACATCCTGAAAGACACCCGTATCATAGTTGAACAACCTGTCAAGGTTTTCCCGATACTCTGCTTCATTGTAGCTCCATGCCAGATTCCAAATAAATGGCTTCATCTGTGTCTTCTTCCCATGCTTAGCCTTCAAGTTTCCATAGATGTGCCTAACACACTTTCTATGCTCAATGTTAGGTAAATCTTGCTTGACAGCGCTAATCAATCCCTGAAACACAAACACAAGTTAAATCACTAAAAAAAGACAATATAAGCACAAACACAAGTAATTCACCTCACTTAAGTACCTTTTGACGATCAGAGATCATAATGTATCCTTCACCGTTTCCTAGTCCCAAATCAGCCTTGATCTTCTTCACAAACCACAACCAATTATCCTTGTCTTCCACTTTCACAATAGCCCATGCTATTGGATATATAGCATTATCTGCGTCTCGCCCTAAAGCAACTAATAATTGTCCTTTCATTCTTGATTTTAAAAAACAGCCATCAACTCCTATAAGTGGCCTACACGTCGTTTTCCATGATCTTCGAAGACTGTCGAAGCAAACATAAAAACTGTTGAAAACATCTAAACCTTGCTCATTAGTCACCGTATCAATTTCAACAGTAGAATCCTTGTTTGATTCCAGAATCTCAGCCGCATAATCTCGAAGACGAGCAAACTGTTCATCATATTCTCTATCAATCCACCTCAATGCTTTATTCCTAGCAGCTTGACATTGAGGTCTTGATACTGAAATCTTCCATCTTTCCATAACCAATTCTTCTATCTTCATGGGCATGAAGTATTCTGGTTCCTCTCTAATCTTATCAACAAACAATCGAGCAATCACTGGCACTTTTAACATCTCACACTCTCCATTAGGTGTACAAGAATGAACTTCATTAAACACTTTAACTTGCCACATATCCGACTTTCCAGTGACAGAACAATAGATCTGCCATTCACAACCATCTCCTACACAACAATACCCAAGTTTGGGTTTGTCATACCTGTATTGCTTGAGATTACGGCCTGATTTCAGAGCATTGTTGAGGACAGCTTCCTTAAAAGCTACACCATTCAAGAATACTTGTCATGGGTATAAATTTCCATCACCACGTTTGATTTCATAACGCTCTCTAGATGTTTGTCTTGCCGTCCTTAGTACATTCTCTCCTTCTTCATCACTATCGGTATCAGGATACACGTTATGACGAATCGGAGCCTCATCAACAAATAAAGATACAGCTTGCTCGATGTTGAAGTCATTCCGTTCATGCCTATCTTCATCGTCTGAATCTTCAGGAAGAACTCCGTCGAACTCCATTATCGACATCGAGACTTGAATTTTTCGATTTCTCAGAATTCTGGGTTTTGGGGATTCTGGGTTCGTCGCCGTCGTTCTCCTTCGAGATTCTGGGGTTCAATTTTGTGTAAGGGTCGTGGTTTAGAAGTTGTAATCGTGGTTTAGAAGTTGTAATGGTTTAATTCTGGTTTAGGTTTTTGTTTACATGGTTCAATTTGGATTGGTAAACAGTAAACCAATTTTAATCGAGTCTGTGTGCAAATTAGTATTCAAGTATTATTATGTGTGTAATAAGATTTTTAACTTCTCTTTTGGGTGTAATAAGATCTTTAACTTCTATCTGAGGGGGAAATAGTACGAGGTTTAAACTTCGTGTACATCTGGTGCTATACAATAGTTCTGAGGGGGAAATAGGTCGTCTTATGAAAATTTAGGAAGGACGACCTATTTCCCCCTCGAAACTATCGTAAAAATTTAGGAAATAGATCGTAAAAATTCCAACTATAAATCCGTTAATGAAAAATTCTCTTAGTCTACAGTACCGTTAAAACTTTAAGGGGGTGTATTCAATCTAGAATTTATAATGATTTGTATTAAATTATCAAATCTTGTGTTATTGAAACATGAATTTTAAAAGGTTGTTTAAAATCTAGTGTTATTGATCTAGTGATTCTTTCAAATCCACTATTATTCGAAATATTTTAAATTGTGGATTTTAGAGATTTTGAGTGATTTTATGATGTTTTGGTTAAAAAATAAAGATCCAAATTTAATGGTTTTAGATGAGATTCATAGAATTTTAATAGCAAATCATAACAACTTTCATAATAAACCAAATTATCTAAAAACTCATAAAAAATCAAATCTCTCCAAATCATTCCAAATATTAGTTTGAATACAAGGGTTTTAACATAAAAAAAACTCTCAACTAAAGATGACTCCCTCAACTATAAATTTAATGTAATAATCCCTCAAGTTCAAATGTATCAAGAAGAAATCCCTAAGCTATAAATTTAATATGCAAAACCCTCCCTTTCTGTCTATAATAACATTAAAAATAAATAGTCAACATTAAATCAAATGTATGCGTTTTAAATTGTAAAAGTTGACATGGATACAATGTGATAATGAGATTATAAAAGTTGACATGGCTACGATGTGATAATGTGATAAACGATAGAAACATTTCTTAAATTTCTGGTTTGCTTATTGTTTCTTGTGCTTTGTAGTTTGTTATAACTATCGTTTCTTAAATTTCTGGTTTGCTTATTGTTTCTTGTGCTTTGTAGTTTGTTATAACTATCGTTTCTTAAATTTCTGGTTTGCTTATTGTTTCTTGTGCTTTGTAGTTTGTTATAACTATCGTAGCCTAGGGACCGACGACCGATACACCATTGTCTCGCCATTGATAGAAACCCAATACCATATGAACATCAAACTCCTATATAATCACACTTCGTTCATTCGGAAAGTGTTTTAATTTGATAGAAAAATTATATGCGGGGAGTTCAGCAAAAAAAAAAAAAAAAAATTATATGCGGGAACTTTTGTGTGAAGTTACATCAAAAAGAATAAAACTCTAATCAGTTACCATGATTATGAATAGATCTGATTAGCTCATAAATAAATACAATAAATGCTTAAATAATCTTTCCAAGGAGACAATACTATCTTTCTCGAAGTCGAATCTTGTTTGTTAGAAGGAAATTGTTATAGGACACAAAAAGAAATTCCTCTTTTATTTAGGCTTCTTCTATCTTAATTTTAGTTCTAAGAGCATGTACAATGGTTAAAATTTAAGAAGTGGTTCTTAATTAATATTTAATTATAAAAGGAAAAAGAGAGAGAGAATTGTAAGAGAGAGATAGGAAGAAAGAAGTTAAGATATGGTTCTTAATTAAGAATCAAGTCTTCACTGTTCATTCAATTTTAATCTTTTTTTATTTTAAAAACCTTGTTAAGAAGCACCATTGCACATGGTCTAAGCGACCATAGCTTTTTATTAGAGATATCGTGTTTTCTGTCGGTTTTAAATAATTTTCATAATTTTTGCGTACTTTCTGCCAAATTTTTGTTTTGTTTTTTGAACCTTAATATCTTGCCAAAGTTGCTTGAAGCAATACATATTCTATATTATAGCGTGTTAAAAAGAGAGGCTTTTTCGTAGATTCTTCATTAGTGATTTTTGAATAGCTTATTAAAAACAGTATGAGCCTATTACTGAAAAAATATTCGTCTCCAGTTGAAACTATATCATAAGTCAACCAAGGCAGGGGGTTGATTATTCATTTTGAAGGTCAAAGCAAACCGGCAGAAGATAATCGAGAAAAATTTCTTAGCTCAGCCATAAAAGTTTACATGTCCTAATGAGACTATATCTCTATTGCTTTTGCATTAAATCCATTTTACGACAGTCCTTCGGGTTTTAGTACAGGGCTTCGAGTTTTTTTTTTTTTTTTTTTGAACATTAAGGCTTCGAGTTTTGCAAGTAATAACCAATCTAGATCAATCACAAGCCTATCAAGCGATATGCAGTGAGAATAAACGTAGACAAATAACTTCTACAAAACTCCTAAACTTAAATAATTCAATCCTATTTATCAAGCCATGAATCCTCTTTTAAAAACCTTTAAACCCAACAAAGGACTACTCGCACATGAAGAACGAAATCATAGCAGTAAAAGTAAGAAAATTACATAAATAAAAATGCTTCAAAAGGCTTCTCTATATTGAGGTACATAGATGAAATCGTCTCCCTTGAGCAAGTAGCAAAAATCGAACAAAATATGAAATCCATGGAAATATCTACCCAAGGCATGTTAGGAATAGGCAATGGAATGTAACATGAGGATGTAACCTGGATTTGGCTTTAAGACAGACAATGCATTTGGAGCAGAATCGCTCTACATCTCTTTTAAGATGAGGTCAGAAGAAATGCTCCACTATGATTCTCAAGGTCTTGTCTACACCAAAGTGACCCATCAAACCACCTCCATGTGATTCTCTCAGCAGCAAATCATGCATGGAACCTTGTGGAATGCATAATCTTTTGTCTTTGAATAAGAAACTGTCATGCTGATAGAATGGTCCTGAAGCTCCTTTGTTGGTTTCTTTGTAGATATCTGCAAAGTCTGGGTCTGTTTCATATAATAGCTTAATATGTTCACAACCCATTACCTTAGAATCCATGGTGGTAATAAGAGTATAGCGTCTGGATAGTGCATCAGCCACTATGTTTTCTTTGCCCTTCTTGTATTTGATGACGTAAGGGAAAGTTTCTACAAACTCTAACCATCTGGTGTGTTCCTCTTTAGTGTTGTTTGGCCTCTTAGATGCTTGAGAGTCTCATGATCTGTATGAATAACAAACTCTTTTGAAAGCAAATAATGTTGCCAAGTTTCAAGGGACCTTACCACAGCATAAAGCTCCTTGTCATAGGTAGGGTAGTTTTAGGCTGCTCCATTCAGTTTCTCACTGAAAAAAGCTACTGGTCACCCACCTTGAGTAAGCACAACTCCAATACATGTTCATGATGCATCACATTCTATTTCAAAAGTTTGATCAAAGTTTGGAAGTACCAATGCAGGTGCATGAGTGAGGCTGTCTTTGAGCTTGCTAAATGCTTCTTCTTGTGTTGAACCCGTTTAAAAGCCACGTTTTTCTTGATTACTGAAGTTAATGGGTCTGCAATAGTACTGAAGTTCTTAACAAATCTCCTATAGAAGCTTGCTAATCCATGGAAACTTCTGACATCTCCAATTGTTGATGGAGTTGGCCATTCCTGTATAGCTTTTATCTTCTCCTCATGAACTTTTAATCCCTGAGAACTCACAACAAATCCTAGAAATACCACTTGATCAGTGCAAAATGCGCATTTCTTGAGATTAGCATAGAGATGCTCTAGTCAAATCGTTTCAAGTACTTTCTCTAAGTGTTTCATATGATCATCTAAGCAAGTGCTATAAATCAGTATGTCATCAAAATAGACAACTACAAACTTACAGATGTGTGCCCTTAAGATGTAATTCATGAGTCTCATGAATGTGCTGGGAGTGTTTATAAGTCCAAATGGCATGACTAGCCATTCATATAAGCCTCTATTTGTCTTAAACGCTGTCTTCCATTCATCACCTTCTTTCATCATCACTTGGTGATATCCACTTCTCAGATCGATCCTAGAGAATATAGTGGCTCCATTGAGTTCATCCAGCATGTCATCAAACCTGGGAATGGGATGCCTACACTTGATGGTGATGTTGTTGATTACTCTGCAATCCACGCACATCCTCCATGATCCATCCTTCTTAGGCACGAGAAGAACATGGGCTGCACAAGGACTCAAGCTTTCTCTAATGTATCCTTTTGACATGAGTTCTTGAATTTGTTTCTCTAACTCTTTAGCTTCCTCTGGATTGACTATGTATGCTGATCTGTTGGATAGAGGTGCGCCTGGTACTAAGTCAATCTGATGCTCTATGCCCCTCACAGAAGGTAAACCTGGTGGAATCTCCTCTGGAAAGACATCTACAAAGCGATCTAATAGCTTAAGTAGTTCTGGTGGGGGTTCTTTCTCATCTTGTCTTGAGAACAATACATCTTTAAAGACCATTAGCAGCATCTTTTTTTTAAATTAAGAGATTTAAGAACAGTAGTAGGTGTAACATAGAGATTAGTCTTACTTACCTAATATCCTTTAGCCATTGCCCTTTGCATTTCATGCACTTCTTGTGGAGTAAGAGGCGCTAAGTTATGCTTGCGGCTGTGATGAATGAAGCTGTAGTAATTGGTTCGCCCATTATGCATTATTTCTTTGTCAAATTGCCAAGGCCTCCCTAGTAGTAGATGCCCAGCTTGCATTGGAACCATGTCACATACAACTTTGTCTGAGTACTTGCCTATGTTGAATGGCACAGTAACTTGCTCAGCTATCTTGAGCTCAGTATCATCGTTTAACCATCTCAGCTTGTAAGGATGGGGATGCTTTGTCCTTTGCAAACCTAATTTCTCAACCAATTACTTGCTTGCTACGTTAGTGCAAGAACCTCCATTAATGATTAAACTACATACCTTGGAGTTTATGGTGCATCTGGAGTGAAAGATGTTCTCTCTTTGAAAAGTTTATGGATCAAAGAGTGCACTGAAGGCTCTTCTAACAACTAGGATCTCTCCTACTTCAGGGTAATTGATCACATCATCCTCTGAACCTTCTTGTCCCTCTTCTGCTTCATCCTGAGATTCATATTCTCCATTGTCTTTGAGAATCATGACTCTCTGGTTTGGGCAATCTCTTGCATAATGTACTTTTTCCTGATATTTGAAACATGTAATGTCACGAGCTCTAGTATTTTGTTGAGTTTGAAACTTACCCTGCTCTGGTTTGAGTCCTTTAGAAGCTTCTGGTACTGGTTTCTTGAACCTTGAATCCACCTCAGTAGACCTTCCTTTGTCTAAGTTTCGCTGAGCTTGTGGAACCCAAGTACTCTTACTTCTTTTTGTGGAGGCTGTTTTCCTCTTGATATGCTGCTCAGCTTGAGTTGCTAGATGCAGTAGCTCCTCTAAATCGTGGTAACTATGTCTCTCCACCTTTCTAGCAATTCTGTCTTGAAGTCCATTAAGAAATTGAGCTACCAATGTCTCTGGTGTATCCTCTACTTCCAATCTGTTCATGAGGGTTTCAAATTCTTCAAAGTACTCTTCTACAGACTTGTTTCCTTGAGAAAGCTTTCGAAATCTCCTATGCAAGTCTCTGTGGTAATGAGCAGGTACATATCTCTTCCTCAGATTGAACCTCATATCTCTCCAAGTGCAGACTTGATCATGTCTATGCCTTATTCTCTCTGAACATCTCTGTCCCACCAAGCTAATGCATTCTCAGTGAGCTGTGCAGCAGCAAGGGACACCTTTCTTGCATCAAAATACTTGTAGTATTCGAAAATGTACTCCATTCTCCTCTCCCAATCCAAATAAGCATCTGGATTGATCTTTCCAGCAAATGTAGGGGGCGTGAGTTTGAGATCTTTGCCTCTTGCATAGTCATCTTCTCTGTTTTTGTCACTAGGGTATTGTCCTCTTTGATTGTAGTTTCCAGCAAGATCTGGAGGTACTTGTTGTCTCTGATGGCGTAGAGGATCATCCTCTAAGTCTGGCATATCATCATCCTCTTCTTCTTCTTCTGGATAGTTTCTCTGCCTCTGAACATTGCGAATGGGTCCTCTGCGTGGTGCAGGAGCTTAGGGTGCTGGTGGCTGCTCAATACGAGTTATACGTTCTCCTAACGTAACTTGATAACGTAACTTGAGCATTAGTCAGTTGGGTAAGACTAGCCTTAATCCCAGCAAGGATGCGAGTGAAGTCATATTGTTCAGCAGCTTCTCCCATGACTCACTGTATTCAAACAAAAATAACAAGTAGATCAAGTGCAGAAGTGTGGTATAAAGATTTTAAAACAAATCAAACACCATATGATTCAAGCGTGCAACAACAACAAAATGAATGAACTAATATGATATGAATGATATATATATATATATATATATTTTTTTTTTGTTTTGTTTAAGGGATGCAGATGCTCAAATAAAAATTCAAATGAATGTACATAATGCAGTAGTATAATCCAAACCAAAGAAATAAATTCAAATGATAGTACAAATGATAGTACAATGAACAAGGACAGGTTTATGGACTGAACAAATATGGAAATGGTACTCAACGTGCAATGAATGTGAGAAACAGATATGGGATATGCGCAAATAAGCTTGCCTATTATAAAACAAAAACACGTTTCTCTGGTCAGCAAGCGTTGACTAAATGGTTCAGATGACAAATGCTAATTCTTTTCGGTTTTAAGGATGAATGACTGAAGAACACAAATTCAGAACAAGAACGCAATGAACAGAATCAAACGATTTCTCTTTTCTTTTTTTTGATTATGAATGATAAATGACAGCAACAGAAACAATATGATATGAAGAATGATAACAAGCAATGCAACAGGGACTAGATCTTTTTTTTTTTGAGTTTTTCTGGAAATAAGAACACAAAATAAATGCAGCAACAAGATCAAATCAAACGCAAAGCAACAACAGAAGAAAACAATTTTTTTTTTTTTTGATTTTCTAGATGATGAAAACACAAAGCAATCAAAATAAAAATACAGAAACAAAAACAAGAGATAGATTCACTTGATTTGGAGCCTAAGCTCTGATACCAGAAGATATAAGAACAAGGGGGGGGGGGGGGTATGTTCTTATAGAAGAGGTGAATCGGTGGAATCAAGTAGCTGGTTTGAAAACTCTTTCTACTTGATCAAATGATGGAATCGATGGGGATTGAGATGGGATCCTTTCTTCTGGTTTTAGAACTCTTTCAGAGAGATCTGTGAATGGAATGAAATAGTGAATGGATCGAGAGACGCCACACAACTTTATGGGAATAAGCTGTGATAAGTCTAAACTCAAAGAACTAGTGAATCACACAAAACTCTATGAATCAAGGGTTTTGTTCTTAGACAAAAAATGATGCTTTATTAAAATCTAGGGTAAAAATACAAGGCTGTGAGAGGAGACCTTATATACTGGTCCAAACAGCTGTTCCATTCTAGAGGTCTTTAAAGCAGATTACATGTGAATAAAAACTATGCTAATAGAAATAATGTGGCCAACATATGCCTTACTCTAATAGAAATGTAAATAAACTTAAACAGAAATAAATCAAAGTTTTATTAGCCAAATAATCATATGGAAATGAAATGAAACACATACCTTAGACTTAAGGAGGCGAGATAGTGAAAATGGGAACTCCTTGGCTCTTTGGTATAACCGGACATTCATGAGAATATGAATCAAAGTTTATGCTTGGACCGTCATATGCTATCTCTCCTGGACATGTATTAGTGGTCTGCTTGTCTTGATCCTCACGTATGTCTTTAGTAGGAGTGATGGCAAGCTTGATTAGCTGATCAGTGATATCTTCAAGCTCTTGCTGATTCATTAAAGTGCTTACAGCTTTATTAAACTCTTCTTGAAGTCTTCTTGTACCGGATCTTGTCTTTGGTGGATCTCTCATTGTAGGAAGCTTGTCTTTAATGTCCTGAGCTGAGTCGATTTCCTCATCACCGTCACAAATAAAAATTGTGTGGGTCTTGTTTTGCTGTTGGCTGAGTATGTTAATTCATGAGACAGAAAGATGACCATAATGATTTTTGGAGAAAAATATGGGGTTGTTTTAAATACTCAAATCATAAAAGTACAACGTAATTACCCGGATGACCAAGTTTACGAGAGGATAAAGTGTATGATCTAGTTCTGGAGCCCAAATAAAGAGTGATCTGATAGAGTTTGTAGTTCGTAACTCTCTCCTTTTATTGAATAAATGAACGATAACATATATGCTTAACGTATCTAGATTTATGGTAAAATCTGTTCTTCTCCAAGACTTGTCGAGACCTGCACCTCCAAAGCTTAAAGAATCCCTTGTGTTTTATCATTGGCCTTTCACGGCCTTTGTGGTGCACCTCACAATCCCCATCGACGATCCCATCAGCCACCGGTTTAATAACTATGAGCTTCTAATATAAACCTCCTAGGATGCACCAGTCTTGAGTTAAAAGGGTGGGGATGTTGCTGAAAGAACTGTAAAAGAACAAGAGTAACAATGGATTGAAGGGCTTTACTTTAAAGGCTGCGGATTTGCCTCAAGTAAACCAGGTGAATTCTTTGATATTACACACAAATAAATTCGAGTTTTGCTTGCTAAATATGACACATTAACAAACAGAGAGTTTAAGACAAAGGAACTTTGATAAAAGATGATTGATGTCTCTGCCCAAGAGGTTCAAAGACATTATAAAGGAAAAGGCTTAGCTTGCCAAACAGAAAACAACAAAACATTAACTAAAACAGTTGGGGAAAAGCATTAATTATACAGTTGGGAGGCGCCAGCTTCTTCTTGTTGACTTTGGGTGCAAATTCTTCTAGAAGGCTAGTTCCTCTGATTTTAACAAATAGGCCTTGGTATAGTATTGGGGATACCTCATTAAAAACCTTGTCAAGAAAACCCAGTGGGACAAAACTTGACAAGGGAAAAAGAGTATAAACCCAACACTTATCCATTGTTAAAATCATATGGCTTGAATCAAAACAGAAACGTTTTGACAAGCTTCCTTGATGTTTTGATCTTCAGGTTTGTTGGTTTGATTGAGAAGTCCTCCAATAGCTTGATTGAATAGCTTAGTCTTTGATCTAGTCATTGGACCAGTAGGCACGATCAAGGCTTCTTCTCCTCCTAGCTCAGGTTCGAGCTGTTCCTCAGGTTCAAGCTTTGCTTCCATCTGCTCCATAGACTCTTTTCCATGCTCCAAGTTCCATGAATAGTCCAATATCATATCAGCTTCTCAGTTATTAAATCACCCTCGCTTCCATCTCCGCTTGTTACTTGATTGGATTCATCCAGGCTCGAGTTTCTCGTCTGAATAGATCTATACCACAGGAAGATTGAGCCACACTCCTTACTGGATTTGTATAAGCCGAGTGGAATCTCGTGCTTGTATTATTTTTGGTATCAGAGCTGAAGTTCCTTCAGCCCCATGTTGTCTTTATCCGATATCTTTACTTTTCTTCAGTTTTTGCAATTGTTTCTTATAGATCCGTTCTTTTTGTTTTGATTTCTTTCATAAAACCAAATAAAAAAATATAAAAGATATCGATCTGTTTGCATCCCTCACTGCTTTGTTATCTTTCACCTGTGCATTAACATCTAGTCCTGCATTCTTTTAGCGTTCATCCTGTTGCATTCCCATCACATATAATCAAAAAAAAAAAAAGCAGAAACTTGTTCACCATTGTCACACATCACGTTTAGCAATCTTTGTGTTATTGTGGTTTCATGTTTGCATTAGACGCCTAATTATTACTTTGATTCAATAGTTAATTCGTTTTCCATATTTGTTTCTTTTCCTTGCACCCAAAGTTTTTTAAAAAAAAACCCAGCATTAATTCTTTTCCGTTTTTACATTCAGCGCATCCTCTGTTGCCTTTTTTTTTATTTTACCGAGCATTCATATCTTTTTACTTTGTAAACACAGGAAGTTCGGTTTTTAACCATGGGAGACGCTGCCACCACCGGGAAAAGGGTTTTTTTCCACCTGAACAAACTGCGCGGTGCCTTTTCCTACCCAAACAAAGACTCGGTGCCTTTTCCCACCTAAACGCTTTAAAAATTTAAAAATCCAACACATACTCCGACTTTTGTGCGTAAAACAAAGTTGACCGTTACAAAGGTTAGTCAACCGTTAAAATCGATGACTCAGCTCGCAGACGTGACATTAAAACGATGATATGGCATTGAAAATAAAATAAAAATCATAAAAATCATAAAAATTGAAAAATCAAAAAAAGAATTTAAAAATAAAAAAAAATAAAATTTAAATAAAAAATAAAATAATATAATTTATAAAAGGGAAATTGGCAAAATGCTCTAATTAAGATTTAAAATTTGAAAGACCTTGTTTTTTTTAGTTTTTGGTAATTACACTTACTGATATGTAATAAAACTATTTTGATTTAACTTTAAAAACAAACAAAGCTTACTTCGAACTCATGTATTCTCTCCCTAGTCTTTAATTTTTTTTTTCAATTCAGTTTTTTTTTCATTTAATCAGGCTTTTGATCGATGTTAATGTTCAATGAATTATTGTTCAGTAAAATTCTGATTTTGAGTAATACATGAAGATGTCATAAGTCAAAAATATATAAAACTTAATAGTAATATATGTATATGATTGTGTGATAGATGAAATATAATTTGCTTTAGAAGGTTGTATTGAAAAAGAAGAATTGTAGGGATTAAAAAGAATGAATCAGAATTAACTTCGAAACATTGCAATTGCTGCGAAACTAAAAAGAAATGGTGAAAAGGAGAGAAAATAATGGTTGAACTACAAGTAGAAGACGATATCGTAAGTTTTTGCGTTATGTCGGCCAAAAATATATAATGGTTGAACTACAAGTAGAAGACGATATCGTAAGTTTTTGCGTTATGTCGGCCAAAAATATATATTTTAATAGAATATGTTTTAGATAAATTTAAAACTAAGATTTATTATTTACAAATAAAATAAAATCTCAATAGATATCATTCGATTCTAAAAGATTTATTTTTTATTTTTATTAAATAATTTTAACGTTAATCGAACGACATACGAAAAATCAGATTTT
>JAHZTW010000004.1:19502699-19518674 GCA_020283515.1 Alliaria petiolata | reverse complement strand
AGAACACTTAACTTGCAGACTGTATAGCTCTGATACCACTTAATATAAACCTCCTAGGATGCACCAGTCTTGAGTTAAAAGGGTGGGGATGTTGCTGAAAGAACTGTAAAAGAACAAGAGTAACAATGGATTGAAGGGCTTTACTTTAAAGGATGCGGATTTGCCTCAAGTAAACCAGGTGAATTCTTTGATATTACACACAAAGAAATTCGAGTTTTGCTTGCTAAATATGACACATTAACAAACAGAGAGTTTAAGACAAAGAAACTTTGATAAAAGATGATTGATGTCTCTGCCCAAGAGGTTCAAAAACATTATAAAGGAAAAGGCTTAGCTTGCCAAACAGAAAACAACAAAAAATTAACTAAAACAGTTGGGGAAAAGCATTAATTATACAGTTGGGAGGCGCCAACTTCTTCTTGTTGACTTTGGGTGCAAATTCTTCTAGAAGGCTAGTTCCTCTGATTTTAACAAATAGGCCTTGGTATAGTATTGGGGATACCTCATTAAAAACCTTGTCAAGAAAACCCAGTGGGACAAAACTTGACAAGGGAAAAAGAGTATAAACCCAACACTTATCCATTGTTAAAATCATATGGCTTGAATCAAAACAGAAACGTTTTGACAAGCTTCCTTGATGTTTTGATCTTCAGGTTTGTTGGTTTGATTGAGAAGTCCTCCAATAGCTTGATTGAATAGCTTAGTCTTTGATCTAGTCATTGGACCAGTAGGCACGATCAAGGCTTCTTCTCCTCCTAGCTCAGGTTCGAGCTGTTCCTCAGGTTCAAGCTTTGCTTCCATCTGCTCCATAGACTCTTTTCCATGCTCCAAGTTCCATGAATAGTCCAATATCATATCAGCTTCTCAGTTATTAAATCACCCTCGCTTCCATCTCCGCTTGTTACTTGATTGGATTCATCCAGGCTCGAGTTTCTCGTCTGAATAGATCTATACCACAGGAAGATTGAGCCACACTCCTTACTGGATTTGTATAAGCCGAGTGGAATCTCGTGCTTGTATTATTTTTGGTATCAGAGCTGAAGTTCCTTCAGCCCCATGTTGTCTTTATCCGATATCTTTACTTTTCTTCAGTTTTTGCAATTGTTTCTTATAGATCCGTTCTTTTTGTTTTGATTTCTTTCATAAAACCAAATAAAAAAATATAAAAGATATCGATCTGTTTGCATCCCTCACTGCTTTGTTATCTTTCACCTGTGCATTAACATCTAGTCCTGCATTCTTTTAGCGTTCATCCTGTTGCATTCCCATCACATATAATCAAAAAAAAAAAAAGCAGAAACTTGTTCACCATTGTCACACATCACGTTTAGCAATCTTTGTGTTATTGTGGTTTCATGTTTGCATTAGACGCCTAATTATTACTTTGATTCAATAGTTAATTCGTTTTCCATATTTGTTTCTTTTCCTTGCACCCAAAGTTTTTTAAAAAAAAACCCAGCATTAATTCTTTTCCGTTTTTACATTCAGCGCATCCTCTGTTGCCTTTTTTTTTATTTTACCGAGCATTCATATCTTTTTACTTTGTAAACACAGGAAGTTCGGTTTTTAACCATGGGAGACGCTGCCACCACCGGGAAAAGGGTTTTTTTCCACCTGAACAAACTGCGCGGTGCCTTTTCCTACCCAAACAAAGACTCGGTGCCTTTTCCCACCTAAACGCTTTAAAAATTTAAAAATCCAACACATACTCCGACTTTTGTGCGTAAAACAAAGTTGACCGTTACAAAGGTTAGTCAACCGTTAAAATCGATGACTCAGCTCGCAGACGTGACATTAAAACGATGATATGGCATTGAAAATAAAATAAAAATCATAAAAATCATAAAAATTGAAAAATCAAAAAAAGAATTTAAAAATAAAAAAAAATAAAATTTAAATAAAAAATAAAATAATATAATTTATAAAAGGGAAATTGGCAAAATGCTCTAATTAAGATTTAAAATTTGAAAGACCTTGTTTTTTTTAGTTTTTGGTAATTACACTTACTGATATGTAATAAAACTATTTTGATTTAACTTTAAAAACAAACAAAGCTTACTTCGAACTCATGTATTCTCTCCCTAGTCTTTAATTTTTTTTTTCAATTCAGTTTTTTTTTCATTTAATCAGGCTTTTGATCGATGTTAATGTTCAATGAATTATTGTTCAGTAAAATTCTGATTTTGAGTAATACATGAAGATGTCATAAGTCAAAAATATATAAAACTTAATAGTAATATATGTATATGATTGTGTGATAGATGAAATATAATTTGCTTTAGAAGGTTGTATTGAAAAAGAAGAATTGTAGGGATTAAAAAGAATGAATCAGAATTAACTTCGAAACATTGCAATTGCTGCGAAACTAAAAAGAAATGGTGAAAAGGAGAGAAAATAATGGTTGAACTACAAGTAGAAGACGATATCGTAAGTTTTTGCGTTATGTCGGCCAAAAATATATAATGGTTGAACTACAAGTAGAAGACGATATCGTAAGTTTTTGCGTTATGTCGGCCAAAAATATATAATGGTTGAACTACAAGTAGAAGACGATATCGTAAGTTTTTGCGTTATGTCGGCCAAAAATATATAATGGTTGAACTACAAGTAGAAGACGATATCGTAAGTCTTATTACATATCAATAAGTATAATTACCAAAAACTAAAAAAACAAGGCCTTTTCAAAATTTAAATCTTAATTAGAGTATTTTGCCAATTTCCCTTTTATAAATTATATTATTTTATTTTTTTATTTAATTTTTTTTCTTGATTTTTAAATTTTATTTTCGATTTTTTTGATTTTTTGATTTTTTTTTTGATTTTTAATGCCACATCATCGTTTTAATGCCACGTGTACGAGCTGAGTTAGCAAACTTAACGGTTGACTAACCTTTGTGACGGTCAACTTTGTTTTACGCACAAAAGTCGGAGTATGGGTTGGATTTTTGAATTTTTAAAGTGTTTAGGTGGGAAAAGGCACCGAGTATTTGTGTGGGTAGGAAAAGGCACCGCGCAGTTTGTTCAGGTGGGAAAAGACCCTTTTCCCCTGCCACCACCAGTCAAGACTTATTAGTGCAAGCCGTAAACTCCTTGAAAGAAGACATACATACCATGAGAGAGGACTTTGGCTAAACACTCAACCGTGTTGAGCAAGCACCGCGAGCCCCTTTGCCTCCAGGCCAAAACGAAAGAGGTCTTGGTCCGAATGGAGTTCCACTGCATAATGGGGTCCCTGCCAGACGCAATGGAGTCCATATACAAGACCCTGTAACAGCCGACCCATTAGAGGATGAGTACTCACAAGAAGAGGATGATCCAGACCCTCCTCGCCATCAGAGCCTTGGGAGAAGAAGACGCACAGCTCGGCGCCACTATGATGATGAAGAAGATGATGACTATGTGCCTAATCAGAGACAAAACCACGGCAATATCAAAGCTTACTGCATCAAACTTTGCTGACGAAGTTGATCTAGAAGCTTACTTGGAGTGCGAGAAGAGGATGGACAACATTTTTGACTATCATTACCACCCTGGACTTAAGAGAGTAGCCCTTGCAGTGTCGCAGCTCACTGATAATGCACTTATATGGTGGGATAGAATGGCATTAGATTGCAAGATGAGCATGCTGAGAGCTATTGATTCATGGATCGACATGAAGGATCTATTTAGGCAGAGATATTTTCCTGCACACTTTCACAGAGACCTACAGCGACAATTCCGAGCTCTCAGGCAAGGAACCAGGACCGTAGAAGAATACTATAAGGAATTTGAGAGGCTGAGAAACCGTCTCGATTTGAGTGATGATGATGAATCCATCATGGCACAGTTTCTGGATGGATTACAAGAAAGGATTAGCCGCAAGGTAAAGAGGCGAGCCTTTCAGTATTACAAGGATCTCTTTCACTTGGCCATTCAAGCAGAGCAACACATCAAGAGAAAGTCGATAACCACCAGAAGCAAACCTCAAGTTCCCTAGAAGCCAAGTACAAGCAAGCCTCTAGACAAAGGCAAGGGTATTGAGATTGATTCTCGGTACAAAGGAAAGACTACTGAGCCTAACCGAGACACCAGAACCGAGCCCAACAAGTCTGTTGCTTCTCAACGTGCCAGAGATATCACTTGTTTCAAATGCAGAGGCAGAGGACATATGCAGCGAGAATGCCCCAATCAGCGAGTTATGCTCATCACTAAAGCTGGAGATTATGAATCTCAAGACGAGGGAGAAGTTGAGTTTCCATGAGAGTATGGTAACATAGAGTATCCTGATTCTAGAGAAGCCATTATTACTAGACGAGTGCTAAGTGCAATGGTGAAACCTGCTGAGCTTATACAAAGGGAAAACATATTTCACACCCGTTGCACCGTGAAAGGCAAGGTATGTAACCTCATTATTGATGGTGGATCATGTACAAATGTTGAAAGTGCTCATATGGTTGATAAACAAGGCCTTGAAAGAACTAAGCATCCACGTCCCTATAGGCTAAGATGGTTAGATGATAAAGTTGAGCTTAAGATCACTAATCAAGTAACTATACTACTTAACATAGGAAGATATGAAGATGAGATAATCTGTGATGTAGTCCCTATGCAAGCTGGACATTTGTTATTAGGCAGGCCTTGCCAATTTGATAAAGAAACTAAGCATGATGGTAGGACTAATATGTATACATTTATGCATGATAAGCGTAAGGTTAGATTAGCCCCACTTACACCCTCTCAGGTTCATGATCTGCAAGTGCAAATGGCTAAAGAAAAAGAAATTAGTTCTAAGTCTAATTTTCTTATTCAGCCTAGTCATGTCAGGAAAGGTATAGCTTCTAAACACAGAATGCTACTAATGGTCTTTAAGGAGGTTTTGAGCGCAGGTTATACAGCTTTGGACTTACCACCAGAGATCATTAAGCTTCTTGAAGCTTTCAAAGACATGTTTCCAGAGGAGCTACCTGAAAGATTACCACCACTGAGGGGAATAGAGCACCAAATCGACTTCTTACCAGGAGCTGCTCTACCCAACAAAACTGCATAAAGAATGAGTTCAGAAGAATCAAAAGAGTTAGAAAAGCAAGTAAAGGAGCTATTAGACAGAGGATATGTGAGGGAGAGCCTCAGTCCCTACTTGTACCTAAGAAGGACGACTCATGAAGGATGTTTGTAAACTGCAGAGCGATAAACAACATAACTATCAAATACAGACATCCAATACCCATGTTAGACGATATGCTTGATGAGCTAAGTGGAGCTACTTTGTTTTCTAAGATAGATTTGAAGAGTGGATACCACCAAATGAGGATGAAAGAGGGAGACGAATGGAAGACTGTTTTCAAGACTAAGCAGAGACTCTATGAATGGATGGTGATGCCATTCGGCCTTACCAATGCTTCCAGCACCTTTATGCGTCTAACGAACCAAGTTATAAGAGCATACATCAGTAAGTTTGTTGTTGTGTATTTTGATGACATTTTAATATACAGCAAGTGTTTATCTGATCACATGGCACATCTTGAGATTGTTCTAGAGACACTTTGCCAAGAAGGACTCTATGCAAACTTACAGAAGTGTGCCTTCTGCACTGAAAAGAGTCCTCAATTATGAGAGCTTCTGTCTCAACAACTTTGCCGAGACCTCGCAAACAACAACGCTCCTTCCCGCATAGTATTAGGTAGTTGGTTAGGTAAAGGCTGACCAAGCCGTTGGTTTTCCTAGGTTTTGTTGTAAGTTCGCAGGACTTACAGGTTGATGAAAAGAAAATTAAAGCCATCAAGGAGTGGCCAGAGCCTACCAACGCCAGTCAAGTGAGAAGTTTCCATGGTTTAGCTAGCTTCTACAAATGGTTTGTCAAGGATTTCAGCAGCATTGAAGCCCCTCTTACAGCATTAGTCAAGAAAAGCGTGGGATTCACTTGGGGAAAAGCTCAGCAAGACGCGTTTGATCTGCTAAAGGAGAGATTAACCCATGCGCCTGTTCTGGTCTTACCTGACTTCAACAAGATGTTTGAAGTAGAATGTGATGCTTCATGCATGGGTATATGAGCAGTTTTAACTCAAGAGAAGAAACTAGTGACGTATTTCAGTGAGAAGTTGGGAGGAGCAACAATCAACTATCCAACATATGATAAGGAGATGTATGCGCTTGTTAGAGAATTGGAGACTTGGCAACATTATCTGATGTCAAGAGAGTTTGTAGTACATACTGATCACGAGACATTGAAGCATCTCAGAGGGCAGACACATCTCAAGAGGAGGCATGCGAGATGGATGGAGTACATAGAGACTTTCCCTTACATCATCAAGTATAAGAAAGGGAAATAAAACATTGTAGCAGATGCATTGTCAAGGAGGCACACACTTATTACAACAATGGAGAGAAAAGTAATGGGATTTGAATACATTAAGGATTTGTATTCTGACGATCCAAAGTTAAAAGAAGCCTTCAGCGAGAGCAGCAAGGAAGCTTATGGGAAGTTCTACATTCATGAGGGTTTTCTGTTCAGAGAGAAGAGACTATGCATTCCTCAATGCTCCCTCATAGATCTTATAGTACGAGAGACATAGAGGTGGACTTATGGGTCATTTTTGAGTAGATAAAACGCTGGCAGTGGTTAAAGAACACTTATATTGGCCACACTTGAAGAAAACAGTCGAATCTCATTGCGCGAGATGCATAACGTGCAAGAAAGTTAAGTCCAGAGTTCATCCACATGGTCTGTACTTGCCCCTGCCGATCCCTACAGCTCCATGGGTGGACATCTCGATGGATTTTGTGCTTGGATTACCCAAAATCCACCACAAGGACTCCATCTTTGTCGTAGTAGACAGATTCTCCAAGGTGGTGCATTTTATTCCATGTGCTAAGGTGAATGATGCTTCTCAGACCGCATACCTATTCTTCAAAGAGGTGGTACGTTTACATGGTATCCCCCGTACTATAGTGTCAGATCGAGACAGCAAGTTCCTGAGCCACTTCTGGAGGACTTTATGGAAGAAACTCGGCACCAAGCTATTGTTTTCTACAACTTGTCACCCCCAGACCGATGGACAAACAGAGGTAGTCAATAGGACATTGTCGGCATTGCTGAGAGCTACCATTGGAAAGAACATGAAGAACTGGCTTGAATGCTTACCATTCATCGAATTCGCCTACAATAGAGCTCATCATTCAGCTACTAAGATGTCTCCATTCGAGATTGTGTATGGATTCAATCCAGCAACGCCTCTAGACCTCACTCCCATACCACCAGCTGAGATCGTGAACCTACATGGAGAACAAAAGGCTGAATTCATCAAGAAACTTCATCAGAACGCAAGAGATAACTTAGAGCATAAAACGGAGTAGTATGTTAAGCACTCCAACAAGGAATGCAAGGAAGTCATATTTGAACCAGGAGATTGTGTTTGGCTGCATATGAGACAAGAAAGGTTCCCAAGTCAGAGGAGTTCCAAGCTCAAACCACGTGGAGATGGACCATTCAGAGTATTGGAGAAGATCAACAACAACGCCTACAAGCTGGAACTTCCCGGTGACTTTAATGTGTCTTCTACTTTCAATGTTTATGATCTTGCTCCATATATTGCAGTTGATCCAGTTTTGAGGTCAAAACCTCTTCAAGGAGGAGGGAATGATGAGGACATTCAAGTAGAGACGGACTTGACTGAGCCACAACTTTAAGATACTCAAGGAGTGGAGTTGCCAACCACGCACATTGGAGTAGTTACTAGACAGATAACAAGAGCTTTACAACACAAGTATGATCAAGCTATTTCTTAAGTCATTCAAGAAGTTGATCAAGACAAGCCTCGAGGGAACCATTGGAGTGGACTTTGTGAAGAACTTCAAGGAACCAAGAAACCAAGCCCAAAGACGCATTATGAGTGGCTGTTGCTATCAAACCAAGCCCATTTCAATTTCTACGCGGTTTCAAGCAAAGAACTTGATGCATAAAAAGGGTCTACATTCAGATAGTCCAAAACCGGGCCTACAAGAATTTAAACGCCTAAGTCAAGCAAGGTAAGCATTTGATTTATTTCCATATGGTTTTTGACTAACGGTTTTATGTTTTCCTACTTTGTTTTTATTTTTGATTCATTTCGGTACAGTAGTCAAGGCACATGTTTCGCCGTTTATTTCATTTTTCTTATTATCATTTGCATTCAATGTATTTGCTTCAAGTCCCCTAGAAGGGCAAAGCTATTCGAACTGTTTATAAGGTTCCCTCTCACAGCCGTGTATCTTCATCTTGATTTTTAATAAAGACGACAGTTCTTCTAAACCTTATGATTTCTGACAAAACCTGTTCTTCTCTAAGCCCTGTCGAGACCAGCACCTCCAAATTTATCATTGGCCTTTCACAGCCTTTGTAACTCTGAGCTTCTCAGTTATTAAATCACCCTCGCTTCCATCTCCGCTTGTTACTTGATTGGATCCATCCAGGCTCGAGCTTCTCGTCTGAATAGATCTATACCGCAGAAAGATTGAGCCACGCTTGTAGCACCCCCGACTCGGTCTAAGATCCAGACGAGCCGGGAGCCCCACAGTGTCGAGGTTCGCCGACCGGCCGGCCCTCCCTTGGAACGAATCCAAGTCCAAGGCTGGCCTGCCGTGCTAGCTCGACCCTCTCGCCTAGAGCCTAAGGCTTGCCAACCCGTACCCTAGGCAAGAGTTGTGTTAACTCGGACCAAGTTAATATCATTTCAACACAAGGCTTTTAGTCACAACAAAATACCTTTCTTATATATATATATATCGAGTCATTATACAAAATCTGACTTATTCAAAGGTTACATAAGCGGATCCTTACTACACAAACTGTACAACTTAAAATGTGCATATGCTTTACAAAAACATACCGCAATCTACTACGAAATCCTAGTGTCCGCTGCTCCCGTCTACTCTCTATTATTTCCTGCAAAATTTATTAAAATGAGGGATGAGTAATCTAGTATTACTCAGTGAATCCAGGACCCTCTATACAATTGTTAGAAACCCAACCGAAACCCCAAAATAAAACGATGCATGCATGCTCACATCATGTAACAATATCAAATCAATAACACAAGCGGAAGCTTAAACAATGGTGGCATGACCATAGTAACCTCCTCGTTAATATGCATGCCAGGGCTATAGCAACTGCAGATTACTAAGCCCAACCGTGGAACACAAACCCTAGCCCTTCATGGCTATCTGTGTTCAACACTCGACTAGACGTTGAACCAGGACCGAGCCCTTCATGGCTATTCCTGTTCAACGCTTGCTACCAAACATGACCCTAGCCCTTCATGGCTATGCATGTTCCACTCCAAGCGGGTTGTCAAGGCCTCTAGGTGTATCGGTCCACGGCTCCCTCCCTTGAACACCTCCCTACTTACCACAGAGGACCGTAGGCGAGAACATCAATGCCGACATGTCCTTCATGACAGTCGGTCTGCATTCTCCTTCGTGACAATCGGCACATGCATCGTCATGCAACTCGGCCGAGGGAGCGACCCAAGTACCCTCCGAGTCTTCCTTCCGTCATGAACCGAGGGTTTCTCGTATCCATTTGGGTCGGGAAAGCGGGACGCCGCCGATACACCGCCTTAAATCACCATGAGTCTTCGTACCCATGTGATCCACACACTCTCAATAAATTTTTTAAAATTCGCCGGCAACCATTTTCACAAAGTCCCTTATTATGAAAGCTACCTCGACAGAATTTCTCAATTAAAAATTATTTATGCGGCATAACTCTACACAAAGCTCCTCTTTTGTGAAAGTTAATGCGGCATACTTATATCAATTACTGCGGCATAACTCTTCACAAAACTCCTCTTTTGTGAAAGTTAATGCGGCATACTTATCAAAATTTCTGCGGCATAACTCTTCACAGAACTCTCCTTTTTGTGAAAGTTATCGCGGCAGAACCTCTATCACACAATAATAACTTAAGATGAACACGCCTAGCGTTCAATCCCTAAGTTAAAAACTGCATATGAATCCATTAGTATGAAATCTATACTACCGGGACTCACCTCTTTCCTTTGCTAGACTAGCTGGATCCTTCTTTCTAGATCGGCTAAGCTTAGACTTGACTTGAGCATACTAGCTCCTTACTATTTTGACTCACACACTCTTAGTTTTTAGCTTTACCTTACTTTGGGCGAGAATGGCTTGGAAGAATGGCATCACAGGGGTATTTATAGGCATTCTAAGCAACCAAGCACGCTGCTAGCTGAGTGTCGTCCACCTGGCAATCAAGCCATGCATGCTAACCACCAATCAAAGCTAGTATATAGTCTATCCCCAGGCTTCCTAGCCTTCATCATTGCATCTTATCCCATCTTCTAACCCCTAGGTTCGTGTGCTGACTCCTTAGTGGCTCCGGATGGATAATGCTTCATAAAACCGTTTTTCCCAAGATAATCCTTATCTTTAGGTTTTGTCTTCATACATGGCTGAGCCTTGCATGCTCTCCACGTTCCATATCTAGGCTATAGCATGTACCCTAGGCTGCCTAGCCTTATCCTATTTGACCATCTTTTCAGGTTGCGTGTTTTCTTGTGATTCGCTAAGGTTGTGGATCTTATCTTCTGGTATGATAAGCTATAGTCAAGAGACTTATCTCCTAACTAGTAGCCCACACCATCTCATGCTTAAAACCATAGTTTTTATCCCGTAGATATCTCGTTCAAAAGCTATCCATGACAAGTCCAACATAGTGGCTCGTTTCGTCCTTATACATGCGTGTTTCGTCCTTATACATGCGCCATGGGCCGTCGTCCGATTGGTCGATGCTGGTGTGACTAGTCTTGGATCATGTTTCGTCCTTATACATGTAGTCTATAATCACGGCTTGTTTCGTCCTCATACATGCGCGTTTCGTCTTTATACATGCACGTTTCGTCTTTATACATGCGCCATGAGCCATCTTCTGATTGGTCGGTGCTGGTGTGGCTAATCTTGGACCATGTTTCGTCCTTATACATGTAGTCCATAATCACGGCTTGTTTCGTCTTCATACATGCGCGTTTCGTCTTTATACATGCGCGTTTCGTCTTTATACATGCGCCATGTGCTATCTTCTGATTGGTCAGTGCTGGTGTGGATAGTCTTGGACCATGTCTTGTTCTCATACATGTGGTCCACAATCACGGCAGCCAATCACGTCAAAACAACTCCAGTCGTGACCATAGCCAAGCTGAACGGCTGCACACGTGTCACTGTCCCATAGGTCGATTTTTGACTTCGACCATTCCTTTGTCTAACTCCATTTTCTCCAGCTTATAAAGGCCCCTTATTCTCGTCGCATTGTTGGAAAGAGCCATAGCCCACTCGGCTATCTTCTATCCGAGCAATTCTTGCTTCGGACGGCCATTTTCTTTCCTTCTTGAACGCTTTTGGATTTTCTTGAGAATCCTTCGAGTTTCTTTTGACAAAACACTTAGATTTGTTGTCCTAAGTGTTCCAGCCTTTGATGAGATGAGACAATTTTCCTTGACCAGACGATCCAAGCAATTTCTCATTCTAGCCGCACGCCGGTCCGGTCTGATATGGCCATCGAGCTTCTTTCTCCGGTAACTTTTTATCTACCCGATATTTTTCTGATTTTCTTCGAGAATTCTTCCTCTTTTAGCTTCCTTAGTCGATCCCAATCAACGTCTCTTTGATTTTGGAACTTTGACTTTTGGCTGGTCGTCTAACGGCCATTCCTTGTCCGCGATCGTCTTCTCCCGTCCATCTTAAGTTCCACTCGAATTTTTCTTCATCTAACTTGGCCAAAGTGCTCCCCTTGGCCTATACCATCGACTCAAGTTGTCCTTGAGTCGATTCCATGATGTTGGTTTATCGGCCAAAATCTCTCCTCTCGGCCGTTCTGCTATGGCCGGCCTTCGTTCACGTCCGGGTTATTACATTCTTCCCCCCTTATTAGAATTCGTCCCGAATTCTAAAGTGTAGAATTTGTCTCCGTCTTCCTCCACACCTTACTTGATTGTTCCTTCAAGTTACGCCGTCTGGCCCCCTCCTGGCCAGTTAGTTGATTCCTTTGTACAGCCTAAGTGATAGTTTCTCCTGAACTATTCACTTTTCTAGGCTATACCACACATTTCAGTGATAATTCCTGGTGAATTATACATCCTTCTCAGCCTGGTTCCGCACACTTCATCCATTGACTATATGGTCCCACCATCTAGCCAATTCTGTTGAACCTTTCTTCGGTTGTCCACTAACTCTGTCCCTTCTCTTCTTACCCCTCTTCTGGTGATCCATCTTCTTCCAAATCTCCCCTAAGGTATTCTACCATTATTCTTAAACCTAACGGTCGGTTACTATGGCAAGATCTTACCTAGACTTCCATATTCAACCTTACCCAATCTTAATCCACTCCTAAGAACTTTCACTTCTCACAAGTATGTTTTACTTCCCTCACGGAAATAAAACTAAGAGAAGTTCTTTCTCCACCAAACACGATTTATCAATTTTCCCAACTCGAGGCCCTAACCGATAAATCCTTACTTACCACTTTTCTCACATAATATCTATCATTTCTAACAACCACTTCTATGATAATATTATAACATGCCCTGCATAATACCTATTAATTCCAGCAACCTATGCATTAATAATATCATGCATGCAACGAGATAAGTTAGAACCCAAGCGTACCTTTATTTCGGAGCCTTCTCAAGGCTAGGGGTTTCTAGGTCGCCTAGCCCTACTACTACTCTCACTCGTTACCTGCCTCTCCGAGGCTCTTCTCGCAGATGAGCGGGTCGTTGTCTTCCTGGTGGTGCTAGAGGGTTGGACGGGGTGAGTGATCGTGCAATCCGCTCCATAGTGGCCTCTCCCTTCGCAAATTCGACACACAATGTGCCTCGGGGTCATTCGATTTCCTTGTCGGGCACTAGGGCATGCATGACTAAAATGCCCTCTCCCGTCACACATAGAGCATGGTCCCGTAACCCTTGAAGGTGACATAACTCTCATTCTCGCTGTCCTTCTTGGAGGTCTTTCCCTCCGACTGGGTTCTCCATGTTGTTCTTCTTCGGCTGCGGTGGTTAGGTTTTCCATCTCCGTAGTAAGTGTCCTACAAAGATCACTTGGAGACCCGCCTTCTGGGTCGATCGTCTCTCCGGGTTGCCTGTCGATGCCACCATGCCTTTGAGAAGTTTCCCCCTCCTCGTGGTCTGATGATGCATTGAGCGGCCTTCGCCGATCTTGTCCACCTATTCGAGTCATTTGTCGAGTCCAATAGGTGGGTGATATGTTACCCTGCCCCAAGTGACCTTCCTCAGAGGACGAGTCCTCTTCTAGCTCCATGGGGTTGTTCCCCAATATCTCACTGTTTAGTTGGACAGATGTGATGAGATCTGTGTGATCGGATCCCGTAGACTGAAACGGATATACGTAATCCACTTGATCTTCTTCCGTTGGGACGTATGGATGCATACCATAGCCCGATATGAATACATGGGGCATTGGTATTTCCGGCAGCACGCTCTGGGGACTGTCTGGGTCCCATGAATTAGGCTTAGACTCACCAGAAGAGACTTCAATGATTTCGGTCGATGGTACCAGGAATTCCAATCCCGGGTATCGCGTCGGCCATGCTGTAAAACTCGGTGGTGTTCTTGGTGCCAACTCCACTTCCGGCGAAAGATTCATTTCCTCGCCTGTTCCATTATCATCTTCAGAGAGGTTTACTTCAAGAGATTACTCCAAACAGGTAATCACTATCCAGTGATCAGAATTTGTCGATCCACTAGAGTTTCCCGACGAACTTGAACCGCTATCCCCTCCTGACCCATCTGCACACCCGGACCCCTCATCTTCCTGTAACCAGTCGTTATGAACTCTTCCAATCGTAGTCTCTGCAAGACCATAATGCAAGAATCAGGGTATCCTATTTGTTAAAGAAATCACATCCTATCTAACTCAAATCCTAACTAGCAGACGGACATTCCGGATTCCTAGGTATGCTCGTGCGACTCTTTTGACTCGATATAACCGATTAAAAAAAATCCTTGTCCTCTCAGCATGATATGAAAACCATGCTCTAATACCACCTTCTGTAGCACCCCCGACTCGGTCTAAGACCCAGACGAGCCGGGAGCCCCACAATGTCAAGGATCGCCGACCGGCCGGCTCTCCCTTGGAACGAATCCAAGTCCAAAGCTGGCCTGCCGTGCTAGCTCGACCCTCTCGCCTAGAGTCTAAGGCTTGCCAACCCGTACCCTAGGCAAGAGTTGTGTTAACTCGGACCAAGTTAATATCATTTCAACACAAGGCTTTTACTCACAACAAAATACCTTTCTTATATATATATCGAGTCATTATACAAAATCCGACTTATTCAAAGGTTACATAAGCGGATCCTTACTACACAAACCATACAACTTAAAATGTGCATATGCTTTACAAAAACATACCGCAATCTACTTCGGAATCCTAGTGTCCTATGCTCCCGTCTACTCTCTACGGTTTCCTGCAAAATTTATTAAAATGAAGGATGAGTAATCTAGTATTACTCAGTGAATCCAGAACCCTCTATACAATTGTTAGAAACCCAACCCAAACCCCAAAATAAAACGATGCATGCATGCTCACATCATGCAACAATATCAAATCAATAACACAAGCGGAAGCTTAAACAATGGTGGCATGACCATAGTAACCTCCTCGTTACTATGCATGCCGGGGCTATAGCAAATGCAGATTACTAAACCCAACCGTGGAACACAAACCCTAGCCCTTCATGGCTATCTGTGTTCAACACTTGACTAGACGTTGAACCAGGACCGAACATGACCCTAGCCCTTCATGGCTATGCATGTTCCACTCCAAGCGGGTTGTCGAGGCCTCTAGGTGTATTGATATCTCTGTAAATTGCATGTTTTTGACACACATTTCATGCTAGTTAGAATTTCATTCTTGCACTTTTATCTTAGCTTGCATCACATTTTCACCCATGATAGGATTAGATGCATTAGGTTAGGTTTTTGCATAGTCTTGCATGTTTGGAGTGTGTTCTCAGGTGCTTAGGATGATCCGAAGAAGAGACCAAGGAGAGAGGTCACAAATGGAGAACGAGCCGGTAATATCGAGCATGGATCACGACCACAGGGTCGATTTAGACGAGTAGCAGTGGCTTAGTCCCGAAAGGAGAACCTCGGTGTGAAGATCCAGCAAGAGGATACCATAAAGACGGATATCGGAGCTAGGCAACGGGAAGTGCCCGATTCAAGTACCAAGGAAGGCGAGCCTTCACGACGTGATCCCGAAATCCTTGCCCGATATGGAGACTGCCCGAAACGCTAAAATCCAAAATAGTACCATTTTGGGAAAGTGGTCCCAACGTTTATGTTTTTCCCTTTTTGTGTATAAATACCTACTCCCTCACTCTTATCTCATCATCACGCTTTCTACTTTTTGATTTCTGTCTTCTCTTTCAAGAACCGAGACTTTGTATTTTCCACCATTAAAGCTTGTTTAAACCTTTGATTTTTATGCAATCTTGAAGTTTTAAGTCTTATAGCTTAGCGTTATTTTCTTAAAGCTTCTTCCTTTTCTTGTTCTTGACTACCTCGCAGCTTATGAGTTACTCTCTCATCCTTATGGATCTTGATGTTTCTCAAATGGCTTATGAGTAGTCTATTTCGGTTTTAGGACAAAGGGTAGGGAAAAATGAGTTAAAGCTCCAACCTTTGATGTGGATCTATGCTTTATCCATCTTAATCCTTTGTTATTTGATATTTATTCATGCTTAGTCATCTTCGCTATTTGAACTTTGCCATCGAGCTTCTTCAAACAAACGCCATGTTTGAATGTTTGCAAGGACCAATCTCATAAGAGATTCGCTCATCCTAGCCTAAGAGATTAGATGCCTAGGGAGCGTTTTGGCATTAGTAGAGTTGTCTATTCAAGCTTGCTGTTTTCATGGATCACTACGTGATAGCGAGGTTAGGTCGTGAGACAGCAAAGAGACTTATACCACGACAGTGGATT
>JAHZTW010000004.1:19475502-19499646 GCA_020283515.1 Alliaria petiolata | reverse complement strand
TTTGAAGTGAAGCCAGCTTTCATCTCTATGGTTCAACAAGACAAGTTCCATGGGTTGCCAATGGAGGATCCTCTAGATCACTTGGACAACTTTGATAGAGTTTGTGGCTTATTCAAGATGAATGGTGTGAGTGAGGATGCCTTCAAGCTAAGACTATTTCCCTTCTCTCTTGGGGATAGAGCAAGGCAATGGGAGAAAACTTTGCCTAAAGGTACTATCACTTCATGGGATGAGTGCAAGAAAGCTTTCCTATCTAAGTTCTTCTCCAACTCTAGGACCGCCAAGTTGAGGAATGAGATCTCAAGTTTCACTCAAAAGAATAATGAGTCTTTTAATGAAGCATGGGATAGGTTCAAGGGCTACACAATGCAATTCCCTCATCATGGCTTCACACAAGAGTCTCTACTAAGCACCATCTATAGAGGGGTCCTTCCAAAGATTAGAATGCTTCTTGATACCGCAAGCAATGGGAATTTCCTAGGCAAAGAAGTTGAAGATGGTTTGGAGCTTGTAGAGACTTGCCTTAAAAGATGGTAATTACAATGAAGACTATGATAGAGCTCCAAGGGGAGGTGATTATGATGCTCACAAGAAAGAAATGAAGTCTCTACATGACAAGATGGACAAGCTCATGTCCTCAAACCAAAGGCATGTACATTTTGTTGACGAGAATCAAGAGGAATGTGGTGATCAAGTTGAGTACCAAGAGGGTCAAGAGGTGGTAAATTTCGTGAGTGGCCAAGGGGGATACAACAACAACTACAACAACAACTATAAGGGGAATAACAACCTCTCTTATAGGAGTACTAATGTGGCCATCCCGAAGACCAAGTCTACCCTACTCAAACTACCCAAGGCAAACCTTTTGTAAGCTACAACAATCAACAAAAGGGTTATGCACCAAGGTCTAATTACCAAGGAGGAAACCAAGGCAACTTTAATGGGCAAAAGTATAACCAAGGCAACGCTCCACCAGGTTTTACTCACCCTCCACAAGGTCCCCCACAAGACAATGTTCAGCTTATGCTTCAACAAATACTTCAAGGTCAAGCCCATAATGATGCTAATATGGGAAAGAAAATTGCTGAAATTAATACAAGGATGGATTCTTCACTCAATGATCTTGCAACTCAAATAGGAGGTCTTCAACCAAAGTTCAAGCAACTTGAGAAAGGCAAGGCTTCTAGCTCCAATTCTCAAGGCACTTTACCCGGTAAACCCGAAGCTAACCCAAAAGAGTATTGCAATGCTATCTCCACTATTGATGAAGATGAGTATGAGCTTGTTGTGCTAGAATTTGAAAAACTATTTGAAGCTCCTTATGATACATCTACATTCAATGAGGACATTGAAGTTCAAGATGGGGAGGTGGCCATTGAAAATGACTCTATAGTTTTTGCTACTGAAATGGGTAAAGAAGTGTTTGATGAACCCAAGACTTCTACAAAAGCAAGAGTTGAAGAGAGGGTAAGAGAAGTGGCTAAGAAGAGTGAAGTAGGAGCTTGTGATCCCCTTATCTATAAGCCACCACTCCCATATCCTGAGCGGATTTTGACTAAGGCACAAAAGAAAGTGCTCTCAAGATTTAGAGGAAGTATGGAGAAAGTTGGTGCACCTTTGCCCAAGGGGGAGAGTTTGTCTCAGGTCAAGGATCAAATAAGGTTCATCAAAGACTTGCTAGCTAATAGGGAGGAGGTAGAAGAGCTGATGGAAAGCCTTGATCCACCAAGCACAACAAAGGATGAGTCTAAGACTATTCCAAAGCTTGGTACTCCCGGAAATTTTTTGATTTCTTGCTCTCTTGGGAATTTGAAGATTGATGAGGCCTTGTGTGATTCAGGATCAAGTGTCAATGTGATGTCCCTCGAATTATCAAAGAACCTTGGGATTAAAAACCTAAAGAAGTATCCATCACCTATTACCTTTGTTGATGCTTCCTCAAGGCAACCAATAGGCCTTATAGAAGATTATCCTTTGAAGATTGGTGAGTGTCTAGTCCCAACTGACTTCATAGTCATGGAAATGGTAAAAGCAACATCGTTGCCTCTTCTCCTAGGAACCCCGTTCCTCAATACAGTTGGAGCGAACATTGATTTCACTAACAAGAAGGTGGTTCTCAAGAGTGTTAATGATAAGGTCTTCTATCCCATGAAGCCTTCTACCTTTGGTTTTTGTGGCACAATCACATGTGCTACCATGGAAATGGATGAAAAACCACCATATAAAAAGGAGCAGCTGATGGGATTCACTTGTGTGATGCTGAAGGGTAATGACACCTTAGACCACAATGAGTATGATGGGTCAAGCTTTGATGGTGTGAGTCTTCTTGCTATGTTTGATGGGATCAATGTGAGAACAAATAGCTGAGCCACCAAAGTGGGCAAGAAGGAGGTCTAAGAAGAAGAAGAAGGTGTCAAGCATTGGAACAAACACCATGCTCATCGAGAAGGGAGGAGGAAGTTCATGTCCTCTTCAAGATCCTCCACATGCCTAAGGGTTTGAAAAGTAAAGCTTAGAGACTCTAAACAAGCGCACTTAGGAGGTATTCCCATGGTATCCTTGTATATATTTGCATTGTTTAGTTTCAATAATTTGTCTTTAAGTGTTTGTGATCATCAGGTTTGGATAAAAGAAGCAAGAGACAAAGGAAAGTGAGTTGCAGAAATCGTCTGGAGTCGCATCGGACTGATGCATCGGTTAACAAACCGATGCGACTGAATCCGAATTTGACATTGGACTGATGCATCGGTTAACAAACCGATGTAAGCACTGCCGTTCTCAAAATAAAGTCGCATTGGACAAGGGGGCATCGAGCAACAAACCGATGTAACTCACTCCGGATTTGGCATCGGTCTGTTGCATCGGTTAACAAACCGATGTGCCTCCAAACATGTAAGTCAACCTTCCCTTTTTCTGGCTTTGACCGGTCCAATTTAAGTAAACCAGTTTTTCCTTAACCGATTTTTACAGAAATTTGTCTGGTTTACTCCCTTCTTCTTCCCCAAAACTCATTTTTTTCTCCCCTACAACTCACTTTCACGTTTTCTTACAAGAACTCTCTCAATTTTCAACAAATTTTTGTGTTTCAAATACCAACAAGCTCGAATTTCCATTCTTAAACCAATTCTTCAACAATTTTCGGTCATCCTCTTGCAATTAAACAAGGTATGCTTCTAATTCCCCTTAAAATCCATCATTCTCTCCCATGATGCTTTTTGAGGTATGTGTTGCCAAAATGATCGAATTAGGTTGCAATTGATTTGGGTTATGCTTGAGAATGGTTTATATGTTGATTTCGTGGGCTATTGCATAGTTAGCATGATGAAATTTTGAAATTTTAGCAATTAGGGTTCATAAGTCCTAAAAGGTGCGAAATTTGCAATTAGTCTTGGGATTCTTGTTAGAATTTGGGGCTTTCAATTGCAACCACTTGCATTCATCATGTATAATGCTTAGCACTTGTTAGCCAACAATTTTTGAGAGGTTGAAATTTTTGAACTTTTGGTAAAAAAAAAAAAAATTATAAGTGTTGGAATTGCTTGATTCTTAGAAATTCTTGTTGTGCTCATAAGTGTTCCCTATTGTTGATAGCCAAGCTTAATTTACCATGTGCTAATTCTTGCTCAAGGGTATCTATTTTGTAGGTACCACTATGGGAAAGACTAGAGGTACAAATGATGGAGAAGCTAGCCAACAAAGGGAAGACAAGAGGAAAGGGAAACGGGAAATGGTGCAAGGCAGTGGCAGTGGGAAGGAAACACAAAGGAAAGAGCCCGGTGCTAATGAGATTTACAAAGCCCTTATGGCCTTGGAGCACCAAGGGACAAGATACCCCCACATGGAAACGCTTAGGAAGCTCGGGATATTTGAGGATGTGTTAGCTCTCTTCACCAACATGGGAATGAGACAATTCTTCCAAATGGCTCACCCCACACATCAAATCCCTCTTAACCAATTCCTTTCCACATTGAAGGTGGAGTTCTATCCCCTTTGTGCTGAACCGACCGAAGAGGAAGAAGCAGATGGACGTGGTTATATAAAATTCAAGGTGGGGAGAAAGAGCTACAAGATGTCCTTTAAGGAGCTTAGTGAAGTGTTTGGGTTCCCCGAAGGATGGAGAAAAGGGAAGTTCTTGGAGTTCACAAGAGGAGAACTTACAGCATTGTGGAGTTACATTGGAGTTGGCAAGTTCAAGCCTGGGATGAGCAAGGGTGGCGCCATTACTCATCCAACAGTAAGATATGCACACAAGGTGCTAGCCCACACGTTTTTCGCAAGGAAGGAGTGCGGGTATGTTCTTGAAGATGAGCTGGAACTCTTGGACATAGGGATCAAGGATATTCTAAGGAGCATATGCGTTGATGGGAACACAACAATCTTGAGGGGTGATAGCTCGGGCATAGGATTGATCAGTCTACTTATGAAGAGGTTGTTGAGCTACAAGGAGTGGGCAACGACCACCACAGACCACACGCCACAACTCAGCATTGGAGGAGTTGTAACACCCATTCTACTTGCTTGTGGAGCAGATCTTGGAGAAGTTACATGTGAGCCTAAGTGGATGGACATCCAATACCTTAGCAGGACAAGGCTCATCAATGGGAAGTTAGGACAAAGCTATGTCTACAAGTTTTCCTACAGCGACTCAGAAGAAGCAAGAGTCAAACTCCCTTGCCCACACTTGACAACCATCGCCACGCCAAGGCATCTCGACTTCCGCCCTCGCCTCGCTGATCTCTACGATCCTACAAGGGAACTTCCTGTTCAAAGCATAAGAAAGTCAAGAGGCTCCACTAGTGCAGCAAGAGAAGAAGAGCCTCTAGAAGAGCAAGAAGAAGCGCCACCAAACCCCACATATGGAAGCCAAAGATACTATTTCGAGGCCTATGATTCACCCATCCCTAGTCGAACTTTGCAGGAAGCTCACCACCGCATCAACATCCTCCAAAGGTGGAACAAATGGCAAGATAAGACCATTCGGAAGTTGGTGAAGACGGTTAAAAGGATGAAAAACCAAATGAAGGAGCTAAAGGCCAAGGTGGGAGGCGCCTCTTCATCACGAGCTCACCAAGCGGCTGAACATGAGGAAGGGATAGAAGAGAGTGCCATGGAGCTTGATAGAAGACACTCATTCCATGCGCAAGAGAGGACGGCTTCCCATGAGGATCCACCAAGATCCTCTTCTTATGAGACTCGCCGAAGGAAGAGGAGAGCAATGCGGTCACCAACCCCGGAATCCAGCAACGTTTCCTACTCCATGGAGGAATCCTCCTCCTCCTCAGTTCAATTCTAGGTAACATCTCCAAAACCATTGTAAATACCATTTAGATTTTTATTTTTGCATTTTGAAATCTTCTCCAAGCTTGGATTACACAAGAGACTGTGTAATTTAAGTTTGGGGGAGTATGGTGTATTTGATCTTGTGTTTTGTGATCTTATTTTTCTTTCTCATGCATTATTGAGTCTTATGCATACATCTATGGCATAGAAAAAAACCAAAAAATTGGAAAAATTTCGAAAATTTCAAAAATAAAATAGCATGTAGTTACATTTGCATTTGTCACATAAGTAGGATTGAGTCTAGCTTTCATATAGGATTGCATTCATGCATAGGGAACAATGATGATTTTTCCTGGTAAGGTGTTAAACTCATGAATTAGTTCAAGGCCCTAGTTAATAGTTGTTTGATGCTTTGTGTGCAAATTTTGAAAGTTAAAGTTGAACCCTACTTGGACCTCACCATTTGATATTCAAGTTTTAATTGAAGCATGCTTTGAATAGAAACCAACTCTCTTGAACTTGAACCTAATTTGAATATGTAATTATCATGGTTTTGCATTGCTAGAGAACTTGTGGATACCATATACATATTTGGGTTATCTTCTTTCCTTTTACCACTCTTGTTAACCCAAATAGCCGACTCTCATCTTTAGAGCGGTTGAAAACGAATTCCCAAACTAAGCTTTCTTTGAAACCTCTTTCTTATTGAGTGCATTAGGCCTTTTTCATCTTGTGAACTTAGCAAAAAGTGTTGAGTTTAGAGCGACAAGGATAGGCTTCCATGTAGCTAGCTCGAGAACAATGAGCTTGATATTTGATTTGGAACAAGTAAGTTGGCGAAGTTGAGTTGGTGAAAAGGGGAAAACGAAAATATTTGGAACAAGTGTTGGCATTGTATATTGTGCTCTAAGTGTTAAGAAAAGAAAAGAAATCCTCTAGAAAAGAAAAGTAAAAGAGCCAAGAAAAAGAAAAAAATATGGCTAAGATGTTATAAGAAAGAGGATAGCAAATTGTGGATGAAAAGAGAAAGAGTTTGAAGTAAAAGTGTGCCAACACTTGTGGTTGTAGAAGAAGTTTTCCCCAAGTACTTAAAAGAGAAAAGGAGGAAGTGGTTTGAGCTTATGGGTTTGGCGAATTGCCTTGTAATGGGTAGCTTAGGTTGGACTTGGTGAGTGAGCTTAAAAAGAAAATGAGAGTGAAGACAATTGTGTTACAAAGGGTAGATGGAAGTTTGTCCTTGTATTCATAGGTTGCTTTTTACTCTTAGCATTTTGCCAAAGTTCACTTGTTCATTGAGAGATCCCATGCATTGGAACCCCATGAAGCTGAGATCACTTTTATCTCAAAACCTTACCCAAAAACCAAACAAGTTTTCTAGCATTGTATGATTCATGATCCATGGTTACTACTTAATGAATGTTAAAGAGTTGGTGAAAATGAATGCTTGTGTAGGTTGAGGCTTGGGTTCACTTGAATGAGTATGGGTATGGCTAGACCTTTTGGAGTAGAAATTTGCATAAAAGGCATCCTAGAACTGATAACTAGGACCATTGAATTGATTCTTTTGCTTGGCACTTTTGAATTTGAGTCCTCACTTTCAAACCTCTCTCCTTAGCTTGTGTTTCATTTGCTTGGGGACAAGCAAAAGGCAAGTTTGGGGGAGTTGATATGTATATATTTTGCATCATTTTAGCATCCATTTAGTATAAGTTTCTCTTCATTTAGGAGTCTAATTTAGCATCATTGTATTGCATTGTATCATTTAGAGTCCTAGAGTGTCTTTGAATAGTCCTTGCATATTTTGTTGCATTTGGAGTTTGTTTTAGGTACTTTGGAGGCTAGGAAGACTATTTGGAGATTTGTGGACAAGTTGGAGTCAAGGAGGAGTTGGAGAACAAGAATGAGGAAGTGTCTGGCATCACATCGGTTTGTGACCCATCGGGCAACAAACCGATATGAGCCTCCTTGAGTTCGCGACGGCTTGCATAGGACAGGAACACATCGGTCATCAACCCGATGCGAAGCACCCTGGAATGGACAACGGACAGCACATCGGACAACAGTCCGATGCAAGGCACGCAGAGTTTCACATTGGCCAGCCGCATCGGTCAGACAAACCGATGCACGCACCTTCGAACTTGGCCTCATTTCGTCTTGGTCCGCATCGGACAGAGTGCATCGGACAACAGTCCGATGCGAGCTTCTGCTGAACCAGAAAACCGGGTCAATACCCGGTTTGTTCAGGG
The DNA here is from genome assembly GCA_020283515.1 of Alliaria petiolata. Classification (NCBI taxonomy): domain Eukaryota; kingdom Viridiplantae; phylum Streptophyta; class Magnoliopsida; order Brassicales; family Brassicaceae; genus Alliaria; species Alliaria petiolata. The sequence continues at coordinate 19,492,120 of JAHZTW010000004.1, read as the reverse complement.
TTAACCCGGTCCGATCACTATTCAATATAAATACCTTTTAGACCTAATTTTCTGCCTTAACTTATATTCTCTTGTTCTTAGCTTAAACTTTTAGACACTTTGGGCAAATACTTTGTTTTAAGCTTGAATCTTTGAGTTTAATGCATTATCTTTCTTAGATTTCTTGTTTTATCTTTCTCTAATCATGTTTAACCTTTCTCTAATCTTTGATTTGATGGGTTTAAGTATGGTTAGTGAGTAGTTCCTTAGAAACTTGGGGATGGGTTAAATTTAAGATTTTCTAATGGATTAATCTTGCAATCTAGGATAAATTCTTTCATTCTCTCTTATTATTAAGTAATTCCTAATGCAAAATAGCAAATCTTTACTATTTTGGATCTTAAGCATTTCATACACCCACCAAGTGTTAGATGAAATGCTTGAACCAACTTAATAAGAGATTTACATTTCTAGCCTAAGACATTAGATGTTTAGAGTGTTTATCATGCCATTTAGACTTGAATTTAATGCTTGTTGATTATCCTAATGCTAAAACATCATTAGTTCATTAGGGTGATTAAGAAAGGGATTAAGGCCACACATCATGGTTTAATCTTGTTTAAGTGTTCTAGGCATAGAGTTAGCTTGATTAGTTGCTTAAATGATTGCAAGGTTGTCCATTTAGTTTCCCAAATCAATGATTCCATCCCTAGGTTTCGTTTTAGTTAATTTGTTAATCTTGCTTAGTAGTTAATCACTTGTTTTGTGCTTGATTAGTAGTAATTAAGGCTTAATTTGATATCATTGCTCTAGTAGTGTCTCTTCTAGTTTATAGTTTGCTTTCAATTGTTGCTTGTGACTTGCATTTACCATTTTGGCTTAGCTTAAACATAACTTTGTATTCTTATTGAATCATTTCTCAAGATGGATTGATACCTCAAGTATTGCAATGATATGAGCAATTGAGGAATTGCTTGCAAGAAATAAAAACTCTTGTATCAACAACGAACCAACCGAGCTGGATAAGCAGAGGGAAAGCGAGGTGATGCAACTGATAGGGCTCAGGTTTTACCCAAATAATCAACTACTGCAAGTGCACAGCAATGCAGTTGAAGTATAAGGGGTATCGAATCCTCAGGGAAGTAGATGCTACACTAATGGTTTTTAGGTTTAGATTATGCTAGGCGATTTATATGAAATTAAAACTAAGAAATTAAACAAGCAATAAATCGGATTAAGATGGATTAAAGTTCAGGAGACGAATCACTAGGTAAGGATAATTATCACACTACAAGAAAATGATCATATTGTGACTAAAGATTTCATCACAATAAAACATATTTCGTCACAATAAAAATATTGTGATGTATATGTGACTATTAGTAAACAGTTGCAATATGATCGTCACAAATTTATTTTTGTAACAAAAACGTCACAACGTAACTACGAATTTTAATAGTAACTAATATCTCACAAGTTGTGACAATAAACAAAAGTAACAAAACTGTCACATTTACCAACTAATAATAACGTCACAAATTCGTTGTATCCTGTGACTATCATAATGTCTTAGTTTTGTCACTCTTTACGACAAAGAAATCGTCTTAAACCGTCACAATCTGGGACTAATATATCGTCACTAATCAGTAAAAATTTGCGACTTCTTCAAAGTCTTAACTATGTCACGCCTTATCACTGAAATCTCGTCACAGTTCCATCTTATTTAGCTACTCTTTTTTATCTAAACTTTGTTATGATTCTTTGCTAAATTTTTGTTACAAATTTGTCTTAATTAGCTACTGTTACAGCATCTCAAATTTGTCATGATTTTTCAAAAAATTAGCCACGATTTTGAACTAAATTATAAAAATGTATATAAAGAAACCAATATAATAATGTTAACTAATAATTTGAAAAAATTACCAAACAGTATCACTTAAAAAAAAAAAAATTCATAACATGTCGTTATGAAACATCCATACATAAGGTCTAAAATGGAAAAACAATAGAACATAAAGTAAAATCCAATTAAGTAGAATGAAAAAAAACCAAATTAAAAACCATCTCAAAAACCAATTAAGTAGCACTAGCAACCAAACTACTAATGAGAGTTTGTGCCGAAGCAGAAGTCCTCCAAAGCTTGGAGTTGTTTCTTGAAGATTTCATTCTCATCATGACTTTTTGCAGTTCAGCTTCATGTTCTTCCATCCAATGAGTTAACGTTTCCACTTCTTCGGTAGCTTGTGTGGAAATCCACGAAGACTCTAAAGACATTAAAACACCATTTTGGAGTGATCTAAGTCCAAATATCTAACCTTGTTTTGACGTTCCAACTATCTACAAAAAAAGGTAAGTATATGAATTATATTTCAATCTATGAAGAAACGCAAACAAAAGAGCTATGCAACTCATATTTTAAAGTTAACGAGTTAATAATATTAACAAAAATACCAGATTTTAAATTTACCTTAGAGTAAATATCATTTTTTTCTTCTAGGGTAAGACTGTCTACTGTCAAACCCTCTCCTTCTATATGTGACAAGCGTTCTTCAACATATTCATCAAACTTTTCTGCAATTAGTCGAGCTCTTTCATCAACATATGTTCCATCAGATTTTGGTGTGTTTTTTTTCATCACAGCAATAAAAGAAGAGTCTTCATTCTTTGCTTCCTATAAACAAAACATTAAACAAAGTTAAGAAAACTATCAATTTTTTCAAAATGGAACAGGAACGTTGGAAAAGTAGAAGATATATAAATATTACCAAAACATCTTGGATCGAGTTAACATGCTGTGCAAGCAACAAGGTTTGTCTCGGCTTGGTTTCACGGGTGGACTCGACGATGATGGGACTCAATCTCCGATGACAGATCCTTCGTCTCCGGTGAACGTGACTCCACGTTGGTGGTGTACGGCGGCATCGGCGGCGTGTCTCGTCCTCACTCTCCCTCTCTCCTTCCCTTCTCTCTCTTTCTTCTCCCTCACGATCTCTTTCTCTCCCCCTTTCTCTTCTCTCTTTTTCTCTTCTCTGATTTTTCTCTTCCTCTTCTCTCTGGTTTTNTGTGTTTTTTTTCATCACAGCAATAAAAGAAGAGTCTTCATTCTTTGCTTCCTATAAACAAAACATTAAACAAAGTTAAGAAAACTATCAATTTTTTCAAAATGGAACAGGAACGTTGGAAAAGTAGAAGATATATAAATATTACCAAAACATCTTGGATCGAGTTAACATGCTGTGCAAGCAACAAGGTTTGTCTCGGCTTGGTTTCACGGGTGGACTCGACGATGATGGGACTCAATCTCCGATGACAGATCCTTCGTCTCCGGTGAACGTGACTCCACGTTGGTGGTGTACGGCGGCATCGGCGGCGTGTCTCGTCCTCACTCTCCCTCTCTCCTTCCCTTCTCTCTCTTTCTTCTCCCTCACGATCTCTTTCTCTCCCCCTTTCTCTTCTCTCTTTTTCTCTTCTCTGATTTTTCTCTTCCTCTTCTCTCTGGTTTTTTCCTTCTCATGCGGCTAGGTAAAATGGCCAAGGGGGAGATGCATACACTTATGTGTATCAACTTAAATCACGCCAAACAAACGAGATGGGCTATTGGACTTTATAAACAAAATAAAAATCTGGCCCACTTTTCTTAAACCGGATAGTTGCAAGTAATGTACAAAAACATTTTTGCTGCTAATGAAGATCTAACTTTTGCAATTTTTTGTTTTCTTTATTCAGAATTAAAGATGCCGAATTTTGTTTGTAAAGAACAGCATTCAACATATAGTAAAATTTTTTAGCCTCAGCATTAGGCTCTTCTTCCATGTTCTGATCGAATATAGATTAAGTATTCGCAAAACTATCATAAGAATTCAATAGCTCCTCGTGCGAGTCAGACCCAAAAGCATCTTCACTACCATATATATTACGAGGATTCTCTATGATATTGTAATCTTTTCCATGAGAAATCCAAACCCAGTAGTTAAAGCGCAAAACCCCTATTATATAAATGTCTCCATACGATCTTCTCTTGGAGTAATCTTCCATTCTCACACTTAAAACATGGGCAGAAGAGCTTGCCATTCTCGATAAATAAAAGTTTGTTCTTTGCAAATCTCATAAAATTCTCCAATCCTTGGCAAAATTATTATGAAACTTGATTAGTAGTATCATCAGTTCTTTCATACATCCAACATCTTGTAACTTTAATATCATTAGTCGACGACATTGATCTAAAATATCAAAGCTTATTATAAACTTAACCGACCAACGAAAGCTTTCTTTGTCCCTTTCTTCTCAACAATTAATGACTTTGAGACAACTGGTTTTCCTCTTTCTTATCAATGGTTCTTCTCAGACATCACACAACCTTTTTTTTCTTCTCCTTGTCGTTTCTCTTATTTTTCTGTAAATTTTCACAAGATCGCAAGTATACATGGATATTATGAGATTTATATTCTTATTGATAATGCAAAAAGGAAATAACAAATATATTACTTATCTACTAAATAACACAATCGTTATTATCTAGTTAAAAAATATAAATAATGATAGTAAATATATATAACAGATGTTGGTACGATATTAACTTGATCGGTTTCATAAAATCAATGTTAATTTTCTAGTATATTAATCTTTACTAACATTTTTAATTAGATAATAAAGACTATTTTTTTTAACTTTATATATTTTTTTTCCTTATTAGTTAAGGAATATATTTTATTATTTCCTTATAGTATCAGTTAGAATACAATCTCTAATATATTATATTTTTTGACTATTTTTGTTAATAAGAAACATAGTAATGTAGTATGGCAGTTTTTCAACAGCACAAATTTAATAAATATTAGTAATTTAGTCATGAGTTATTACAAATTTGTTACACTATTCCGTTATACTATAGAGAAACAATAATTCATTTTTTAGTATCAATTAACGATTAAAGATTAGTCACTAAATCGTCATCAATAGAAACTCACAGCTTTGTCTCGACTTTGTAACAGATGGTAACTATATATTAGCTCACAATACCGTCAAAATTGCTACATTTAATATTTTAGTCACAGTTTCGTTTCTAAATGGGACATATATCAGCTATCATTTAATTCGCACCAATTAGAGACTAAGGATTAGTCACTATATCGTCATCTATGAAAACTTACAGCTTTGTCTCGAGTTTGTAACCAATTGTGATGATATATTAGGTCACAAAACCGTCACGATCGTTACATATAATATTTTAGTCACAATTTCGTTTCTAAATGCGACAGATTTTAGCTACCATTTATTTCGTCACAATATTTAGACGATACAAATACGAAATTATGACATAAATATTTAGTCACAATATCATACCTAGAATGTCACAAAATTGTGACGAATAATTTTTGTATCAAAATTTCGTCACAATAACTCCTTTTTTTTTGTAGTGTCAGGTTGAATCCAAGAATGCAGAATCTAAGTTTATTAGAGATTTATTAAGAACTGTCTATAACTCGAAACTCTAAATTAAAACCAATCAACTCTCGATGCAGAATTTAGCTATGCCTAGACTCCTAAATTCCAAATCTCTTTGCGAATTTAAACAATTAAGGCAAGCAATAAGAACATGTTCGATTTGTTCACAAAATACCTAAACCAAATCTCTTTGCGAATAGATATTTTGCTCACCTATGATTAGTTCAAGTTACTAATAATGCTCTCGCATCTATTAAATAACCTAAGGTTTGATTTCTAAGTGATCAATTCAGAAAATCAAGTTAAGCACAAATCAAGGTGAAGATCCAATTGATTTCCCTAATAATTCTAGTGATTCTACAAACTCTTCATCAAACCCTAAATCACCCTAACCTAACTAGCAAACTACTCAGACATAATTATGCAAACACAAATCATGGCTGAAATAAATTGCATAAAAGAATAGAGAATGATACAGGGGTTCGAAATCTGGCTCAGATGAGTTAGAATTGTCTCCCCAAAAGCTCAGGATCAATCTCTCTCTAAGTCTCAAAAACAGAAAATAATGATAAGGTATTTGGCTAAACAATGCCTGAAAACTATTTATAGAAGGGGATTTTTCGTCCAGGGGCAGACTTGTAATTCTTCAGAACTTGAGTGATTTCCTTTTTCTGATGGAATTGGGGAAACTTGGCCGACCTTCTTTGGTGTCGATCGACACTGATGGTGTCGATCGACACTCAGCTCGTAAATCCAGCCTCTTGACTTCATCACTTCGGCTGCTTCTCCAAAATGCTCCAAAATGTTCCATAATCTCCCATTTAGCTCCAAATGCTCTCCATCCTGTAAAGACTCTAAAAAGACTCCAAAACTAGCAAAAGACTCTATAAAAACACTTATATCATGGCTTAAAAACGGGTAAAAACCATGATATATCAACTCCCCCAGACTTAGCCTTTGCTTGCCCTCAAGCAAAACAGAAACTTAGACTGAAGTAGAAGTTTGAAAACAGGAACTTCCGAGTACTTCTTCAAAATGCCACTTTGATTAACACTTCTTGAATCCACATGATATTAGAGCCAACCTTAGGAAATGTTCAATGTACTTACCACAAGCTTAGCAATCTCCCAGTTCAAATCCAGATCCTTTCCTTGGTAAAAGATTCGAACTCTAACATTGGTAATGCCATATAACTTTTCTGATTCTCATCCCTTCCTTAGTACCAAAACAAGATATTCTCATATAGCTCCCCTATTTTCTCTTCCCTTAGTCAACTTCTGCCCATTTTCAGGGTGTTCTAAGATTTTTTTATTGACTCTTCTTATTCTTTTTGGGATCTCTGGAATGGTGCTACTCTCTACTTGTGTTCCTTGTGAGGAGACGTGTTCAAGAGCATCACTAATATTGTTCCTTGTGAGGAGACAGGCTCATGACAAAGGCACTATTCCAGACTTAGACTCTTTTTCTTTCGTTTCTTTTCTCTTAAGGGAAGATCAAGGAGAGACTGCAATTGCCTATCTGTTCGGACTGAAAGAGGAATCAAGTTCTGCGCATACCTAGTTCTTTGTAAGGGGATCTGAACTCGCCCTGTTAGACTGATTCCACTTGTAGCTTTCTACTTAGTAAGTCCTGCAATCAACTCTCATAACAATGGTTCTTCAAGTGTCAACTTCCTGTGGTTAGTTTCTAGAAAAACTGAAAGTTCCAACTAATTTTGACTCAATAAAACAAAATTTTGAAAACTTTTGACTCAAGACTCAACTGACTCTCAAAACAAAACACAAGATTAGCAACCACCTCCCCCAAACTTAAATAACACTGTCCCCAGTGTTACTAAGAATGAGTTTGGATAGAAAAATTCGTACCAAACTGTTGCAAGAAAGAGAAAAAAAATCGGATTACCTGACTTCTGCGCGTAGCGTCGATCGACACTGGAGTGTGTCGATCGACACTCTGTCCGAAGACAGAGTTCTTCCACTCGAACTTTGATGTTGTTAAGTCAGATTGTTGTTAGAATTCTTCCAAGCTGTTAGAAAACTCAACAAAAGGTTAAAAGCACAAGATAATCCAATAAGCTCAATAACTGCAACAAGTTTGAAACAAAGTATTGAATCAAATGCAGACTCAAAAGAAAAAGAAAAACTGACTCAAAATACTAAAAAGGATGGAAAAGTCACTCGTCGTCATCAGCATGTGGTGGAGAGGAACGTGGTGGTGTGGGCGGTCGAACGCAGGTAGACACAGAGGCAATGGCGTTCCAGATGGCCTGGAAGCTCTGAACCACATATCTCTGAAATGCAGCCTGCTCCATAGGAATCTCAGGAGCGTCTAGAAGGTGATGCGGACCAATAGGCTCTAAAGAGGCATGTGCTATGCGCCTAGAACAAGAAGGTCGAGGTGCATCCTCAGCTGGTCGGGAGGAAATGCCTATGCGTCTAGCAACAGGAGCAGTACTAATCTTGTTCGGACTAGGGTGAAAGGCGAGGCACAGAGGATCGCTAGTAATGTGAGTGAGATCCCTGTCAGGTAACTATACCAAACGTTGCACTCTCTGCTCGTCACTGAATGCCCACAGCCTCTCTCCTGTCACCCAGTGAGTCCTCTTCAAGTACTCCATATCAACCAAGGCACGTGATGTAACAATGGAGCAGGTAGAAGTGTCTATCCCGCAGTGCTGGAAGATAGGTGTAAGAAGACTCCCGATAGTCTCTGGCTTTGCCTTCGTTCCATTGAAAGGCTTCATCTTCAAGGAAGACAAGTGATGAGCAAATACCGCGCCAAGGTTCGCGCTAACTGGCACGTCTGTATCCTCATAAATCTCAGACCAGAGACCTCGATAAAGCAGCACCAACTCAGACACTCGCATCTTCCCTGGCTCATGCTTACACAGAAGTGTACTAGAGAACAAACAGACTAAGTAGCGCAAGGTAGGATGGCGAATGTCTGTCTGAGTGGAGGTCTTCAAATCATACCTCCCATTCCCGAAGTGCGACCAGAAATCTTGGTTATCTGGCAGCTGCGTCTGAAGAGGGACCCCAGTGGAATGCTCGTCTGCGAATCCATAGATCCCGCAGAGGTCTGGAAGTGAAATACGGTAGCGGATTCCGCGGATTAGGAAGGTCAATGTGCCTTCTAGAGCATTCCGGTTGATCTCGTTCCAGTAGTAGACTAGGGTTGTGGCAATGAACTGGCGGACAAGGTCTGGGTAAAGATCGTACTGCCGCGTCGCAATGGTGCCCATCCCAATTCTGTTCATCAAAGACAAGATGTCATCCTTGATCCCCCAGCTCCCTCATCGTCTTCTCACACGCAAAACGTGTTGGAGCAATCTCCACTCTCAGCCACGCATTGTAGAATAGCGTGTCATAAGTGTCCCATGTCTCGCTGATGTCTCTGTAAATACACGCGTCCTTTTCCACCTCCTCAGCTGGTGAATCGTCCCAACGTCGTGTAACTCAAACCTTCACCTTTTCAGGCTTAGGCCATGCAGGAAGAGCTGGAATTGCCTCATCATTGGCAGTTCCTGAGGCTTCGGCTTCAGTGTGGCGTGGTCTCTTACTCACAGGAGCCATCTACAAAAGAAAATTAAGCCAAAATCAAATTCACATTCTAAGAAATGAAGAACAAAGTGTCAGTTCGGGTCGGGTCGGGTGTCGATCGACACCGTGCGGGAAAATCCAATCCGACTCAAAAATCACAATTTCAACTTCATGAATCATTAAAACGTCAATCCAACAATCCCAATAGCAATAATCGACCTAGTGCAGACCATAAAACCCAATGAAAAATCCAAATTCACAACATGCATCATCAATTTCCAAAAATTCCGAAAATTTCAAATTAAGTGAATTGAAGGATGAAAATATGTTGGGTAGTGATCTATACCATGTTAGACAACCTAAATAAACATGATTCAACAGAGAAATCAAGTTAAAAAGGTTGAATTCGAAAATTTTCACCTTAGGTCCGAAAATGAAATTGGGAGATTTGAAGAACATACCTTTGTAGATCGAATGAATGGATGATAAAATAAGAAAGAGGGTTAAAATCCGCACGGATTAGAGCAAAGAATCACTCAATTCGGCTAAGTTTTGAGAAAAATCGGATTTGGGCAAAATTCTCTCAAGTGAGTGGTTTTGAAATTATGAGGAAGAAGGAGATAAAGGGTCGGGTTTTACCTGTGTCCGGATGGTGGTGTCGATCGACACTTAGGGGTGTCGATCGACACTGGGTCTGGTCGAAAATTCTCCTTTATTTTTTTTTTATTTTTATTTTTATCTGAAAATCCTAAATAATTATAAGTAAAAACCAAAAATAAATAGATAGATACTTACCAGTGGGTTGCCTCCCACTAAGCGCTCGTTTAACGTCAATAGCTTCATTGTTCATGCGTTTAGGCGGACGGTGCATCATCCAGAGACACAATGTGTCCTTCTGGAATCTTGGCTTGAGCCCAATAGTGTTTCACTCGCTGCTCATTCACAGTGAACTCTTCTCCTTTGGAGTTTGTCAAGACAATTGCTCCATATGGTATGACCTCTTTGATGGTGAAAGGTCCTGACCAACGTGAACGCAATTTACCAGGAAACAATTGCAAACGAGAGTTATACAGAAGTACTTGGTCATTTGGCTCGAATTGTTTGGAGATGATCTTCTTATCATGATATGCTTTAGTTCTCTCTTTGTAGATCTTTGAGTTCTCATAAGCATGATAACAAAGTTCATCCAATTCGTGGAGCTGAAGTAGGCGTCTCTCTGCAGCAGGTTTCAAGTCGAAATTCATCTTCTTGATAGCTCAATGTGCCTTGTGTTCCAACTCAACTGGAAGATGGCAAGCTTTGCCATAGAGCAGCTGGAAAGGTGTAGTTCCCAAAGGCGTTTTGTATGCAGTCCTGTAGGCCCAAAGTGCATCATATAACTTTGCTGCCCAATCTTTCCTTGTCTTGCCCACTGTCTTCTCCAGAATTTGCTTTATCTGTCTGTTGGAGACTTCCACTTGTCCACTTATCTGGGGATGATAAGGAGTCGCTACGCGATGCTGAACACCATGCTTCTTTAGCAGCTTGTCGAACACCTTGTTGATAAAGTGAGAACCACCATCACTAATGACAATCTGCGGCACTCCAAATCTTGGAAAAATGATGGTCATGAAGAGTTTAAGAACCACAACAACATCATTGGTTTTAGAAGCAACTGCCTCCACCCACTTAGACACATAATCTACAGCCACCAAGATGTATTGCATTCCATAAGATGGAGGAAAAGGCCCATGAAATCAATGCCCCAACAATCAAAGACCTCATCTTCAAGGATGAAGTTCTGTGGCATCTCATTCCTCTTACTGATCTTCCCTCTCCTCTGACAAACATCGCATTGCGTGACAAACAACTGAGCATCCTTAAACATAGTAGGCCACCAAAAGCTTGCTTGAAGAACCTTGGATACTGTCTTGAAGCACGCGAAATGTCCAGCATATTCAGAACCATGACAATGGAACAAGACATCACGAACCTCACTATCTGCAATGCATCTTCTGTAAACATTGTCTCAACAATGCTTGTATAAGTGTGGCTCATCCCAATAATACCTTCTAAGTTCCCTCATGAACTTATTCTTCTCATATCCCTTGAGATGTTTAGGCTCAATGTCTGCAGCAAGGAAGTTCACAATATCAGCATACCATGGTCGAGTTGCATCTTGAATAGCAAAGATTGGTTGGCGAAACACATCATCCAAGAGTCTTCGAACTGCTAGTGGTCCCTGGTGTCGATCGACACGAATGGTGTCGATCGACACTAGTGAAGTTGGCAAACTTCGAAGTGTTGATCTGCTAGTCGTTCTCATCATTTCGGGTGGGGTGTCGATCGACACTCCCCTAGTGTCGATCGACACTAAGCGTATCTGGTCCGAGATCATGCTTTTCAAGCGACTCTCAACAAGATATATATTCTCCTCAGGTAGAAAGTCATCAATGGGCACATCATCTTCAATTCTGATCCTTGAAAGATGATCAGCTACTCCGTTTTCAACTCCTTTCTTGTCTTTGACCTCTATGTCAAACTCTTGAAGAAGTAGAATCCATCTAAGCAACCTTGGCTTCGCATCCTTCTTCTGTATCAAGTATTTCAATGCAGAGTGATCAGTGTGGACAATCACCTTTGAGCCAACTAGATACTGGCGAAATTTCTCAAAGGCAAAGACCACAGCTAGCAATTCCTTCTCCGTAGTTGCGTAGTTCTTCTGAACATCATCCAAAGTCCCGCTGGCATAATAAATGGCATGAAGTTTCTTGTCTTTCTTCTATCCCAACACTGCGCCTACTGCGAAATCACTGGCGTCACACATCACCTCGAAAGGTAAATCCCAGTCCGGAGGTTGCACAATTGGAGCACTCACTAATGCTTGCTTGATCTGTTCAAAGGCTGAAAAACATTCTGCAGTGAACTCGAACTTCACGTCTTTGCACAGAAGAGCGGTGAGTGGCCTTGCAATCTTGCCGAAATCCTTGATGAATCTTCTGTAGAATCCAGCATGTCCTAGAAAACTCCTCACTAACTTCACATAATCCGGTGCCTGTAGCGTTGTCATGACCTCTATCTTAGCGCGATCCACTGCAATGCCTTCTGCTGAAACCTTGTGTCCAAGTACAATCCCATCTGTGACCATGAAGTGACACTTTTCCCAGTTCAAAACCAAGTGCTTCTCTTCACATCGCTGCAACACTGCGCATAAGTTGTCCAGACAGTCTTTGAAGGATGACCCATAAACAGAAAAGTCATCCATAAAGATCTCCATAAACCTCTCAATCATATCCGTGAAGATCGCCATCATAAACCTCTGAAAAATCGCAGGAGCATTACAAAGTCCAAATGGCATCCTGCGATATGCAAATGTACCATAAGAACATGTAAAAGTGGTTTTCTCCTGATCATCTAGATGGATTGAAATATGGAAGAATCCTGAATAGCCATCCAAGAAACAGTAGTATGGATGGTTCGCCAATCTCTCAAGCATCTGATCGATGAATGGTAAGGGAAAGTGGTCCTTTCTGGTCGCAGCATTCAACTTCCTGTAGTCGATGCACATCCTGTGTCCAGTCAAAGTACTTGTTGGAATCAGCTCGTTCTTCTCATTCTTCACCACTGTAACTCCTCCTTTCTTAGGAACCACATGAACTGGACTGACCCAAGCACTGTCTGAAATGGGATAGATGATCCCTGCTTCCAAGAGCTTCATGATCTCCTTCTTGACTACTTCCTTCAGGTTCGGATTCAGCCTTCTTTGATGCTCTACTGAAGATTTCGTCTCATCCTCAAGGTGAATCCGATGCATGCACAAATCTGGTGAGATACCTGAAATGTCATCAAGAGAATAGCCAAGAGCTTTGCGAAATTTGCGCAGCTTGCTTAGCAACAACGTGAGCTCTGCATTGTTTAAGGAAGCATTCACAATGACAGGATAAGTTGAATTAAGACCAAGAAATGCGTAACTTAGCCCGACAGGGAGCTGTTTAAGCTCGACTTTAGGTGCCTTAGCCTCACTCCAATCGGCGAGTGTGGCTGATTTCATTGATCGCGTAGGGTGTCGATCGACACTAAATGGTGTCAATCGACACAAATCCTCAGCAGCGACTAGTTGCATCACTTGCTCGCTTGCATCCAACATCTTTGAATATCCAGCAGCTGCATCGTCCAAGCACTCAATATCCTTTGTGGAAGTGGTCAATGCACGTTCAAGAGGGTCTGTAGGGTGGTACTCTTGGAAAATTTCTTCAGCAAGGTTGGTGAGTGAAACGACAAAGAAGGTTTGTCCATCAATTGTAGGTCTCTTCATCAACTTCTCCATGTCGAAATTAATCACCAAATCTCCAAGGTTCAGAGCGATCATACCCTTCCTAACGTCAATGATCACTACAGCTGTAGCCAAAAATGGTCTACCAAGTATGAGAGGGTCTTTGGGTTCCTCATCATATGCCAAAACCACGAAGTCTGTGGGAATCAAGCAATCTCCCACTTTGATAGGAACATCATCCAAAACACCTTCAGGGATTCTGACGGATCGATCAGCAAGTACTAGGGAGATTCTTGTGGCATTGAAATCTGTCATGTCCAGCCTTAGAGCAACTGAAAGAGGCATCAAGTTGACACTTGATCCTAAATCACACAAAGATCTCCAAAACTTATCTGAAAAGATGGAGCAGTCTAGAACAAAGCTTCCCGGATCGGAGAGTTTCTCTGGAAGCCTGTTCTGAATGACAGCACTAACTTGCTCTGATATCATCATTATGCTTTCCTCCATGTTCATGTTGTTTGTCATCATCCACTTCAAGTATCTCTTTATCACTGGAGTAGTTCTAATGGCATCCATCAAAGGGATTTCAACCACTAGTCTATCCATGATAGCCTTGCATCTAGCGTCCAGCAGCTCCTTCTTAGACTTCTTTGTCACCAAGGGGAAAGGGATCTTCGGTTTGTAGACCCTTTCTTCGGCAATGATCTTGGTTTTAGCTCGATTTGGCTCTGTCCGTGGTGGGCGTCGATCGACACCCTCCTGGTGTCGATCGACACTAGTCGTAGAAGGTGTTTCCTTCACTTCTGGTTCAGGTTCAGAGTCGTCTTTGTCTTTCATCTCCTCGGGTGTCGATCGACACACAGTAGTGTCGGTCGACACTGGGTCCGCAGCATCTTCTAAATCTTCAAGCTCCTCAAATTCCTCAATGCTAAGCCCTCTCTTCTGGACAGGCTGAAGGTTCTTCCCACTCCTCAATGTGACAGCATTCACTTGGCGTTTCAGATTGGTATCCGTCTTCCCTGGAAGGAATACCTCTTGCCTGCTAACAGCTTCTGCGGTTTGAGCAACTTGAACATCCAGCTTCTTCATATGAGAACTCAAGCTCTCAATCTTTCCATTCAGGTCCTGGTACAGTGAATCCATCTTGCCATTGAAATTCACTGTAAGCTTCTGCTGTCCCTCCAAGATCTGCTCTAGCATTGCCTCCATTTTGTTGTCTTGAGGAGGAGGCTTCTGGTATGAAGAATTTCCATAGCTCCTTGTGTAGTTGATGTTCTAAAATGGGGGCTTCGGAGTATAACCAGAAGAGTTTTGATTTCCTGTGAAGGAACTCTTCTGATAATTCCCAGTGAAGTTCCTGTTTTCTTGCTGGTTCCCATAACGTTGGCTTTGAAATCCACCTCCGTTGATGTAGTTCACGTCCTCTTCTTCACAGTCTTCACTTGGTTCGAATGACTCCACTTCATTGGCAAAGTGGACTTGCTTCTTCCCCACCAAGAGATTGTGTATGTTGTCTAGCTTCATGTTGACTTCAGCGATTTGGTTTCCTCCAACTACTCCTGCGCTTTGTCTTCTTTCGAAGTCTGCATTTTTGGTGTTGTTACTAGAAGCCAAATTGTCAATAAGCTCTATCGAATCTTCTGGAATCCTTGTGTTGAAGTTGCCATTGTTCGCAGCGTCTAAGGCCATCTGGTACCTCCAATAAATCCCTCGGTAAAAGATACCGATAAGCTGTGGCTTCCTAAAATCGTGATGTGGGCAGTCTCTCTGGTAAGATCTGAACCTCACCCAAGAAGCCTTGAATGCTTCAGTGGGTCCTTGAGAGAATGTAGTGATCTTAATCCTCAGCTCCTCGGATCTTGCTTCATCAAAGAAATTGCACAGGAATGCGTTCTTTGTATCTTCTCATGTGGTCAAAGATCCTGGTGGCAGTTGCTTCAGCCAGTGTGATGCATCTCCATCAAGCGAGTACGGGAAAAGCTTGCAGAAGAGATAATCATAGGTCACTCCATTAGCTTTGATGCTTGATGCGAGGTCCTCGAATCTCTCAACGTGGTCCATGGGATGCTCATTAGGAAGACCATTGAAGGGATGCTGAGCCACTAAAGTGTAGTAAGCATGCTTCAGCTCGAAGTCATTCCTCTGAAATGCAGGAGGACGGATCGCAGCTCTATTAGCATAGAACTGGTCTGGGCGGTTGTATTCGCCTAGTGTTATTCCACATCCAGCTTCTGCACCGGCGATTTGTATCGCTGGTTCGACTATGACGGCGCCAACCTCAACAAGTCTCTGTCCTTGGGCGTTCCTTATGTTGCCCTGTAGGTCAACAAAGTCGCCAGCCTCGTTGCGTATCATGATCATAGGTTCTGTCATCTCTGTCCGTGCAAGGTGTCGATCAATACAGGTGGTGTCGTTCGACACTAAGGTAGTGTGTCGATCGACGCTTGTTGTGTCGTTCGACGCTCGGACAGACTTGCGGTTTGTAAGTTCGAGACGGTTTATTTCCTGGTTCAAAGTGACTAGTTCTTTTTCCTTGTTGCTTCTGGTACTGGGCATGCACCTGAAACAAAAGGTAGAAAACTTAAATTAGTAACAAAAATAAAAGTAAAACCTAGACAGAATCCTAATACTAGATCCCGTAGGTAGCTATTACTTCCCCGGCAACGGCGCCAAAAACTTGGTTTTAACCCAAATAATCAACTACTGCAAGTGCACATCAATGCAGTTGAAGTATAAGGAGTATCGAATCCTCAGGGAAGTAGATGCTACACTAATGGTTTCTAGGTTTAGATTATGCTAGGCGATTTATATGAAATTAAAACTAAGCAATTAAACAAGCAATAAATCGGATTAAGGTGGATTAAAGTTCAAGAGACGAAGCGCTAGGTAAGGATAATTATCAGGTTGAATCCAAGAATGCAGAATCTCAGTTTATTAGGGATTTATTAAGAACCGTCTAGAACTCGAAACTCTAAGTTAAAACCAATCAACTCTCGTTGCAGAAGTTATCTATGCCTAGACTCCTAAATTCCAAATCTCTTTGCGAATTTAAACAATTAAGGCAAGCAATAAGAACATGTTCGATTTGTTCACAAAATACCTAAACCAAATCTCTTTGCGAATAGATATTTTGCTCACCTATGATTAGTTCAAGTTATTAATAATGCTCTCGCATCTATTAAACAACATAAGGTTTGATTTCTAAGTGATCAATTCAGAGAATCAAGTTAAGCACAAATCAAGGTGAAGATCCAATTGATTTCCCTAATAATTCTAGTGATTCTACAAACTCTTCATCAAACCCTAAATCATCCTAACCTAACTAGCAAACTACTCAGACATAATTATGCAAACACAAAACATGGCTGAATAATATTGCATAAAAGAATAGAGAATGATACAG
>JAHZTW010000004.1:19440082-19474135 GCA_020283515.1 Alliaria petiolata | reverse complement strand
ATCCCTAGATTAAAGAGATCTCCATAGAGAATCTCTAGACCTTAAAACCCCCAAATCCAAGAAGAGAATGAGATGAAGAACAAGAAAATACCCAAAATCTAGTTTTCAACCCCCTTAAATCATCCCAACCCCAAACCTTGGTGGATTACTCACAACTCATGTTCATACCTCTCTTAAACACAAGTTTAGAGCTGATGAACATAAGCGGTTTTTAAGATGAAGAAAGATTTGAAATTTAAATACTTGTGGAAGATAATAAAATACAAGAGATTTTTACAAAGAAAACAATTAGTATTAAGAAGAAAGACTTGACATTAGAATATCTTAAATACAATATATAAATAATAAACACAAGAGTTTTCGGAAGAGCTAAGTAAGAAGAGCAAAGAACTCAAGAACACTCCAAGAAAACTTACAAGAACACTAAGAAGACTTTGAAAGAGAGAATATAAGACTTGATTAAAAACTTGAATGAAAACTCTATTAAAAACTGGATGATAAACTTAGTGAAAAACTGAATGATTATTACAAGCACACACACACTCCTTATATAGAGTTTTAAACATGACTCTTGGCCTTAAAAGAAGGGTCAAGGGGCAAGAGACAAGGGGCAAGGGACAAGGGGCAAGGGATAAGGGGCAAGGGACAAGGGACCTCTCTAATCCCACTTTTACTAAAGTATAAACACTTTTTTGGAGCACTTTGCAAGTGGTATCTTTTGGTTCAGGTTCATGGATTGATCGATCTGTATCTTTTGAACTACTGCACCGTGTGACTTGAAATCACAACCAAATTAAAGCTAACTCAATTTCCTAAAACTCTCATGAAGACTGCTGAGGCTAAATGACAATAAAAAACCCTTCATCCGAGCTGATCGTTCAGTTAACGAAATTGTTCGCCAAACTTCCAGACGGACATGTTCTTACTTAAATAGCCGTATCTTCTGAACCACTGACCATAATGACTTGAAATAACCTCTGAACGAAAGATAACTCAATTTTCTATTAGTTTTATGAAGGTTGCGGAGGCTGAATCGGAATGGAAAGTCTTTGTAAAGTCTGATCTTTAAGTCGCTTTAGGTGGCATGGATTTGAATTGGTTGCAACATCTGGTACATCAAGTCATATGACATCAATTTTCTCTCTGCTTGTTCCTAGCTCATCATCTTATGTTTCCAGCTTCCACATTGTCTCCAAATGCATAGAATAACCTGAAATGATGCATATATACAAAAGAAAATGCAAATGCTAATGCAAATGTTCTAAATCCTATAAATGATCAAATACTATGATTATACTTACCTATAAATGAAATATGGATGAAAATTTATTCTAAATGCATGGTAGATATGGGAAATATATGTGTATATCAACTCCCCCAAACTTGTCTTTTGCTTGCCCTCAAGCAAACCAAATTGAAGCTAGGAAGAGATGATTAAAAAACGGGGGCTCAAATCCAAAAGTGTTTTTCAAATGTATCAATTTAGAGGTCCTTGCTCTCAGTTCTAGGATGCAGAACACAAAATCTACTCAAAAGAACTTAGCCATATTCATCACAAATTGAAATTCAAATCATGACTTGTTTATTCCTAGCAATCCAAGAATCAAAACTTTTAACATTTATTAAGAGCTCCAAACCGTGAATCAAACTTGTGCCTTTTAAAACTGAATACATTTGGTAAGGGTTAAGTTTATGAGATAAAAATGATCTCATTCAAATGGGTACTCCAAGCAATGGTTTCTCTCAAAAATGTTTGAACTTATACATAATGCTAAAGGTAAAAGGCAATGTATGCATACATGACTAGACTCTCATCTACCCAAGTATACTAACAATGATCTAAATCCCTCTCTCATTCATTTTCATTTTTTTCAAGCTCACTCACCCTCTAGAAAATACCCAAATCAACAAGGCTATTCACGCCAAGCTTAAACCCATAAGAACTCCATCAAACACTTTCTTTTCTTAGGAAAACTTCTTAAACTTTGATTAAGGCTAGTGGTAAGATCATAAATATTAGCTCTTTTCTTTCTTTTGATAGCTTTCTTCTAAAAATATTTCTTTTATGCATTTGGCCTCTAGGGCTCTTTTTCTTTCTTTTGAGCTTTTTCTTATCACAAATCAAGATCAACCACTAGAAATATGTATCCCTTTTTCATCTTTTTCCTTAACACCTTCCCATTCTCAAACCTGTGAACTCCCAATTCCCAATCAAGCCTAAAACTAGCTAAAATGCAAAGCTAGCAACATTATGAGAGCCTAAACATGTCGCCCAAAACCTAACACTTTATGCCAAGTTCAAACAGAAAATAAGGCCTCACAATTTGCAATCACACACGAAATTTGGCTTGAAATAAGGCAAGGGTCAAGGTGTGGTATTCTATTTAGGCTTACAAAGAGTGGTGAAGTGAATAAGAAAGCCTAAATTTTTTTTTTTGTAATCCATGTATTCTTTTTCAAAAGTACAAGCATGATAATTAGATGTTCATTTTAAGGTTCCGATTTTTAAGTATTGATTCAATTCATGCTTTTTTCAACTTTAAGCCAAGAAAATCAAATCAAATGATCCAAGCATGGTTAGAACTTAATTTCAAAGTTGTACAAGGCATCAAAGAACTACTAACAAGGGCCTTGAACCAATACATGAGCTTAAAACACTTTTAAAGGAATTTTTTCATCATTGCCCCCTATGCATATGAGTGATGCAACCTATATGATAAAAATCTAGACTCAATCCTACAATATTTGATAATGCAAATGCAAGCTATATGAATTTTTTTTCGAAATTTTTATGAATTTTTCTTTTTTTTTTTTTTTTTCTATGCAAAATATTTTTATGAATGTAAGAAGACTCAAAAATAAAAACACAAAATAAGATCAAATAAAATATGTCAAAGCACAAACTCTCCTCCCCCAAACTTGAATGACACCGTCTCGGTGTTAAACAAATTCAAGAGAAGAAACACAAAAATAAAAATAAAAATGCATGTTATATACAAAGTTTGGCGTTTTTGGTACCTTGAAGTTTATTGTGCTTAGGCCTTGTAGGCTCGGTTCTTGGTTCTCATTCACTTGTTCCTTGCTCACACACACTCAAAAGAGAAAGCATAAATTTGATACAAAAATATATACAATGATAGTCATGGGATTGCCTCCCAAGCGCGCTTTGTTTAAAGTCTCTTAGCTTGACTTTCCTTACAAATCTTTTTAGGCTGGTGGGGGGTCTTGGAAAGGCAACATGGTGCTCTCCTTGCTGCAGTCACTCGCCATGTAGGGCTTGACTCTGTGCCCATTCACTGTGAAATTTTCTCCACTCTTCCCAACCAAAGTTACAGCGCCATATGGTAGTACCTCCTTTATCGCAAACGGCCCGGACCATCTAGACTTGAGCTTTCCGGGAAACAGCTTCAGTCTTGAGTTATAGAGTAGAACCATGCCTCCCTCTTTGAGCTCCTTGTGTACCAACTTCTTGTCATGAAAGGCTCTGGTCCTTTCCTTGTAAATCTTGGCGCTCTCATAAGCGTCCATCCTTAGCTCATCAAGTTCTTGAAGTTGTATTAATCTCTTTTCTTGGGCCGTCTTGAGATTGTAGTTGAGTTGCTTCACGGCCCAAAGAGCTTTGTGCTCTAACTCCACAGGAAGGTGACAAGACTTGCCATAGAGGAGGTTAAAAGGCGTGGTTCCAATGGGAGTTTTGTAGGCTGTTCTATACGCCCAAAGAGCGTCATCTAGCTTGCTAGACCAGTCCTTCCTTGTGACTCCCGCGGTTCTCTCCAAGATGGTCTTGATTTGCCTGTTTGAAACCTCCACTTGGCCACTTGTTTGAGGGTGATAGGGCGTGGCCACCTTGTGCTTAACACCATGTTTCTTCAAGAGACTTTCAAAAATTTTGTTGATGAAGTGGCTGCCTCCATCACTAATCACCACTTTAGGGACTCCAAATCTTGGGAAGATGATTGTTTTGAAGAGTGTAACCACCACCTTTGAATCGTTTTTTGGTGAGGCTATGGCTTCCACCCATTTAGACACATAGTCTACTGCTACAAGGATGTACTTGTTGCCATAAGATGATGGAAATGGCCCCATAAAATCGATTCCCCATACGTCAAAGATCTCCACTTCAAAGATTGGTACTTGTGGCATCTCGTTTCTTTTGGTGATGTTCCCGGCTCTTTGGCATGCTTCACATGACTTGATGAATTGATGTGCATCTTTGAAGAGTGTAGGCCACCAGAACCCAGCTTGGAGAACCTTTGTAGCTGTCTTGAAACCCGCAAAATGACCTCCATATGTCATACCGTGGCAATGGAGAAGTATGTTTCTCGCCTCTTCTCTTGTGACACATCTTCGGTATAGGCTGTCCACGCACCTTCTGTATAGGTAAGGGTCATCCCAAAAGTAGTGTGAGACGTCCCTCATAAATTTCTTCTTGTGGTACCGGTCCATATGAGTAGGCTCCTCTCCACATGCTAAGAAGTTAACAATATCCGCATACCAAGGGAGATCTTCTTCTCTTAGACTTAAAACTTCTTCAAGCTTCTCTTCTAGCCTTGCACATACCACGGTATTGACCATCATAAGCTGCTCTTCAGGGAGTGAGTCGTCCAGAGGTAAGATTTCTTCCACTCTCATCCGTGAAAGATGATCCGCTACACCATTCTCTATGCCTTTCTTGTCTTTGATCTCCATATCGAATTCTTGCAAGAGAAGGATCCACCTCAGGAGCCTTGGCTTGGTATCCTTCTTAGAGTAGATGTACCTCAGTGCTGCATGGTCAGTGTATACTATCACCTTAGAACCCACCAGGTATGACCGGAACTTCTCAAATGCAAAAACAACCGCTAGGAGCTCCTTTTCGGTAGTTGCATATTTCACTTGTGTATCGTCCAAGGTGCGGCTAGCATAGTAGATAACATGCAACCTCTTGTCTTTCCTCTGCCCCAAGACAGCTCCTACAGCATAGTCACTAGCGTCGCACATGATCTCAAAAGGAAAGTCCCAATCCGGAGCTTGGACTATCGGTGCGGTTACTAGCGCTCCCTTAATGGTTTTGAACGCTTGGTGGCATTCCTCATCAAAGTTGAACTCGGCTTCTTTGCATAGTAGTCTTGTTAGAGGACGTGCTAGCTTGGAGAAATCTTTGATAAACCTCCTGTAGAAGCCGGCATGCCCCAAGAAACTTCTTATGCCTTTCACGTTAGCCGGAGGCGCCAAAGTGAGCATCACTTCCACTTTTGCTCTATCCACTTCAATGCCTTTTCCTGAAATCTTGTGACCAAGGACAATCCCCTCTGTTACCATGAAGTGGCATTTCTCCCAATTGAGCACGAGATTGGTCTCCTCACACCTCTTGAGTACCCTGCACAAATTAGACAAACAAACACCAAAGGAAGAGCCATACACGGAGAAATCATCCATGAATACCTCAACCATCTCCTCAATCAAATCAGAAAATATAGACATCATGCATCTTTGAAATGTAGCAGGAGCATTACATAAACCAAAAGGCATTCTCCTATATGCATATGTTCCATAAGGACAAGTGAATGTTGTCTTTTCTTGATCATTAGGGTGAATCGGGATTTGAAAGAAGCCACTATAACCGTCTAGAAAACAGTAATAGGGATGGTTGGCTAATCTCTCAAGCATTTGATCAATGAATGGCAGTGGGAAGTGGTCTTTCCTAGTGGCTTTGTTAAGTTTCCTATAGTCTATGCACATTCTATGGCCGGTTATAACTCTAGTAGGAATTAACTCATCTTTTTCATTTTTTATAACTGTGATGCCCCCTTTCTTAGGTACCACATGGACTGGAGAGACCCACGTGCTATCACTGATAGGGTATATCACGCCAGCCTCTAGGAGTTTTAGGATTTCTTTTTTAACCACTTCTTTCAAATTAGGATTCAAACGTCTTTGGTGTTCAATTGAAGAAGTGTTCTCATCATCTAAATGAATCCTATGAGTACAAAGTAATGGTGAAAGGCCCTTGATATCACTAAGAGAATACCCAATGGCCTTTCTATACTTTCTCAATTCCCTAAGGAGGGTGTCTAACTCATCATCATTCAGATTGTCATTAACAATGACCGGGTAAGTGTTATTTGTACCTAAGAAAGCGTACCTTAGTCCAATTGGTAGCTGCTTGAGGTCCACCTTTGGGGCTAGCAGCTCACTCCAGTCCTCCCCTTGGTTTGTGTTGAGGCCACTGTCCTCTTCGTTTCCTCTTAAGCCAGCATCAATTCCAAAAGCAGGACGTTCCATATCCAGCTCCAAGTAGGCGTCTTCCTCTTCTTTCAAAACCTTGCGTGAGTCTAATAGTTTGGCATACTCTTGTGTTTCCTCATTAAGATACCCAAACTCTCCACATTCCGTGGTCAAGGCTAGCAGGAGGTTGTCCTCTTGGTTTAGTTCTTCAAGCAATTCATCAGCCAAAAGATCCATAGCCTCTATGTAGAAGACTTGACCATCAATCGTTGGTTTCTTCAAAACCTCATTGATATCGAAGTTAAGTTTGATGTCCTTTCCCAAGTGCAACGAAATCTTGCCATTCTTGACGTCTATTATGGCTCCAGCAGTTGCCAAAAACGGTCTTCCAAGGATTAGAGGATCCTTGGGTTCTTCATCCATCTCAAGAACAACAAAGTCCGTGGGGACATTCACGTTGCTTATCCTCACGGGTAGGTCTTCAAGCATTCCTACCGGGAGCCTTACACTTCTGTCAGCCAAGATCAATGAGATCCTGCATTCCTTAAACTTGGTGAAGCCTAGCTTCTTTGCAATGGAGTGAGGCATTAGGTTTATGCTTGCTCCTAAGTCGCACAAACAGTTGCTAAACTTCAATGGCCCTAGCGCACAAGGTATGGTGAATGAGCCTGGATCTCCTAGCTTCTTTGGTGTTATCTCTTTGTGGATGATTGCACTGCACTCTTGACTCAACACCATGACCTCTTGACAACCTTTAGCTGTCTTGGCAAGCGTGTCCTTCAGGAACTTTGCATATTTCGGCACCATGGCTAAGCAATCAAGCAACGGCAATTTGAGCTCAACATTTCTCAAATGTTTTTCGAACAAGGCTCTGTGCTTCTCAATCAGCTGCTTCTTGAAGCGTCCAGGGAAGGGGAGCTTCGGTTTGTAAGGTGGAGGCACGAAAATATTTTTTTCTTTGCTTGTTTCCCCCACTTCTTTTGCGAAAATCGCTTCCTTGCCTTTTCTTGCTCTTTCAATGTAGACATTATCAAATGTGATCTCTTGATCATTTGAAAGATCACTCCCCTCTTCTTGAATGACAATGTCCTCATTGTCTTTAACTGTAGATGGCGGTGCTACCATTTTTCCACTCCTTAGGTTGATAACATGTGCATACTCCTTCGGATTAGCCTCACATTGGCCGGGTAAAGTACCTTGGCCGCTTGTACTAGCTTTTCCTTTCTCCAGCTGACGAATTTTGTTGTTGATGTTGGTGAGCTGGGTAGAGACGTCCTGAAAGGAGGAGTCCATGCGTTTGTTGATATCAACATATTTTTGATCACTGGTCGTTTGGCCTTGTATAATTTGTTGGAGCATTGCTTGTAGCGAATCTAGAGTTGGCGCTGGATTTTGTTGCTGCTGAGGCATGAAACCAGGAGGGTACGGTTTGTTCCCTTGCTGTTGGTGGCCTTGGTAGGGTGCCTGTCTTTGCCCTTGGTACCCACCGTTTTGTTGGAATCCACCTTTGTTGTATGGGACAAACGGTTTGCCTTGATTTGCTTGTTGTGGAGGGTACACTTGGTCCTTTGGATTCTCCACGTTTGTGCTTCTATAAGACAAGTTGTTGCTGTTGTTGTGATACCTTGGAGCATATCCCTGTGGCTTAGGATACTCTTGCCCAGCAACCCAATTCGCCTCTTGATACTGGTCCTCTTGTATAAAGTCCGCACTTTCACCAACAAAGTGCACATGTTTTTGGCCAGTAAGCATCAGCTTGTCAATCTTCTCATGGAGTGACTTTATCTCCTTCTTGTGTGCCTCCAGGTCGTGGCCTCTTGGTGCACGGTCATAGTCCTCACAGTAGTTTCCATCACTCAATGCCAAATTCTCAATGAGCTCCATTCCCTCGTTGACATCTTGTCCAAGGAAGTTGCCTCTGCTTGCCGTGTCTAATAGCATGCGGATTTTTGGTAATGCTCCACGGTATATTGTGCTGAGGAGTGCCTCCTCAGTGAAGCCATGGTGAGGACACTGGATTGTGTAGTCCTTGAAGCGCTCCATTGCTTCACTAAATGTCTCATTGTGCCTTTGCGTGAAACCGTTGATCTCACTTCTCAGCCGAGCCGTCCTTGTGCTTGAGAAGAACTTTGAGAGGAAGGCTTTCTTGCATTCAACCCAGGACGTGATGGTGCCTTGAGGTAAGGTCTTCTCCCAATGCCGAGCTTTGTCCCCAAGAGAGAAAGGGAAAAGCCGTAGCTTGAAGCTATCCTCCGAGATGCCATTGATTTTTATCATTCCACACACTTGTTCGAAGTTGTCCAAGTGCTCCAGGGGGTCTTCCATAGCCAGGCCATGGAACTTGCTGTTCTGGACCATAGATATAAATCCAGGCTTGATCTCAAAATTATTGTTTTGCACCGGTGGTGGCGTTATGCCAAAGCGATTGGTGTGTGTGTTTGGTGCATCACCGGCTCCAATGATGCGTGGTGCCCTTTGTGGATGGTAAGGCTGTCCGATTCCTCTGCCAGCAGCAGCGTGTTGAGGTGGATCCTCCACCTGGTCATGGTCAGCCATCACTTCTTGATGGTATTCTTCGATTTCAAGTAGGAGTCTCTCCCTCCTATGTCTTGCGCTCCCTAGTTGTTGGATGTTGTCTAGTGGCGTGAGCAGGTTGTTGTCGCCTCTAGACCTCAGGTTCATGTACCTGAAAACACAAGCACAATAGCACCAAAATTAGTAACCAAATAGAAAAGAAAAACTTAGACTCCACTAATCTCCAAATCCTAATACTTTCAATTTTAACCCAAGTTTGGCAACGGCGCCATTTGATAACTAGCTTTTTCTCAGAGATTATCAAACCTAAAGCATAGTCAAGTCATTGTAATACTTCAGGATGTCAATCCAACCTTGGGGTGAAAGATACTAGGAATACAAGAAATTTATGAAGCTAAGCAAAATTCGGTTTAATTGGGTAAGAATTCTAAAAACAATTGCTTGCGGTATTTAAACAGACACGAAAACAATTTTACAAATCCCACAGAAGGGTTATACTACTACTAGATGACTCCTAAACAATAAAACAACCGATGTACTAATTTTACAAAATCAAAACTTAAAACCGGATTATCTAGACAAATATATGCTAAGTGGCAAGATTTTCGAAAACTACTTCTAAAAATCAAACGGTTACCAAATCAATTCCAGACATAAAGCAAGACTCTAGACAATTTCTAAAATATTAAAAATAGCTCAAACACGATTTTACAAATTTATTAAAACTCTATTGCATAATTAAGCTAATTTAAAGATTTTTAGAGAAAACAATTAACTTTGAACAGGGAGAAAATGATTTTTAGTTTTCAAATATTAAAAACAGATTCAAGGTTGGGATTCATTCTTAGGGAGGTTGAAAATTCGAACTTGGGTTTTGAAAACATATTTTTTTACACTTTTTAGTGCTATCTCTAAGCCTTAAGAAACCTAACTAGATTTACCCATGGTGTATGGTGTAAATCCTTTCTTCACTCTATCATCCTAACCCATGGTGTTTGGTGGAAAGATAAGGTGAAGAACATTAAGCATAGATCTTAAAAAGTGGCTTAACTAGCTCCCTAAACATCCATGGTGTATGGGAAAGGATGAGCTAGTCTCTTGGATTTGGTTTTAAGGGATTTCCTAAGTCTTTTTGGGACAAGGAAATCCCTAGATTAAAGAGATCTCCATCGAGAATCTCTAGACCTTAAAACCCCCAAATCCAAGAAGAGAATTAGATGAAGAACAAGAAAATACCCAAAATCTAGTTTTCAACCCCCTTAAATCATCCCAACCCCAAACCTTGGTGGATTACTCACAACTCATGTTCATACCTCTCTTAAACACAAGTTTAGAGCTGATGAACATAAGCGGTTTTTAAGATGAAGAAAGATTTGAAATTTAAATACTTGTGGAAGATAATAAAATACAAGAGATTTTTACAAAGAAAACAATTAGTATTAAGAAGAAAGACTTGACATTAGAATATCTTAAATACAATATATATATAATAAACACAAGAGTTTTCGGAAGAGCTAAGTAAGAAGAGCAAAGAACTCAAGAACACTCCAAGAAAACTTACAAGAACACTAAGAAGACTTTGAAAGAGAGAATATAAGACTTGATTAAAAACTTGAATGAAAACTCTATTAAAAACTGGATGATAAACTTAGTGAAAAACTGAATGATTATTACAAGCACACACACACTCCTTATATAGAGTTTTAAACATGGCTCTTGGCCTTAAAAGAGGGGTCAAGGGGCAAGAGACAAGGGGCAAGGGACAAGGGGCAAGGGACAAGGGACCTCTCTAATCCCACTTTTACTAAAGCATAAACACTTTTTTGGAGCACTTTGCAAGTGGTATCTTTTGGTTCAGGTTCATGGATTGATCGATCTGTATCTTTTGAACTACTGCACCGTTTGACTTGAAATAACCAACAAATTAAAGCTAACTAAATTTCCTAAAACTCTCATGAAAACTGCAGAGGCTAAATCACAATAAAAAACCCTTCATCCGAGCTGATCGTTCAGTTAACGAAATTGTTCGCCAAACTTCCAGACGGACATGTTGTTACTTAAATAGCCGTATCTTCTGAACCAATGAACATAATGACTTGAAATAACCTCTGAACGAAAGATAACTCAATATTCTATAAGTTTTATGAAGATTGCGGAGGCTGAATCGGAATGGAAAGTCTTTGTAAAGTCTGATCTTTAAGTCACTTTAGGTGGCATGGATTTGAATTGGTTGCAACATCTGGTACAGCAAGTCATATGACATCAATTTACTCTCTGCTTGTTCCTAGCTCATCATCTTATGTTTCCAGCTTGCACATTGTCTCCAAATGCATAGAATAACCTGAAATGATGCATATATACAAAAGAAAATGCAAATGCTAATGCAAATGTTCCAAATCCTATAAATGATCAAATACTATGATTATACTTACCTATAAATGAAATATGGATGAAAATTTATTCTAAATGCATGGTAGATATGGGAAATATATGTGTATATTAGTATCGGGATGATCCCGACGGAACCTGGCCGATATGGGGACGCGACTACCAATAACGAGCAAAGACAACATGGGGAACCTCCAATTTCGGCTACATATCCTCCGCCAACCCCTCCGTACAATGCAAATGCCTACACTCAGCAGGCATTTACTCCTCTTCCCCACTGTTACTCTCAACATCAACAATATCAAGCTCCATACCCACCACCACCATATGGACATTACGGTTTCTACCCACATCAAGAATCTTCTCACTCAGCTGGTTCAAAGTCACTGCAGCAGCACCGAGGATATCAAATCAATCAATTCACGCCTGGACAAGCAGAAAGAACATATCAAGCTAATCCAACAACCAATGCACAATGAAACAACTATACAACCAGCCTACGTACAAGCTGTAACTCTACGGAGCGGTAAGAATCTTGCACCAAAATCTCAAGCTCCGAAGATCAGATAGGACGCTTCAGATCTAGTGGGGGGGGACAGCTCTGAAAAATCAGAAGTCAACAAATAGGTAGAAGAGGTTCAAGATAGTGTTGAAGATCAGCTGTTCACCAAACTCAGAGAACAAAATATCGGGATGACACCGATACCTGCTGCCCGTTATAAGAAACCAAAAGAGCCACGATTTGTTCCCCCCGCATACAAACCTCCTTACCCCTTTCCAGGAAGGTTCAAGAAGGATTTCCTCGAGAAATACAGAGCTCAGTTTGCAGAGCATCTGAAGAAAGTGGTACTGACCGTGCCGCTCATGGACGCTTTGGCATTGGTACCACCGTACCAAAAATTCATAAAAGACGCTATCTTAGCAAGAACAAAGGAACTCCAAGGCATGATGGTGATGACGCAAGAGTGTAGCGCCATCATCCAAAAGAAGATAGTTCCCAACAAACTAGACGATCCCGGAAGCTTCACTCTTCCTTGTTCAATAGGCCCACTCACATTCAACAATTGCCTTTGTGATTTGGGGGCAAGTGTGAGCCTCATGCCACTGTCAATAGCCAAAAGACTGGGTTTCACATCCTACAAGCTAAGCCGAATATCTCTGATTCTGGCGGACAGATCCGTAAGGTTGCCGAAGGGGCTACTCGAGGACGTTCCCATTCGGATTGGCGATGTCGAGGTACCAACCGATTTTGTGGTGCTCGAAATGGATGAAGAACCGCGAGATCCCCTTATCCTTGGGAGACCCTTTTTAGCCACAGCAGGGGCAGTGATTGATGTGAAGAAAGGCAAGATTAAGCTCAATCTCGGAAAAGACATCGTCCTCAACTTTGACATAAAAGAAGTTATGAAGAAACCTACTATAGAAGGAAAAGTCTTCTGGGTGGATGCAATGGATGAGCTAAGCGACGAGCTCTTTGAGGAGCTATCCTTAAAAGACCCATTGCTAGTCGCTCTGACAAAAGAGAAGAAGCAGCACGGATATATGGGGAAGGAAAACGAAGTCTATGTCATGCATCTGGATTCAAGGAAAGCCATTGAGGATGATGAGTTTCCCGAGGACTTAGAGCACGGAAGGCATAAGATCGCATGGGAACCAAAACTGGGAGAATATCGGGATCGGACCGATAAAGACACATCAAGCTCAGTTGGCTAGTGCACACGCGGGGATTGGAACGAACTTGATGCCCCAAAACTCGAACTCAAACCTCTTTCAGAAGGGCTAAGGTACGCTTTCCTAGGTCCTAACTCATCTTACCCGGTCATTGTCAATGAAAACTTAAATGAATTAGAATTGTCCTCCCTTTTAAGTGAGTTGAGAAAGTTTAGGAGAGCAATTGGTTATTCCTTGGATGACATCAAGGGCATATCCCCTTCTCTCTGCACACATAGGATACATCTAGAAGATGAATCTATGACTTCTGTAGAACATCAAAGAAGGTTAAACCCTAATTTGAAAGAAGTTGTAAGGAAAGAGATTCTTAAACTTCTAGATGCGGGTGTTATCTATCCAATTTCGGATAGCACTTGGGTTTCACCTGTCCATTGTGTGCCCAAAAAGGGAGGAATCACTGTAGTCAAGAATGAGAAAGACGAATTAATACCCACACGAACCATAACAGGCCATAGAATGTGTATTGATTATAGAAAATTAAACTTGGCCACAAGGAAAGATCACTTCCCCCTCCCTTTCATAGACCAAATGCTGGAAATGCTAGCTAACCATCCATACTACTGTTTTCTGGATGGCTATAGCGGCTTCTTCCAGATACCGATACACCCAAACGATCAAGAGAAAACCACATTCACATGCCCATATGGTACCTTTGCATATCGAAGGATGCCATTTGGGTTATGTAATGCACCAGCAACCTTACAAAGATGTATGCTGTCAATTTTCTCTGACCTAATAGAGGAAATGGTAGAAGTGTTTATGAACGATTTTTCTGTGTATGGTCGCTCTTTTGGTGTTTGTTTGTCGAATTTGTGTAGGGTACTCAAGCGTTGTGAAGAGACAAACTTAGTACTCAATTGGGAGAAGTGCCACTTCATGATCAGAAAAGGAATAGTGCTTGGTCACAAGATATCAGAGAGGGGTATCGAGGTAGATAAGGCCAAGATAGAAGTCATGGTGCATTTGAAGCGACCTACCACAGTGAAAGAAATTCGTAGCTTCCTCGGGCATGCAGGCTTCTATAAGAGGTTCATCCGTGATTTCTCCAAGAAAGCTAGACCACTCACTAGGCTCTTATGCAAGGAGGCCGAGTTTGTCTTCGACAAGGATTGCCTTCAAGCGTTCACCACGATCAAGGACGCTCTTGAGAGTGCTCCCATAGTCCAAGCCCCTGATTGGGATCTACCATTCGAGATCATGTGTGATGCAAGCGATTATGCCGTGGGAGCTGTTCTCGGCGATAGAAAAGATAAGAAGTTATACGTGATCTACTATGCAAGTCGGATACTAGACGATACCCAAGTGAAGTACGCCACGACCGAGAAAGAACTATTGGCAGTCGTGTTTGCTTTTGAACAATTCAGAAGCTACTTAGTGGGATCAAAAGTGATCGTTTACACGGACCATGCGGCACTAAGGTATATCTATGCGAAAAAGGACACCAAGCCGAGACTGCTAAGGTGGATCCTCTTGCTACAAGAGTTTGACATGGAGATCCTGGACAAAAAGGGGATAGAGAACGGTGTAGCTGATCACTTATCCCGGATGAGGATAGAAGATTTGATTCCCATCAATGATGCTCTACCAGAAGAACAGCTCATGATGGCAGTTGTCCTAGGAGGAATGTACCGAGTGAATAAGAGTTTGGAAATTGTAGCCAGCATGGAAGAAAACGACATTCATTGGTATGCAGACAACATCAACTACTTGGTGAGTGGGGATATCCCAAATGACCTCGATGCTTACCGGAGGAAGAAATTCTTCAAGGACATTAATTATTTCTTCTACGACGAGCCGAATCTCTTCAAGAGAGGGATAGATGGGATCTACAGAAGATGTGTGTCAAAAGGAGAAGCGAAAGGGATCATATTCCATTGTCACGGTTCAGCCTACGATGGCCACTTTGCCACGTTCAAGACCGCAACAAAAATCTTGCACGCAGGATTCTGGTGGCCAAGTTTATTCGAAGACACTCACGAGTATGTATCCTCCTGCGAAGCGTGCCAAAGAAAGGGGAACATTAGCAAATGGGACGAGATGCCACAGAACCCGATATTGGAAGTCGATATTTTTGACGTATGGGGGATTGACTTCATGGGACCATTTCCTTCTTCTTATGGCAACAAGTACATATTAGTTGTTGTTGATTATGTCTCGAAAAGGGTCGAAGCCGTAGCTATCCCCACCAACGATGCAAAGGTAGTACTAAAGCTATTCAAGTCAACTATCTTCCCAAGGTATGGAATCCCAAGAGTGGTAATAAGTGACGGTGGTAGTCATTTTATCAACAAGCTGTTCGAAAATCTCCTGAAGAAGCATGGAGTCAAGCAGAAGGTGGCTACACCATACCATCCACAGACAAACGGGCAAGTCGAGATATCCAATCGCGAGATCAAGGCGATATTGAAAAAAACAATCGGAGCCACAAGAAAGGATTGGTCAGCAAAGTTAGACGACGCTCTATGGGCATACATGACTGCTTTCAAGACGCCCATTGGAAGGTCTCCTTATGCCCTCTTATATGGCAAGGCATGTCACTTGCCCGTGGAACATTAGTACAAGGCTCTATGGGCCATCAAACTCTTGAATTTCGACATCAAGACAACTCAAGAGAAGAGGCTGATAAACCTACACGAGCTAGAAGAGATCCGCTTAGAAGCATCCGAGAGCTCACAGATCTACAAGGAGAAAACAAAGGTCCTCCACGACAAGAAGATCAAACCGAAGGAGTTCGCACCAGGGAATCAAGTGCTGCTATACAACTCAAGATTGAGATTTTTCCCCGGGAAGTTGAAGTCACGATGGTCCGGACCATACACCATCAAGGAAGTATTGCCATACGGAGCTGTGACACTGTTCGGAAAGGACGGGAATGATTACATGGTGAACGGACACAGACTGAAGCCATATTTGAGGAATGAGAAATACCAAGTTCTGGAAAAGACTGTGGTTCGTCTCCAAGACCCCAGCAAAGCTTAAACGGTCTGGAAAAGTCAAGCTATGAGACTCTAAACAAGCGCTCTTGGGAGGCACCCCAAGCTTATCCTTTTAATTTATTTTGCTATTTTTCTCTCTTTACTTTACATTATCAAGAATAATTATGAGTGGATCGGTGATATATATATCAGGACGTGGAATATCGGGGAGCCATAACGGGAAGAAAACTGGAAGAATTGTTCGTTGCGGACGCGAAACTGATAGACTCATAATTTAGCATATTTTAGCATTCATTTTACATAGTTTTGCATGTACTTTTGCATTCATTTAGCCACTTTTTGTCCCATTTGCATCCATATTAGAGTTTAGTGAGTTTTAGCTTAGGTTGTTGCATATTTGTACATATTGAGTCTTTATTAGGTGTTTTGGAGGCTTGGAGGACCATATGGAGTTTCATGGATAGCCAAGAGGAGCAAGAGAAGCAGCCAAATGAGAAGCAGAAGTCTTTTTAGAAGCATATCGAGCATTTGGAGGTGCGAAATGTATGGGTCTGGACGAAGGCATTGCACTTAGATTGAGACTCCGAAGCCTTCTTAAGAGTTGTAGAGGATCCAATGAGATTTCTAGTGCCGTTGGAATCAAGTCATTCAGACCTCTGGTTAGAAAGTTACATCGAATTTAATTTAGATCGACGAGTTGGATCGACGAGCTCGTCGAACCAAACCTCCAGGAGCTCAGTTCGATGACTCGGTTCGATGAGTTACGTCGAACCAAGTTTCCAGGGTGTCGGATCGACGACATGGATCGACGAACACGTCGATCCGACCCCAGACGAACCTTTTTGTGTACAAATCAGATCAAACGAAGACTTTCCGTTCCGATTCAGCCTTCGAGCTCTTCATGAAGGTTGTAGGTAATTGAATCATCTTTCATTTGGAGGTGATTTCATGTCATTATGAGCTGGGGTTAGGTAGATATGGCGATTTCCGCAAGACTGCTACCCTGGGTCAAAACCCGGTTTGTTCCGGGTTGACCCGGTTTGACCTCCTTCCCTATAAATACTTAAAAACCTAATTTTTATGTATCTTCTCTTGGGCAAAAACAGAAAAAACGCCCCTTTGGGGTTTTGAGAAGATTTTGAGATTTCTTTTAACTTGAATGCAATTTGAATCTTGTTTATTCTAATCTTTCATCTTTATCTTCTCTAATTATGTTTACTAGCATTTCATCCCTTAGATTTGTTGGTTTAGCTATGTTTAGTGAGTAGTCTCTTAGGAACTTAGGGATGGGATAGATTTAGGGTTTTCTAATGGTTTAATCTTGCAATCTAGGATAGATTCTTTCATCTCTCTTCTTATTAAGGTGTTCCTAATGCCAAATAGCTAATCTTTGCTATTTTGGATCATAAGCATTTCACACACCCACCAAGTGTTTGATGAAATGCTTGAACCACTTTTTTAAGAGATTTACATTCCTAGCCTAACACATCATTAGTTGTCTAGGGTGTTTATCATGCCAATTAGACTTATGCTTAATGCTTGCTAATCATTTTAATGCTAACACATCATTAGTNCAAGGCTTAAACGATCTGGAAAAGTCAAGCTATGAGACTATAAACAAGCGCTCTTGGGAGGCACCCCAAGCTTATCCTTTTAATTTATTTTGTTATTTTTCTCTCTTTACTTTTCATTCTCAAGAATAATTATGAGCGGATCGGTGATTTAGATATCAGGATGTGGGATATCGGGGAGCCATAACGGGAAGAAAATTGGATGAATTGGTCGTTACGGCAGTGAGACCCATGTACCAGCCAGTGTGAAAGACTCACACTCAGATATCGGGGCGAGATAACGGTCTAAGACCGTTATAGAAGTATAACCTGGCTGGACAAAACGGGCTCACCCCGTAACGATCAAACCAGATGCAGTCGCACCCGTCTGCAAATTACTGAACCACACGATACCGGACTCCTCCAACGGTCACAGCCCGATATAACCAGAGGTAACACTTTCAAACCATTGTACATTTTGCTCAAATTTTTGCATTATCATAGGACCATATTCTTCCCCTCTTCTATCACACAGGGACTGTGTGATTTAAGTTTGGGGGAGTATGTAGTACATGCATTCGAATAGATTAAACATCATGCATTCATAAAAGTTGCATAAAAAAATACAAAAAATTGAAAAATTTTGAAAAATTATCCCAAAAAAAGAATTCATGTAGTTGCATTTCCATGTTAGGATTGAGTCTAGATGCATTCATTTAGGATTCATAAGCATTCACATAGGGTGTTAGGTATGATGAATCCTTGTAAATAGCCATTTTTAAGTCATGAACTCAATGCTTTGGTTCTTGTTTGTTTGATGCATTTGGAATTAGACTGAGCTTAAGGCAGCAACACATTTGGAGTTTGTCTTGTGAAAATTCGGTTTTAGCTTGATGCATTGCGATTTGAACCATTTTCCTATTGTACTTGAACCGTTAAAATGAAAATTTAAATATCTTGTTCACATTTGTCATTCAACTCATGGATTTCACTTGGACTCTCTTTCCCTTTTTAACCAATCTTCTGCTAGTCCAAGTACCAGATCTTACCCTAAGCCCGAACCTTTGTTTTAAGCCATAAACACTTTTGTGAGAGCATGTGAGGCCTTTGCACTACTTTTCGAATCTTCTTGTGATCTCAAATGCATTCAAGGAAAACTGAAATCTAGAAAAGGAGATGGTCAATAAACACAAAAGGATTACTTAGTCTCAAACTAAACTCACATCTTAATTATCAATCAATCCCAATATGGCAACGGCGCCAAATTGATACAAGAGTTTTTATCTCTTGCAAGCAATTTCTCAATTGCTCATATCATTGCAATACTTGAGCTATCAATCCATTTTGGGAGATGATTCAATAAGAATGCAAAGTTTGGTTTAAGCTAAGTTAAATTGGCAATTCAAGTGACAAGCAACAATTAAAAGCAAAACATAAACTAAAAGAGACACTACAAGAGCAATAATATCAAACTAAACCTTAATTACTACTAATGAAGCACTAAATAAGAGATTAACTACTAAACAAGATTATCAAATTAACTAAAACGAAACATAGGGATGGAATCATTGATTTGGGAAACTAAATGGACAACCTTGCAATCATTTAAGCAACTAATCAAGCTAACTCTATGCCTAGAACACTTAAATAAGATTAAACCATGATGTGTGACACTAATCCCTTTCTTAATCACCCTAATGATGTTTTAGCATTAGGATGATCAACAAGCATTAATTACAAGTCTAAATTGCATGATAAACACCCTAGGCAACTCTTAGGCTAGGAATGTAAATCTCTTATTAAGTTGGTTCAAGCATTTCATCAAACACTTGGTGGATGTATGAAATGCCTATGATCCAAAAATAGCAAAGATTAGCTATTTCGCATTAGGAACTACTTAATAAGAAGAGAAATGAAAGAATCTATCCTAGATTGCAAGATTGAACCATTAGAAATCCCAAGAAAGCTTGACAAGTTACTACTTGTCCAAACTCAAAAGGAAGTCCATTTTGTGGAAGAACTCACTCAAGTCCAAGAAGGGGAGGACATTCAATATGAAGATGTTAACTACATCAACGCTCAAGGAGGGTATAACACTTGGAGACCCAACAACAACCTTTCCTACCGAAGCACGAACGTCGCAAATCCTCAGGACCAGACCTACCCTCAGCAACAAGGAGGAGGAGCAAAACAATTCGTGTCTTACACGAATCAACAAGGCTTTGTACCGCGGTTCCAGAATCAAAACGGCTACCCGCCACGACAACAAGCAGGTGCATCTCCTGGCTTCCCAGAACAACAAGGAAACCCAAATGCTCAAGCTGGCTTTGACTTGGAAGGAACTCTAAAGCAACTTCTCCAAGGTCAAACACATATCCAGACGGATATACACAAACGTTTTGCTGAAGTGCATAACAAGATTGATGGTGTCAACACGGAATTATCCTGGAAGATTGAAGCTTTGACCGCTCGAATCAAGACACTTGAAAACAACAAAAGCATTGCATCTCCAAGCCAAACAAGCAACCTTCCTGGTAAATCCGTCATGAATCCAAAGGAGTATTGCCAAATGATCGCCACTTTCGATGAGGAAAAATGGGATCTACCCGAAATCACTTCTCCAAAACGGGCTCAAGTCGATGCGGACATCGACATCCTAAGAAGGGGAGGGAGTTCTAAAAATTTGGTGATCCCTGAAGAGAAAGCACCATTCCTGCGAGTCTACAAACCTCCAATGCCATACCCCCAGAAGCATAAGAAGCATCTCATAGAGGAACAAGAGGCCGAATTAATCGAAACATTGAAGGAAGTTGAAGATCTCTTCAACAATGCCGACGAGACCAAGCCCATTCCAGATTTCCTAGTAGCTTTGAAGGATACGCTCTATGCGGATGCAATGGAAACAATAGGGAGGAATGCAGCAGCTCGTGAAGAGAAACCTAAGGAAGAAGCCTTAGTAGTGAAGAAGCTCGAAGATCCAGGGTTGTTCACTCTGCCATGCACACTCGGAGGAATCACTTTTGATAACTGTTTGTGTGACCTCGGAGCAAGCATCAACGTGATGAGTCTAGCCACGGCTGAGCGTCTCGGCTACAACACTTATACCGACTGCAAGAAGCCGTTATCACTGGCCGATGGGAGTGAAAGGAAGACTGTTGGGAAGCTGCTGGACCTACCTCTCATGATTGGGAACGTGCTACTGCCAAGCGACTTCCTGGTGATAGAAATGGACCAAGATGTCAAGGAAACTCTCCTGTTGGGAAGACCTTTCCTAGCCTCTGCCGGTTGCATGTTTGATTGCAAAAGCGGCAAGGTAGAGCTGAGATTAACTGGAAGCTTGGTGATGCACTTTGACACCAAAGGGAAGAGAATCAATGAGAAGGAACATGCATACTCCCTTGTGCTCAAGAAAACGATTGAGAAGTCCAAAGATCCATCCTTGTAAATATGCTACGATGGAGATAGCTTTGATGGGGTCTGTCTCAATGCAATGTTCGAAAGACAACCAGAAGAAGCCCGAGAAGAACAAAAAAGGGTGATCACTTGCAAGAAGTCCTATGTGAGAGGACCAACCCTCGGTGATCTTTTGGAAGGTATGACTCTCAAGCATGTTCTCTCTGCTGGTGGAGAGATGAGATACAAGCTGAAATGCAAGGGAAAGGTTAGACCCTTTGCTTACCTTAAGGTGATAAACCACACCGATTTGACCAATCAAAAGGGTTCTAAGGCAACCAAAGAGGGAACCTCCAATGTATCTCTGGCTGATTTCATCTCGATGATCAAGGAAAGTAAGGATCCTCCCACAGGATCGAGGGGTGCTCGTTTCCCCCTTTCACACTAAAAAGTGATTAAGAAAAGTCAAGCTAAGTGACTCAAAACAAAGCGCTCTTGGGAGGCACCCCAAGCTTATCCATGTATATATTAATGCTTTTTCTAGTTTAGTCTAATGATTTCAAGTTCCCATGAAAGATAAGGTGGGGTGACTTACACACAAGAGGAGCTAAAACCTATGAGAAGTTGTCTAGCACAGCAATGGGATGTAATATCGGGATAACACCACGATATTACCCCTGGGCATTCTCTGTCGAGCAGGCACAACGGTGTGTAGCCGATATGGAACGAAGCCCAAGCTAGGCAACCTTCGCCGGGGTAATATATCGGGGACCAGCCGATATCCGAAACGTCAGTCATACCATATCGGAGTCAACCCGATATGGTCGTCCAGGTAATAGAGTATTTGGACTTGACCAATCCGAGAAAAGCGCTCAAACTTATGGCCCACTTTTCCGGATAAGGCATGAATGCTTGGTTGGGGTTAACCGACAACCATTCCCCAAACCAAGAAACCCTAGTCAAACCCTTCTCTTCCCCATATCTCCTCTTTATAAAAACTATCGCCTCTTTCGTTTTCATTCCCCATCACTCTCAAAACCAGAAAATTGTCTATAGCTTTTAAATTCGCAATTCGATTTCGTGCATCCTTCCTAGAGTTTCTGAAACTATCGTGCTAAGGTAAAAATCTGCTTTAAAGCGATATGATTGAGTATTGCTTAGGATCGCTCGAATTTGCTGCATTAGGGATTTGAGAGTTGATGGAGGTTGGTAGATAGTTTTTGCATAAAACTTAGGGTTTTTTGTAGGATTTTCTAGAATTTTGGCATTTCTATTTTTTAAAAATAGCGTCACGGCTAAACTCTTTTGAAATGTTAAGATTCTGAAGATCCCCTTTTTCCACCTTTTATTTAATGCATGCTTATCTAAAATCTGAATCTGTGAGAAACAACTTATAAATGACATTTCTCGTCTTCTCGATTTAAGATTTTTCCCGATCTAGTAATTACTCGAATATGTTTTCTTGGGTCTCTTTAGTCATGAATAGAGTTACCTTAAGTTTAAGCATGTATGCAAGATAATCTCTGCTCTTTGTGTTTTTCCTTGGGCTTACACAATTTCGAGTGTTTTTGATTGGTAGGTACAATGGTAGGAGCAACAAGAAGCGGAGCTATTTTCGGGAGATCAAGGGAATACTAGACGGAAAAGAGACAAGGAAAGAGACCAGTGGGAAGTTCAAGCCAAGCCGTCACAGTGCGCTCACCCACGCGTGTATCGGGAAGAAGAAGTGCTAGATCCCGACCCACACTGACCGATATGCGTGCAGCATTCAGACGAATGGAGTTCAAGGCCACACGCTACCCCCATTAGGGAACAATGGTCGAGCTGGGTATCTATGAAGACTGTCAGATCCTTTTCAACGTGATGGGTCTGAGGAAATTCATGGAGAACGCATACGCGTCTCACGACGAAGCAACTTTCCAGTTCCTGGCAACACTGGAGGTGACCTTCTACGCCTTTGGAGAGGAGACTCCAGAGGAAGATGACTCCATAGGGTGTTAAGTATGATGAATCCTTGTAAATAGCCATTTTTAAGTCATGAATTCAATGCCTTAGTTCTTGTTTGTTTGATCCATTTGGAATTAGATTGAGCTTAAAGCAGCACCACATTTAGAATTTGTCTTCTGAAATTCGGTTTTAGCTTGATGCATTGCGATTTGAACCGTTTTCCTATTGAACTTGAACTGTTAAAATGAAAATCTAATTATCTCATTCTTGTCTGGCAATCAACTCATAGATTTCACTTGGACTCTCTTTCCTTTTTACCACTCTTCTGCTAGTCCAAGTACCAGACCATACCCTAAGCCCAAACCTTTGTTTTAAGCCATAAACACTTTTGTGAGAGCATGTGAGGCATTTGCACCAATTTCGAATCTTCTTAGGCAAAAAGTGTTGGGTTTAGATCGACAAGGTTAGATTTCCATGTAGACGTTGGCTCACATCTTGAGTCAACACTAGCTTAAGTGGTATAGATGCTGAAACGGCTTGATACCGATATTTGAGGCCGATATTATTTGGTAGACTAGGAATAAGGGGGGTGTATTCCGATTGATCACGCATCAACAAAAGGGAAAGGAAAAAAACCACTGAGTCAGACGGGGACACGAATAAACAGATGGTGGCAACAAATGAGGCTCGAAACCAAAAGAAGAAAAAAGCAATTCCAATAGAAAGCAAAAGAATACCAATCAACAAAGTCTAAATCCGGCCAACAATATCAAAGGTGAAACACAAGGAACGCAACAAAAGAGCCAGAAAGCCGAAACCAATCCGCAACAAATAAGAAGTCCCCCGAAGATGACCAGAAAAGGTAATATTGAGGAGCAATATCGGGTATAAGGCGAAATGCCAAAATAAAGGGTAGCTTAGGAGGGAGCAGTTTAGATTAGGGTAGGAAACGAAATAGATGTTCTGTGTAGATGGAAGTCTAACCTTGTATGCATCCATTGGTTTTTACCCTTAGCATTTTGCATTAAGAAGATTCCTTTCATTAGTGATCCCACTTAAACACTTAACCCGATCGCACTACGAGTTTATATTTAGCTTGTTACCTTACCCTGAACCAAGTGAGTTGATTGACAGGTATGAATGAGATCCAAGCTTTAAATTTCTTAATGAATGTGAAAGGGAATTGGGAATTTGAATTTGCATCTAAGTTATGATTGATTTTGCTGGATTTTGCGATGAATGTGGCTAAGGCTTTTTGGATAGGTAGAATTCGACTTGCATCCTAGAAACCTGAACTTAGACATTGAGTTGATTTCTTTTAAATGGCGTTTTGGATTCAAACTTACACCTTTTCTTTTAAAACCTCACCCCTCCGGTTGATATCTCTGTAATTTGCATGTTTTGATATCTCTGTAATTTGGGGGTGTTGATATCTCTGTAATTTGGGGGTGTTGATATCTCTGTAATTTGCATGTTTTGAACACATATTTCATACTAGTTAGGACTTCATTCTTGCACTTTAATCTTAGCTTTCTTCCCATTTTCACCCATGATAGGATTAGATGCATTAGGTTAGGTGTCTTGCATGTTTGTAGTGTGTTCTCAGGTGCTTAGGATGGTCCGAAGAAGAAACCAAGGAGGGAGATCACAAATGGAGGACGAGCCGGTAATATCGAGCATGGATCACGACCCCGAAGTCGATATGGAAAAGCGCACGACGTACCTCGACGAGCAGCAACGACTTAGTCCCGAAAGGAACACCTCGGAGCGAAGATCCAGCAAGAGGACGCCATGAAGACGGATATCGGAGCAAGGCATTGGAAAGTACCCGATTCGAGTAACAAGGAAGGCGAGCCTTCACGACATGATCCCGAAACCATTGCCCGAAATGGAGACTGCCCGAAGAATCAGAAGAGATAGCATATCGGCTTGCTCACAACGACTTGAGCCCGAAACGCTAAAGTCCAAAATAGTACCATTTCGGGAAAGTGGTCCCAACGTTTTATGTTTTTCCACTTTTGTGTATATATACCTACCCTCCACCCTTATCCTTTCATCACATTTTCTACTTTTATTTTCCTGTCTTCTCTTTCAAAATCGAGAACTACTTTTGTATTTCACCATTAAAGCTTGTTCAATGCTTTGATTTTTTATGCAATCTTGAAGTTTTAAGTATTATAGCTTAGTGTTATTTTCTTAAAAGCTTCTTCCTTTTCTTGTTTTTGACTATCTTGCAACCGATGAGTTACCCTCTCATCCTTATGGATCTTGAGTTTTCTCAAATGGCTTGTAAGTAGTCTTTTTAGGACTTTGATGGGTTGAAAGAACCAAGGGGGCTCTCGAATTTATATTTCTTGCTTAGCTAAAACATAAAGTTAGATTCTTTCTTGTTTATCATTCCCAAAGCTTAGTCTAGTCTGGCAATCTAGCCTAAAGTCCACAGGCGGCTTGACACGAACGCCACGTGCTTGCTTAGCCGGATCCATGAACAAGAGTTTGATTTCTTAGGCTAAGACTAACCATCTATCTAAGAGTCTTACGGTTCAATAGGGACGTTGTAGATGCTTGTTTCTTCTATTGTACCACTATGCGAAAGCTAGTCTATGGTGATAGAGATTCAAAGAGTTTAGACCCAAACGCCATGGGCTAAACGATTTGAGGATCCCTTTACCTAAGAATCACCATCAAAAGAGCAAGTCTTGATATGATCCAAAAGCTTTAGCTTGATAAGACAAACCGAGAGTCGCCTAGTTCATGATACTCATCAAGATCCTTCTTTTATCTTGAAAGTTTATCTTTTTACCGTTTAAATATCTATTTCCTGCTTAGCATCTTTAAAGTTCTCTTATTTACGGTCTTGAGTGACACAAGATCAATCCTTTAGTCGTTTTTAGTAGTAAAGTCTCGACCTTTATCTTTTTCGAGCTTGACTTATGACACCGATATGACTGATCTGTTTACTAACGCTCCCAAAATGGTTTGATACCCCATACACTGTACTGCTTTCGGTTGATAGTGTTGGGACATTGCTAAAAAGGTCAAAAAACCCTATTTGTCAGAGGGTATAACACTTGGAGACCCAACAACAACCTTTCCTACAGAAGCACGAACGTCGCAAACCCACAGGACCAGACCTACCTTCAGCAACAAGGAGGAGGAGCAAAAAAATTTGTGCCGTACACAAATCAACAAGGCTTTGTACCGCGGTTCCAGAATCAAAACGGCTACCCGCCACGACAACAAGCCGGTGCACCTCCTGGCTTCCAACAACAACAAGGCAACCCACCTACTCAAGCTGGTTTCGACTTGGAAGGCACTCTAAAGCAACTTCTCCAAGGTCAAACACATATCCAGGCGGATATACACAAATGTTTTGGTGAAGTGCATACCAAGATTGATGGTGTCCACACGGAACTATCCGGGAAGATTGAAGCTTTGAGCGCTCGTGTCAAGACACTTGAAAACAACAAAGGGCATTGCATCTACAAGCCAAACAAGCAACCTTTCTGGAAAATCCGTCATGAATCCAAAGGAGTATTGCCAAATGATCACCACTTTTGACGAGGAAAAACGAGATCTACTCGAAATCACTTCTCCAAAACGGACTCAAGTCGATGAGGACATCGACATCCTACGAAGGGGAGGGAGTTCTAAAAATTTGGCGATCCCTAAAGAGAAAGCACCATTCCTGCGAGTCTACAAACCGCCAATGCCATACCCCTAGATGCATAAGAAGCGTCTCATAGAGGAACAAGAGGCCGAATTAATCGAAACATTGAAGAAAGTTGAAGATCTCTCCAACAATGCCGACGAGACCAAGCCCATTCCAGATTTCCTAGTAGCTTTGAAGGACAAGCTCTATGCTGATGCAATGGCAACAATAGGGAGGAATTCAGCACCTCGTGAAGAGAAACCTAAGGAAGAAGCCTTAGTAGTGAAGTAGCTCGAAGATCCAAGGTCGTTCACTCTGCCATGCACACTCGGAGGAATCACCTTTGATAACTGTTTGTGTTATGTCGTGGCAAGCATCAACGTGATGAGTCTAGCCACGGCTAAGCGTCTCGGCTACAACACTTATACCGACTGCAAGAAGCTGTTATCACTGGCCGATGGGAGTGAAAGAAAAATGCCGGGAAGCTGCTGGACCTACCTCTCATGATTGGGAACGTGCTACTGCCAAGCGACTTCCTGGTGATAGAAATGGATCAAGATGTCAAGGAAACTGTCCTGTTGGGAAGACCTTTCCTAGCCTCTGCCGGTTGCATGTTTGATTGCAAAAGCGGTAAGGTAGAGCTGAGACTAACTAGAAGCTTGGTAATGCACTTTGACACCAAAGGAAATAGAATCAATGAGAAGGAACATGCATACTCCCTTGTGCTTAAGAAGACGATTGAGAAGACCAAAGATCCATCCTTGGAAATATGCTACGATGGAGCTAGCTTTGATGGGGTCTGTCTCAATGCAATGTTCGAAAGACAACCAGAGGAAGCCCGAGAAGAACAAAAAAGGGTGATCACTTGCAAGAAGTCCTATGTGAGAGGACCAACCCTCGGTGATCTTCTGGAAGGTATGACTCTCAAACCTGTTCTCTCTGCTGGTGGTGAGATGAGATACAAACTGAAATGCAAGGGAAAGGTTAGACCCTTTGCTTACCTTAAGGTGATAAAAGACACCAATTTGACCGATCAAAAGGGTTCTAAGGCAAGCAAGGAGGGAACTTCCAATGTATCTCTGGCTGATTTCATCTCGATGATCAAGGAAAGTAAGGATCCTCCCACAGGATCGAGGGGTGTTCGTTTCCCCCTTTCACACTAAAAAGATGATCAAGAAAAGTCAAGTTAAGTGACTCAAAACAAAGTGCTCTTGGGAGGCACCTCAAGCTTATCCATGTACATATTAATGTTTTTTCTAGTCTAGTTTAATGATTTCAGGTCCCCTTGAAAGATAGGGTGGGGTCACTTACACATAAGAGGAGCTAAAACCAATGCGAAAATTGTTTAGCACAACAACGGGATGTAATATCGGGTTAACACCACGAT
Source organism: Alliaria petiolata (assembly GCA_020283515.1). NCBI lineage: Eukaryota > Viridiplantae > Streptophyta > Magnoliopsida > Brassicales > Brassicaceae > Alliaria > Alliaria petiolata. The sequence continues at coordinate 19,446,409 of JAHZTW010000004.1, read as the reverse complement.
ATCACCCCAGGGTATTTCATGTCGAGCAAACACAACGGTGCGTAGCCGATATGGAACGAAGCCCAAGTTAAACAATCCTCACTGGGGTAACATATCGGGAACCAGCCGATATCTGAAACGTCAGTCATACCATATCGGAGTCAACCCGATATGGCCGTCCAGGTAATAAGGTATTTGGACTTGGCCAATCCGAGAAAAGCGCCCAAATTTATGGCCTACTTTTCCGAATAAGGCATGAATGCTTGGTTGGGGTTAACCGACAACTATCCCCCAAACCAAGAAACCCTAGTCAAACCCTTTTCTTCCCCACATCTCCTCTTTATAAAAGCTATCACCTCTCTCGTTTTCATTCCCCATCACTCTCAACTCCAGAAAATTGTCTATAGCTTTTAATCTCGCAATTCGATTCCGTGCATCCTTCCAAGAGTTTTTGCAAATATCGTGCTAAGGTAAAAATCTGCAATAGAACGATATGATTGAGTAATGCTTAGGATTGTTCAAATTCGCTGCATTAGGGATTTGAGAGTCGATGGAGGAATATTTGGTAGATAGTTTTTGCATAAAACTTAGGGTTTTTTGTAGGATTTTCTAGAATTTTGGCATTTTGATTTTTGAAGAATAACTTCACGGCTAAACTCTTTTGAAATGTTAAGATTCTGAAGATCCCCTTTTTCCACCTTTTGTTTAATGCCTGCTTATCTAAAATCTGAATCTGTGAGAAACAACTTATAAAGAACATTCTTCGTCTTCTCGAATTAGGATTTTTCCCGATCTAGTAATAATTCGAATATGTTTGCTTGGGTCTCTTTAGTCATTAATAGAGTTACTTTAAGTTTAAGCATGTATGCAAGATAATCTTTGCTCTTAGTGTTTTTTCCTGTGCTTACACACTTTCGAGTGTTTTTGATTATTAGGTACAATGGTAGGAGCAACAAGAAGCGGAGCTATTCTCGGGATATCGAGGGAATACCAGACGGAAAAGAGATAAGGAAAGAGACCAGTGGGAAGCTTCTGCCGAGCGGCTACAGTGCGCTCACCCACGCGTGTATCGTCAAGAAGGAGTGCGAACTTCCGACCCACACTGGCCGATATGCGTGCAGCATTCAGGCAAATGGAGTTCAAGGCCACACGATACCTCCATGAGGAAACTATGGTCGAGCTGGGCATCTACGAAGACTGCCAGATCCTTTTCAATGCGATGGGTCTGAGGAAATTCATGGAGAACGCCTATGCGTCTCACGACGAAGCAACCTTCCACTTCCTTGCTACGCTGGAGGTAACCTTCTACGCCTTTGGAGAAGAGACTCCAGAAGAGGACGGTGACGGTTACATCCGCTTCAAGTTTAGGAGCGAGACTCTCCGAATGTCATTTCGGGAACTGGAGTCGATATTCGGATTCAGCCAAGGCGATATGCGAGAGATGAACCTCGACATCGAAAGGGAGGAGCTGGAGGCACTGTGGGGACATATTGGGGGATGCACCTACAAGCCCGGAGTGAACAAGAGCACCAAAATAAGGCACCCAGCCTTGAGGTATGTGCAAAGAGCCATTGCACATACGTTTTTTGCAAAAAAGGAATGTGGAGCTGTCCTGACCAAGGAGCTGGAAATAATGGATGACGGTCTGGTAGAGATTATTCAAGAGACCCGAAATGGGAGGGAGCTGAAAGGAAGCAGACGGAGCACCGGCTTGATCACGATATTGCTCAAAGAGCTTCTCCACTACAAGTCGTGGATGATCTCCACGCCAAGTGAAATGCCTCAAGTAGGCTGTGGAGGAGTCGTATCTGCCATCCTAAAGGGGGCTGGTGCCGATCTCGAGGAGCCAACGCACAAGATTCGCTGGATAGACATCGACTATTTGAAGAAGTGTCAATTTCTCGGGAAGCCATATCGGTATGGACACCGATATCAGTTCATCCTTCCTTCAGACAGAGCGACCGTGATGTTCCTGCCCAATCCATACCTGACCAAGATAAGGGAACCTCAGCATCTGGATTTTGAGCCGCAGGACGAGCATCTTTTCCCCTATGGAGCTGACTTCTATGGGGACTACGAGGAAGAAAACCGAGAGGAAGCCGATACAGTTGCTGAGGAGGAAGGAGAAAATGAAGACGACTACGAGGACCCTACGGACGAGTATGGTTTTCCTCTCTACGGAGCAGATCGTTACCATTTCGATCCAATCACGAGTGCAACGCACCGAACCCTCAAGACGGCTCACGATCGGATCAACGTACTCCAGCGGTACTGCAAATGGCAGGATCGCTCAATTAAGAAGCTAGTTTCCACGGTAAAGGGGATTAAGGGACACGTGAAGGGTCTGAAGGGCCAGATCAAGTCGCTCACCTCGAAGCTGAAGGGGTCGACACCATCACCACGGCTTGAAGCCGATATGTCATCCGGAGAACGAGGAGGAGAAGAAGAAGAAGAGTCTGATGAATCAGACAGCCAAATGCTTCAAGAGAGGCATTCCTTCTCGTTCCTACCAAGGGAGCACGAGCTAAGTGATCCAGGAAGGCATTCCTGCCAGGAGGAAGGCATATCGAGGAAGAGACGTGCGAGCCAATCCCCGATACCGGAATCGGACAACCCTTCCTTCTCAACCAGTGAGGACACCACGTCCTCACATCACACTGAGCAATGAGGTACCACTCCAAACTACTGTACATAAGCATTTTCTTTTTCTTTACATTTTACATTTTGCTTGAAATTTTACATTTTTCCTAGGACCGTATTCTTCCTCTCTTTTATCACACAGGGACTGTGTGATTTAAGTTTGGGGGAGTATGTAGTACATGCACTCACATAGATTAGACATCATGCATTCATCAAATTTCCATAGAAAAACACAAAAAAATTGAAAATTTTTGAAAATTTATCCCACAAAAAGATTCATGTAGTTGCATTTCCATATTATGATTGAGTCTAGATGCATTCATTTAGGATTCGTAAGCATTCGCATAGGGTGTTGATGAATCCTTGTAAATAGCCATTTTTAAGCCATGAATTCAATGTCTTAGTTCTTGTTTGTTTGATGCATTTGGAATTAGACTGAGCTTAATGATACAAGAGTTTTTACTCCTTGTAAGCAATTTCTCAATTGCTCATATCATTGTAATACTTGAGATATCAATCCATTTGGGAGATGATTCAATAAGAATACAAAGTTTGGTCTAAACTAAGCTAAATTCGCAAGTTCAAGTAACAAGCAACAATTAAAAACAAACTACAATCTAAAAGAGACACTACAAGAGCAATAATATGAAGCTAAGCCTTCATTACCACTAATGAAGCACTAAACAAGAGATTAACTACTAAGCAAGATTACCAAATTAACTAAAACGAAACCTAGGGATGGAATCATTGATTTGGGCAATCTAATTGACAACCTTGCAATCATTTAAGCAACTAATCAAGCCAACTATATGCCTAGAACACTTAATAAAGACTAATCCATGATGTATGGCACTAAACCCTTCACTAATCACACTAATGAACTAATGATGTTTTAGCATTAAAATGATTAGCAAGCATTAATTTCAAGTCTAAATGGCATGATAAACACCCTATGCAACTAATATTTTAGGCTAGGAATGTAAATCTCTTATTAAGTTGGTTCAAGCATTTCATCAAACACTTGGTGGGTGTATGAAATGCCTATGATCCAAAATAGCAAAGATTAGCTATTTGGCATTAGGAACTACTTAATAAGAAGAGAGATGAAAGAATCTNGCTATTTGGCATTAGGAACTACTTAATAAGAAGAGAGATGAAAGAATCTATCCTAGATTGCAAGATTGAACCATTAGAAATCCCTAAATCTAACCCATCCCCAAATTCCTAAAGAACTACTCACTAATCATGATTAGACCCATCAAATCAAAGGTAAATGAAAGGTTAAACATGATTAGAGAAGGATAAAACAAGAAATCTAAGAAAGATATTGCATTAAACTTAAAGATCCAAGCATAAACAAGGTTTTTCCTCAAAGTGGCAAAAAGATTAAGCTTAGGAGAAAGAGAATAAAAGTGACGAACTATGTTTTATTGTGACGAAATTTTTAGTCACAATATGATCATTTTCTTGTAGTGTCTAAAGATGAGAGTCGGCTATTTGAGTTAACAAGAGTGGTAAAAGGAAAGAAGATAACCCAAATATGTATATGGTATCCACAAGTTCTCTAACAATGCATAACCATGATAATTGTTCATTCAAATTAGGTTTAAGTTCAAGAGAGTTGGTTTCTATTCAAAGCTTGCTTCAATTAAAACTTGAATTTCAAATGGTGAGGTCCAAGTAGGGTTCAACTTTTACTTTCAAAATTTGCACTTCAAGCATCAAAGAACTACTAACTAGAGCCTTGAACTAATTCATGAGCTAAACACCTTACAAGGAAAAATCATCATTGCCCCCTATGCAAGAATGCAATCCTATATGAAAGCTAAACTCAATCCTACTTATGTGACAAATGCAAATGCAACTACATGCTACTTTTTTTTTTTTTTTTAATTTTCGAAATTTTTCCAATTTTTTTTTTGTATTTTCTATGCCATAGATGAATTCATGAGACTCAAAGATGCATGAAAAAGGAAAATAAGATCACAAAACACAAAATCAAATACACCATACTCCCCCAAACTTAAATTACACAGTCTCTTGTGTAATCCAAGCTTGGAGAAGATTTCAATATGCAAAAATAAAAAACTAAATGGTATTTACAATGATTGGAGTGGTACTTTGATCAAAAGCGCATGGAGGAGGAGGAGTAGGAGTCCATGGAGTAGGATGGATTGCTGGATTGAGGAGTGGGGGATCGCATGACTCTCTTCTCACGCCTTCTTGTCTAATAGGAGGAGGGGCGTGGGTCATCCTCATGGCCTTGTGCACTTGGGGTTCCTTGGAAGGAATGGCGTCTTCCCACCATTGTGCTATCCGCTTCATCATCTTCTTGTTGCATCTACTCATCATCCTATTGTTGCATCTCTCCATGCCCTTTAGAAGAAACTCCTCCAACCTTAGCCTTTAGCTCCTTGATTTGCCCTTTCAAACCTTTCACCGTTTTCACAAGCTTCCTAATTGTCTTGTCTTGCCATTTGTTCCATCTTCGGAGAAGCTTGATGTGTTGGTGAGCTTGTCTAGAAGGCTCTCCTTGGTTGGTTCCTTCATAAGGCTCAAAGTTGTACCTATCGCTGCCATAGACCGGGGGAGCTTGATAAGGCACATGGTGTGTATCCCATGGATCCACCGGGAGGGTCTCTATGTCGTCTAGCTGTTCGTCGGATGGAGTGAAGGCGGCGTTGGACCTCTCCTTAAGGCTACTGAGGTGAATGCAAGGGAGCTTGATTGTAGCCTCCTTGAGCCTTTCCATGTTGAAACTGTACCGGTAGCCACTCCCTTTCTTAACCAAAATCTGAGCCTTGAGAAGGTAGTTGGTATCTAGAAACTCCCTCTCGGCCAAGGGCTCTCCCAAGCTAATGCCAATTTCCTCGAGGATCGGTGTGATCATGCCTCCAATGGCAAGTGGAATCGAGCGATCCTTCTTGCCCGTTGCCAGACCATAGTAACCCGCTGCATGAGCCACCCAATGCTGCACCATACCATTCCCCGTAGCATCACCTTGCACTAGGGACTTGTCATCACAGTAGCGGATGATGTCCTTGAGCCCAATGTCGAGCATCTCCCATTCTTCTGAAGTTACAATCACGGTCTCCTTCTTAGCAAAGAAGGTGTGAGCTAACACCTTGTGAGCATAGCGAATAGCGGGATGACGGATCATGGAGCTTCTGACTCTCCCGGTCTTGTAATCCCCATTACCAAGCATCTTCCACAGCCTTTCCAACTCGATCTTTCTAACATCAAAGCGGGATCCCGGACCGGTACTGTGGCGACCCAACCCGGTAATCCTAACCAGGCAGGCCGTCCCGAGTCTAACTCTAACCAGATTCCAGACTTAGCATATTTTTCAGATTTTTCTTAAACTTAAACAACGCATTCGATTCATAAAAAGCCCATTCTTATTGCATAATTATTCCAAATCCAGATAACAAAGGTTCATAAAACATAAACTAACTTAGCCAAATTCATTCTAAGTCATAACAGAAATGCAAGCCAGATAATCCAGAAAAACTCATGATAGATAAATCCCCAAACCCAATCCTAATCCACTTCTTTCTTCACTGCCTTCAAGTCCGCCTTCAAGACTAAACGTCCCGGATAACATCTTTACCTGCACACTCCACACATAAGAGAGGCATAAGCATTATCACAAATGCTTAGTGAGTACGGTCATCCCGTACCACCAGCCAATACCAGAAAACGCAATCA
>JAHZTW010000004.1:19392450-19435948 GCA_020283515.1 Alliaria petiolata | reverse complement strand
AGGAGTCCATGGAGTAGGATGGATTGCTGGATTGAGGAGTGGGGGATCGCATGACTCTCTTCTCACGCCTTCTTGTCTCATAGGAGGAGGGGCGTGGCTCATCCTCATGGCCTTGTGCACTTGGGGTTCCTTGGAAGGAATGGCGTCTTCTCGCCATTGTGCTATCCGCTTCATCATCTTCTTGCTGCATCTCTCCATGCCTTTGGGAAGAAGCTCCTCCAACCTTAGTCTTTAGCTCCTTGATTTGCCCTTTCAAACCCTTCACCGTTTTCACAAGCTTCCTAATGGTCTTGTCTTGCCATTTGTTCCATTTTTGGAAAAGCTTGATGTGTTGGTGAGCTTGTCTAGAAGGCTCCCCTTGGTTGGTTCCCTCATAAGGCTCAAAGTTGTACCTATCACTGCCATATACCGGAGGAGCTTGATAAGGCACGTGGTATGTATCCCATGAAGCCACTGGGAGGGTCTTTATGTCGTCTAGATGCTCGTCGGATGGAGTGAAGGCGGCGTTGGACCTTTCCTTGGCTTGTGAGGTGAATGCAAGGGAGCTTGATTGTAGCCTCCTTGAGCCTTTTCACGTTGAAACTGTACAGGTAGCCATTTCCTTTCTTAACCAAAAACTGATCCTTCACGAGGTAGCTGGTGTCTAGAAACTCCCTCTCGGCCGAGGGTTCCCCCAAGTTGATGCCAACTTCCTCGAGGATCGGTGTGATCATGCCTCCAATGGTAAGTGGGATCAAGCGATCCTTTTTTGCTGTTGCCCGACCATAGTAACCGGCTGCATGAGCCACCCAAAGCTGCACCATACCATTCCCCATAGCATCACCTCGCATTAGGGAGTTTCCATCACAATAACGGATGATGTCCTTGAGCCCAACATCAAACATCTCCCATTCTTCTGAAGTTACAATCACGGTCTCCTTCTTAGCAAAGAAGGTGTGAGCTAACACCTTGTGAGCATAGCGAATAGCGGGATGATGGATCATGGAGCTCCTAACTCTCCCGGTCTTGTAATTCCCATTACCAAGCATCCTCCACAGCTTTTCCAACTCGCTTTTTCTAACATCCAAGCGGGATCCCGGACCGGTCCCCTCATCAAATCCAAGCACCTCACTTAGCTTCTTGAAGCCCATCTTGTAGGATTTGTTGCGAACCCGAAATTTGATGAAACCGAAGCCATCCTTTTCTCTATCAACCCCTCCCAAACTTAAAGTCGTCACCTTCAAAGTATAGAGGAATTGGCAAGTCTCCTCTTGGTAGCTCGGGTACGAATTGTTGAACCACCTCTCACTTCCCAAATTCCGGAAAATCGCAGTCATATCCTCCAAGAGACCCAACTCATCTAGCAACTCATGATCCGGATACTTGGTTCCCTTGAAAGTTCTCTCCATAAGGGCCTTGTACACATCCGAGGGTGTTGGAGGAGTGGCCGCAGCTCTCTCGGCTCGCTTTGCCCTGGCTTTCTCCCTAATAATGTCCCTCTTTTGGGACAACTTTTTTATGACCGGTGGACTCTCCTCGGGATCTTCTTCTTCCACTTCCACAGGCCTCTTGCCTTGTCTCTTGCTAGCCTCACTCCTTTGTCTCCCCATATCACCTATAAAATCAAAAATCTTGGAGAAGAGTAAGTACATTGGGAATTAAAATTCTTGAAAGCCACAAGTATGTAATCATAAAATTCCATGGAGGTTTCAAGAATTAAAATTCCATGGCAATGAAATAATAGCAAGAATTAATCCTTTCTATAACTTCTCTTTTATCATTCAAAGAAATCAACAAAGAATTATTCAAATTAAGCATCCTCTAAGTGATAACAAATTAAAATTCAAGAGGATTCTAGCTTAATCACTTATATAACATGGGAAAACAAGTTTAAAGAAACCAGTTTTGAAATTTTTGAACATCAATTAGGCAAAAACATGAATTTTCGCAACTCTTTAAAATCCTAAAGAAATAATGTTCAAAAATCAAAAAATTCCCATGTAATTCCTTGAAAAACTTCAACAATCATCACCCATAACAATATTCAACTATACCCAACTCAATCAATCCATTCAAAGTCTTTCTATCAATCCTAATTTCCAATTCATTCTCAAGGAAAAATCAAAGATTAAGAGAGAGGATGAGAAGACAAACCTTGGTTCCACACAAAGGTATGGCCGAAATTCACTAAGAAATCAAGAGTGACTAACAATTTCGGAAATAATGCACTTGAAATCAAAAATTTGATGAAGAATTGAGAGAGAAAAGGGAAAAACAAGTTCTTATTCTAGGTGAATGCTTATAGATCGTGAATGAATGAGAGATATGGGGAAGAAGAAGTATTTAATCCTCTAAAATCGGTTCAATATAAGTGGGAGAGGTCAACATTAAACCGGTCAAAGGAAGGAAGAAAAGTCAAGAAAACCTGTTTTTGGGGTTGGATCGACCAGACTCGTCGAACCGAACTCCTGCCAATGTGATTCGACGTGTTTGTCGATCCAACTGCTCGAACTGGACTCCTGGAGAACTGGATAGAGCCCCTTCGTCGAACCAACTGCTCGAACCAGTTTTAAAAATTTCTTCTTCACCCTTTTTCTTCAAGTCAAAGCCCTCCATACTCAACCTAAAACTTTCAAAAACTCAAAGAAATATAATCATAGAACTAAATCAAGAATATATACAAGGATAACCATGGGAATGCTTCCCAAGTGCGCTTGTTTAACGTCATTAGCTCGACTTTTCAAACCTTTTTAGGCTAGAGGGGGGTCTTGAAGAGGAATTGAGCTTGCCTCTTCCTTAGACTCATTCACCAAGTATGGCTTGACCCTATGACCATTGACTGTGAAACTCTCCCCATTCTTTCCAATCATGGTGATGGCTCCATAAGGCAACACTTCTTGAATTTCAAAAGGGCCTCCCCACCTTGACTTGAGCTTACCCGGGAACAACTTCAATCTTGAATTGTAGAGAAGAACTTTGTCACCAACACTTAGCTCCTTCTTCACAATCCTCTTGTCATGAAAAGCATTGGTCCTCTCCTTGTAGATCCTTGAGCTTTCATAAGACTCAAGCCTAATCTCCTCAAGCTCTTGGAGTTGAATCAATCTCTTTTCTTGGGCTGTTTTTATGTTGTAGTTGAGAACCTTCACAGCCCACAAAGCTTTGTGTTCAATCTCTACCGGTAGATGACAAGGTTTTTCATACACAAGGTTGAAAGGGGCATTCCAATTGGTGTCTTGAAAGCTGTCCTATAAGTCCAGAAAGCATCATCAAGCTTGATTGACCAATCCTTTCTTGTTAGACCCACAGTTTTCTCTAGTATAGCCTTGATCTCACGGTTTGAGACTTCCACTTGACCACTAGTTTGAGGGTGGTAAGGAGTGGCTACCTTATGCTTGACACCATGCTTGCTCAATAACCCTTCAAAGACCTTGTTGATGAAGTGGCTTCCCCCATCATTAAATCACAACTTTTGACACACCAAACCATGGGAAGATTATACTCTTGAACATCCTCACCACGACCTTGGAGTCATTAGTAGGACTTGCAATGGGTTCAACCCACTTTGAGACATAATCAACAGCTACCAAGATGTATTGGTTTCCATAAGAAGATGGGAAGGGTCCCATGAAGTCTATCCCCCAAACATCAAACAATTCTACTTCCAAGATCGGGTTTTGAGGCATCTCATCTATCTTGCTTATGTTCCCCTTCCTTTGACAAGGCTCACAACTCTTGATGAACTCATGAGTATCCTTGAACAACATGGGCCACCAAAACCCACTTTGGAGCACCTTTGTAGCTGTCTTGAATGTGGCGAAATGACCTCCATACCTAGACCCATGGCAATGAAAAATCACACTCTCAACTTCCTCTTGTGCCAAGCATCTCCTATAGATCCCATCATTGCATCTTTTGTAGAGATAAGGTTCATCCCAATAGAAGTGTGACACATCTCTCATAAACTTCTTCTTGTGATTGGTGTTGAGATGAGTGGGTTCTTCTTTGCACACCAAGTAATTAACAATGTCGGCATACCAAGGCAAAGCTTTGTCCTCTAGACCTTGAATTTCTTCAAGCTTCCTTCCAACTCCATGTGCACTAGCAATGCTCTTGATCATCATAATTTGCTCTTCCGGCAAGGAATCATTGATTGGCAAAGCATCCTCAATCCTCATCTTTGACAAATTATCAGCTACACCATTTTCCACACCCTTCTTGTCATTATCTTCATGTCAAACTCTTGTAAAATCAAAATCCATCTAAGGAGCCTTGGATTGGTCTCCTTCTTGGCATAGATGTGGCGCAAAGCAGCATGATCCGTGTATACTATCACCTTTGATCCCACCAAATAAGATCTAAACTTCTCAAAAGCAAACACAACCGCAAAGAGTTCCTTCTCTGTTGTAGCATACTTGGTTTGAGCCTCATTAAGTGTTCTACTTGCATAATAGATCACATGAAGCTTCTTGTCCTTCCTTTGCCCAAAAACAGCTCCAACGGCATAGTCACTAGCATCAGCCATTATCTCAAATGGTAGACTCCAATCCGGTGCATGCACAATGGGGGCACTCACAAGTGCTTCCTTGATTGTCTCAAAGGCTTGCAAGCACTCCTCATCAAACTGAAAGTCCACCTCCTTACAAAGGAGTCTTGTCAAAGGCCTAACAATCTTAGAGAAATCGTTGATGAATCTCCTATAGAAACCGGCATGCCCAAGGAAACTCCTTATGCCCTTCACATTGATTGGTGGCGCCATCTTGACCATGACATCTATATTGGCTTTATCCACTTATATACTATCTTCATAAATCTTATGACCCAACACAATCCCTTGTTTGACCATGAAGTGACACTTTTCCCAATTAAGCACCAAGTGAGACTCTTCACATCTTTGTAGAACCCTCCATAGATTAGAGAGACATACAGAAAAAAGGCACCATACACAGAAAAGTCATCCATAAATACTTCTACCATTTGCTCAATAAGATCGTAGAAGATACTCATCATGCACCTTTGAAAGGTAGCTGGAGCATTACATAACCCAAATGGCATCCTTCGATATGCAAAGGTACCACAAGGGCATGTGAAAGTAGTCTTCTCTTGATCATTAGGATGAATGGGTATTTGGAAGAACCCACTATATCCATCAAGAAAACAATAGAAAGGATGGTTAGCCAATCTCTCAAGCATTTAATCAATAAAAAGAAGAGGGAAATGATCTTTTCTAGTATAAGCATTAAGTTTTCGGTAATCAATACACATCCTATGGCCAGTGATGGTTCTAGTTGGTATTAGTTTCATCTTTATCATTCTTAATCACAGTGATTCCACCCTTCTTAGGGACAACATGCACGGGAGAAACCCAAGTGCTATCACTAATAGGATATATCACATTTGCTTCTAAAAGTTTCAAGATTTCCTTCTTCACCACTTCCTTAAGGTTTGAGTTTAATCTTATTTGATGTTCAATTGAGGAAGCATTCTCATTTTCAAGGTGAATCCTATGAGTGCAAAGTACAGGAGATATGCTCTTGATGTCACTTAGTGAGTAACCAATAGCTCTCCTATACTTTCTCCACTCATTCAAGAGAGAGTTGAGCTCATCATCACTTAATTGTTCATTGACAATAATGGGGTAAGTAGAGTTAGGGCCTAAGAAAGCATACCTGAGTCCAATGGGAAGTGGCTTGAGTTCCACCTTTGGAGCTTTGAGTTCACTCCAATCCTCATCAAGGTCCTTAGCCAATTCGCTATCCTCAAGCTCCTCTAACATTTCTTCTTGTCCTTGACTTGGAACCTCAACCCTCATGGACTCACTACAAAAAAATAGGCATTGATAGCACATTATGATAGCACGGTTTTCTAAAGTGCTATGTACGATAAATTTGAGGTTTTGGTTTCTAGTAATAGCAATAGAAAAACGCTAAGATAGAAAAAAGATACGCGGGATAATAAAGCGCCGAACACTTAGTATTTTTAACTGAAAATTTCATTAAGCGCCGAACCCTTAGTTTTTTTCCCTCTTCCAAAACACTCTTTGGATACCATACGACCCAGAAACATTTTGTCTCAGATCTTGTCCCAGACATTCAAATCTTATCGAAGACATTCACCCACCCACCTCAGGTCGATTTCATTCTCCATCTCAGCTCGATTTCATCTCGAGGTCGATTTCACTCAGCCTAGTTCTTATCTCAATTTCATGCTCGATTCTTCTTATAGTTTTGTTCTCTTAATTTCGTGGTCGATTTCTTCTTAGTTTTGTTCTCTCAATTTCGTGCTCTCAAGTTCCCCGTGGTCGATTTCTTTCTGAGATTTAGGGTTCGTAGGTGTTAAGGAAATTCATAATCGCAGCAACACACTCAGATCTTGAGAAACCCTTGAAATTAGTTGCATGCATCTGCTCTTAATTAGTTGGATTTGGGTTTATTTTAGTTGTTGTCTGTTTTCAATTTATAGTTTCTTGGATCTAGATTTGTTGACATTACTTCATAATTAGTTGGATTTTGCTTTGGTTTTTTGTTGCTTGTGGATTTCGTTATTTCATTGATGTGGCTTTAATTATTTTTTTGTTTCTTGTTTATGCTTGATGTGTTTGTTAGTAGATTACAGTGACCGTTGTTGCTTCTTTCTCGTGGTTAAATTGTAATTGGTTATATACAGATTGATTTGGTCAGAGAATTAGTGTGAATTGTTGTTCAAACGGTTTTAATTAAGGTGAGATCATATAATGTTGGACAAGGCATGGGTTCATCTTTGCAGGTATATGTATTTTACTTACACATGTTAATTTAGTTTCATTTGGGTATTGGATACTTATTTTACTAAGATTTTGTTTTTGTTGTTCTTTATCTTTAGACTTGATCCTCTTTATGAGAGAGGTGCATGGAATTTTGTCCGGGCTGTGGCTGCAGATAAAGTAGACAACCAGTTGATAATTTGCCCTTGCAAAGACTGTCGCAATGTAGATCGTCATTCATACAGCGATGTAGTTGGTCATCTTGTAACAAAGGGTATGGATGAGGTTTACAAGTGGTGTAAGGACTGGTACCATCACGGAGAAGTTCACTCAGTTTCTCAAGGTGAAAGCAAAGTAAATCAGTGTAATGAAGAGATTACTGGGTTATACAGAGCTGCTGAATATAAAGATCATGAGTTGGCTAGTGCGGATGAATTTTGTGAGATTGCAGAGGTAGAGGAGAAAAAAGAAGATGCGTTCTTGGCAAAGTTAGCAGATGCGGAAACCCCCTTGTATCCAAGCTGTGCAACCCATAGCAAGCTATCAGCTATTGTCTCATTATTTCGACTTAAGACACATAATGGCTGGTCTGACAAGAGCTTCAACGATCTGCTTGAGACACTGCCAGAGATGTTACCAGATGACAATGTGCTGCATACATCATTGTACGATGTGAAGAAGTTTTTGAAGTCTTTTGGTATGGGTTATGAAAAGATTCATGCGTGTATCAATGATTGCTGCCTATTCAAGAAGAAGTTGAAGAACCTTGACTATTGTCCAAATTGCAAGGTTTCAAGGTGGAAGATTAACAAGGAAACCGGTGAGGTAAAGAAAGGTGTCCCACAGAAAATTTTACGGTACTTTCCAATAATCCCAAGGCTGAAGCGGATATTTAGGTCTGAGGAAATGGCCAAAAACGTAAGGTGGCATTCTACTAACAAGAGCATGGATGAAAAACTCAGACACCCTGTAGACTCTGTGACTTGGGATCAAATGAGTGATAAATATCCTTCATTCGCTGCTGAGGAAAGGAATATCAGGCTTGGATTATCCACAGATGGATTTAATCCATTCAACATGAAGAATAGTCAGTATAGTTGTTGGCCTGTTCTGTTGGTAAACTACAATCTACCTCCACATCTATGCATGAAGAAGGAGAATATTATGCTCACCTTGCTAATTCCTGGTCCACATCAGCCTGGCAACAGTATTGACGTCTACTTAGAACCTCTAATAGAGGACCTAAACCATTTATGGAACGAAGGACAGCCAACTTATGATGCCTTGAGTAAGTCTGTGTTTACTCTTAAGGCAATGATTCTCTGGACTATTAGTGATTTCCCTGCCTATGGAAATCTGGCTGGATGCAAAGTGAAGGGGAAAATGGGCTGTTCTTTATGCGGTAAACACACAAATAGTATGTGGCTTAAGTTTGGTAGAAAGCATGTTTACATGCGCCATAGAAAAGGTCTCCCACCAACGCATAGGTATGGTAACATTTATTACCTTTACTATGATAAACCTACTCTACAATACCACCAACTGTGACAATTTATTGTATTTGTAACATAAACAGCAGAGTTCAGAACCATCTCAAGTGAGTAGGCTAAAGGTCTGGGTCAAGTCACGTACAAAAAAGGATGGTACTGCAGTCAACACGAAAGCAGCTGAGAAATTTGTAAGTTATTGAATTTGTTCTGTATTCTCATTTGTCGTTTAGTTTTTATTCTCAATATGTATGTTTTGTAATTTACGCAGAAGAAGGCAGCTGAGTTGGTTGATAATGCTGCTTCATCAAATTCAACAAACCCACGAGAAGACCCCCTTTCACAATTATTAGGGCCTGATAATCCAGGTCGGCTGAGGGCAATGGGAAGAAGCATGAGTAAGACCAAGTTAGCTTGTTTTCAAGTTAAGCAAAATTTTATTGTTGACATGGAAGAGAAACAATATCAGCTGGTTAACAAAGTACATGAATTGGAAGATGAAATTGCGAGAATTAAACTGCAGGTTGGTTAAAGTCAAATATTTGTAAATTGTAACATTACTCTGTTGTTTACTATATGTTTTTTACTTGGTTTTATATGTGACAGAGGCAGGAACCTGAAGTTGGTGAAAACTCAGCTTCTGCAAGAGGAAGAGTAAGTAATTTATATGAGATTAGCTAGTACTTGTGCTTATAGTAAACTCTCAGAAGTTTGAAATAAAATTATTGTAGAGTGTTAACACGGAAGCACATCGCCGATGTGTGTTGGTTGATTGGTCTGGTACTGATGAAAATGTGGCTGAGGGACTTCTTATTTCGTCTGATCCGGAAGACTTCGTGAATGACATCCCCTTGGGCCCTCTTGCTGTTAAAGTTTTGGTTGATAAAGCGATCAACTCAGAAGCCTTTCTTTGGAGACCTGCACCAGGGATGTTTACTGTTGATCAAGCTGTTGGCGAAATGATTGCATGACCACTCAGTAAATGTGTTCCTTCAGACCAGGGGCTTTATTATGAAGACATTCCTCTTAGGATAAAATTTTCTTATTCAAACCATACTTCTTAGTTTACGGTGTAGATCTTTTATGAGATTATTGTTTTATGCATTTGATAGAGCCCAACAACAGATTGTTTGAACAAATACAAACTGCTGGATTAGTCTAGTAATAATGATAAAGTGGTTGCTGAAGGCCGTTGGCAGTGTAAAGAACCAAATGCGTTGGTTAATGACATTCCTCTAGGACCAAATGCAGTGAAAGTGTTTGTCGATGCAGTACACGAACAAAATACATTCCTATGGAGGCCTACAACACAAATTAGATATCTTGGGGACTCTGTGAAGTTATTCATAGCATGGCCTGCCAATAAGTGTGTTTTTGAAGATACCACAGATGCACAATGTCAAAGGTCTACTCTTCAGCCTCCTACAGCATCTACAAAAGCACCAAGTCCAAAAACTGCATCAAAAGGTAAAACATTTGCATCTCCAACCACTAAAACTCATACGCAGAACTCAATGGCATCATGTCCACAAGAGCCTGTAAAGAAAAATCCAGTACTTGCTCAGTCTCCACTTCGAAGATCTCAGATAATTTGTTTTAGATATGGTATTACGTGGTTGTTGGATTTTGTTCTTTTAACTATCATTAATTGGTTTCTATTGCAAACATTGTAGCGTCACAGTCCAAATGAGGCTCCCAAAGAAAATCAGAAATGCAAGTTAATGGAGATTAGCGGAAAGAACCAGGTGGTTGCTGAAGGACGTTGGGCTTCAGACAACCCAGACCAGACTGTTCATTTTGTTCCATTGGGTCCTAATGCAGTTAGGGTTTGGGTTGATATAGTGAAGGTGAGCACTGCAGCAGTTTGGAGGCCCTCGTCTGAAGTAGAGTGTATGGGAGATGCAATTGGAACATCCATTGCATGGCCAAAGGAAAAAGTGATATTATGTTAAAACTTATCAGGTTTACTCTACAACTGTTTGTATTTGCTTTAAGACTTGGATGATGAATTAGTATTCTGTAATGTATTGTTGGATTGGTAATATAATGTTGGTTTGAGATTTGTTTGATAGTTGTGTTAAATCAGGTTTTGGTATCAGGTTTCAGGGTCGTATGAAAGCTGATAGGAAGCCATAATCCATAGCATTATTAATCTATTTCGTAAATTACTACAGCATAAAAAGGTGCTACAACAAAACAATATGTAACACTTAGCCAATGCTATAATATAACAAATATAGCATGAATACCAAAAGCTATCATAAGATGTACCAAACAATAACAACTAAAAACAACGCTATCATATAACAAATATAGCGTCAATTCAAAAAGCTATCATAAGGTAGATCAATCAATAGCAAGTCGAAAATAACGCTATCATACATGACACATACCATAGCAAACAGAAAAATGCTATAATATGGGTGCAACCTACTATAGCTGGCGCAGACATAGCGTTTGATAATTCGCTATCAATGACATATAATAGCGTTTCTCTAATGCTAACAAAGCTCATATTTCTTGTAGTGACTCCTTGTCTTGGTCAAATTCCACTTCACCCTCACATGAAGCTACCAATCTTGTAAAGCCTTCCTCCCCATCTAGTGCCTTGGGTGAATCAAGCATGATCATGTATGCTTGTGTTTCCTCATCCAAGTAGCAATCCTCTCCATGTGGTTTGGTTAGAGCCACACTAAGATGGTCTTCTTGAGCTAATTCTTCTAGTAACTCATCAGCTAGCTCATCAATAGTTTCAATGTAGAATACTTGACCATCAATGGTTGGCTTCCTCAAGGTCTACTTTATGTCAAACTTCAACTCAACCCCTTTTCCAAGATGCAAACTAATCTTCCCATGCTTCACATCAATGATACCACCAGCTGTAGCTAGGAAAGGTCTTCCCAAAATCAAAGGATCTTTTGGCTCCTCATCCATCTTAAGCACCATGAAATCCGTGGGAATGATGAAGTTGCTAACTTTGAGAGGCAAATCCTCAAGAACTACAATAGGCATCCTCACACTCCTATCCGCAAGTATTATGGAGATTCCACACTCTTTGTACTTGGTGAAACCGAGCTTCTTTGCAATTGAATAGGGCATGAGATTAATACTAGCTCCAAGATCACACAAGCAACTTTCAAACCCAAGAGGACCAAGGGCGCATGGTATAGTGAAGGAGCTGGGGTCTCCTTGCTTCTTTGGTATCACCTTTCTTTGGATTATAGCACTACACTCTTGAGAAACTAGCATGACTCCTTGGATATCCTTAGCTCTTTGTGCCACGGTATCCTTCAAGAACTTAGCATATTGTGGAATCATCATAAAGGCATCCACCAAAGGCATCTTGAGCTCAATGTCTTTGATTTGCTTGTCAAACATAGCCTTGTATTTCTCCACCAGTTGTTTCTTAAACCTCCCAGGGAAGAGAAGTTTAGGCTTGTAAGGTGGAGGAACAAAGGTTGACTCCTTTTTGTGCACATCCTCCCTTGGCTTCTCCTTTACCACTTCCTTGCTTCTCTTTGCAATATACACATCATCAAAAGTTATAGCATCTTGAGCTTTTTCAAAGCTATCCTCCCCATCTTGAATTTCAATGTCCTCATTGATCAAAGGACTTGTCCTTGGAGGCAACTCCTTTCAACTTCTCAAAGTAATAACATTGATGTATTCCTTGGGGTTTGCCTCACATTTTCCCGGTAGAGTGCCTTGAGAATTTGAGCTAGAGGCCTTGCCTTTCTCAAGTTGCTTGAACTTTTGTTGAAGACCTCCTATTTGAGTAGCAAGCTCATTAAGTGAAGAATCCATCCTTGTGTTAATTTCAGCAATCTTCTTTCCCATATTAGCATCATTATTGGCTTGACCTTGGAGGATTTGTTGAAGCATAAGCTGAACATTGTCTTGTGGGGGACGTTGTGGAGCTTGAGCAAAACCCGGTGGAGCATTGGTTCCAGCACCTCTATAGTTGCTTTGGTTTCCCCCTTGGTAGTTAGATCTTGGTGCATAGCCCTTTTGTTGATTGTTGTAGTTCACAAAAGGTTTGCCTTGAGTAGTTTGAGTAGGGTAGACTTGGTCTTCGGGATTGGCCACATTAGTACTCCTATAAGAGAGGTTGTTGTTCCCCTTATAGTTGTTGTTATAGTTGTTGTTGTATCCTCCTTGGCCACCCACGAAATTTACCACTTCTTGACCTTCTTGATACTCAACTTGATCATCACAATTCTCTTGATTCTCTTCAACAAAATGTACATGCCTTTGGGAAGAAGACATGAGCTTGTCCATCTTGTCATGTAGAGACTTCATTTCCTTTTTGTGAGATTCATATTCACCTCCCCTTGGAGCTCTATCATAGTTTTCATTGTAGTTACCATCACTCAAGGCAAGATTCTCTATAAGCTCCAAACCATCTTCTACTTCTTTGCCTAAGAAGTTCCCATTGCTTGCGGTATCAAGAAGCATTCTTATCTTTGGAAGGACACCTCTATAGATGGTGCTTAGTAGAGATTCTTGTGTGAAGCCATGATGATGGCATTGCATTGTGTAGCCCTTGAACCTTTCCCAAGCTTCATTGAAGGACTCATTGTTTTTTTAGTGAAACTTGAGATGTCATTCCTCAACTTGGAGGTCCTAGAGTTTGAGAAGAACTTAGATAGGAATGCCTTCTTGCATTCATCCCAAGAGGTGATGGTACCTTGAGGAAAGTTTTTCTCCCATTGCCTTGCTTTGTCCCCAAGAGAGAAAGGGAAAAGTCTTAACTAGAAGGCATCCTCACTCACACCATTCATCTTGAACAACCCACAAACTCTATCAAAGTTATCCAAGTGATCATGTGGATCCTCCATTGGCAAACCATGGAACTTATCTAGTTGAACCATGGAAATGAAAGCTGGCTTGACCTCAAATGTGTAGTTGTGAACCGGTGGAGGTTGAATACCATATCTATTTTGATGAATATTTGGAGCATCTCCAGCCCCAATAGTCCTCCCTTGTCTAGGCGCATGCAAAGGGTTTCCATTGCCCCTTGGTGCTTGGGCCATGTTTAATGGAGGAGCTTGATCCCTTTGTTGCTCTTCCATTCTCAATCTCTCTAACCTTTCAGCTTCCCTTCTTGCAATCCTTGCAACCCTTTCCAATTGATCAATGTCTTGAAAGTCTTGAAAGCTGTTGTCTCCTTGTGATCTCAAATGCATTCAAGGAAAACTGAAATCTAGAAAAGTAGATGGTCAATAAACACAAAAGGGTTACTTAGTCTCAAACTAAACTCAAATCTTAATGATCAAACAATCCCAATATGGCAACGGCGCCAAATTGATACAAGAGTTTGTGCTCCTTGTAAGCAATTTCTCAATTGCTCATATCATTGCAATACTTGAGATATCAATCCATTTTCGGAGATGATTCAATAAGAATAGAAAGTTTGGTCTTAGCTAAGCTAAATTCGCAAGTTCAAGTAACAAGCAACAATTAAAAACAAACTACAATCTAAAAGAGACACTACAAGAGCAATAATATGAAGTTAAGCCTTAATTATCACTAATGAAGCACTAAACAAGAGATTAACTACTAAGCAAGATTACCAAATTAACTAAAACGAAACCTAGGGATGGAATCATTGATGTGGGCAATCTAATGGACAACCTTGCAATCATTTAAGCAACTAATCAAGCCAACTCTATGCCTAGAACACTTAATAAAGACTAATCCATGATGTATGGCACTAATCCCTTCACTAATCACCCTAATGAACTAATGATGTTTTAGCATTAAAATGATTAGCAAGCATTAATTACAAGTCTAAATGGCATGATAAACACCCTAGGCAACTAATATCTTAGACTAGGAATGTAAATCTCTTATTAAGTTGGTTCAAGCATTTCATCAAACACTTGGTGGGTGTATGAAATGCCTATGATCCAAAATAGCAAATATTAGCTATTTGGCATTAGGAACTACTTAATAAGAAGAGAGATGAAAGAAATATTAAGAAGATAGATGAAAGAATTTATCCTAGATTGCAAGATTGAACCATTAGAAATCCCTAAATCTAACCCATCCCCAAGTTCCTAAAGAACTACTCACTAATCATGATTAGACCCATCAAATCAAAGGTAAATGAAAGGTTAAACATGATTAGAGAAAGATAAAACAAGAAATCTCAGAAAGATATTGCATTAAACTTAAAGATCCAAGCATAAACAAGGTTTTTCCTCAAAGTGGCAAAAAGTTTAAGCTTAGAACAAAGAGAATAAAAGTTAAGATAAAAATTAGGTCTAAACAGTATTTATAGGGGGGACCCAAAAAGCTGACATAAAAGATTCGTCTGGGTTCAGTTCGACCAGACTCGTCGATCCATTTGGTCGAACCGAACCCCTGGACTTCTGGTTCGAGGTACTTCGTCGACCCGACTGCTCGTACGGAACTCATGCCTCCTTTCTTCCTCTTTGCGTTTAGGTTCGGTTCGGGGTACTACGTCGACCCAGCTGGTCGAACGGAACTCCTGGAAGATTGGTTTGAGCTCCTTCGTCGTTCCACTACCTCGAACGGAACTCCTGGAAACTTGGTTCAAGCTCCTTCGCCGATCCACTTGCTCGAACCGTTACGAGAAGTCTTCTTCTTCATCTTCTTGCTGACTTCTTGCCCCTCCAAGAGCTTTGCCATCCTTCTCCAACTCCATCATTGCCTCCATAGCATCCATAACACCTGATCAAGACTCCAAATGCACCAATATATGCAAGGACTATGTAAAGACGACCTAAAACTCTAAATGATCAAAATGCAATACAATGATGCTTAATTAGGTTCCTAAATGACAAGAAACTTACACTAAATGGAGGGAAATATGATGAAAAATATAGACATATCACTTAAGGCAGCACTACATTTGGAATTTGTCTTGTGAAATTCGGTTTTATCTTGATGCATTGCGATTTGAACCATTTCCCTAATGAACTTGAACCGTTAAAATGAAAATTTAATTATCTTGTTCTAATTTGTCGATCAACTCATAGATTTCACTTGGACTCTCTTCCCCTTTTGACCACTCTTCTGCTACTCCAAGTACCAGACCATACCCTAAGCCTAAACCTTTGTTTTAAGCCTTAAACACTTTTGTGAGAGCATGTGAGGCCTTTGCACTATTTTCGAATCTTCTCAGGCAAAAAGTGTTGGGTTTAGATCGACAAGGTTAGATTTCCATCTAGACGTTGGCTCACATCTCGAGTCAACACTAGGTTATATGGTATAGATACTGAAACGGCTTGATACCAAAATTTGAGGCCGAGGTAGACTAGGAAAAAGGGGGGTGGGGTGTATTCCGATTGATCATGCATTAACAAAAGGGAAAGGAGAAAACCACTGAGTCAGACGGGGACACGAATAAAGAGATGGCGGCAACAAATAAGGCTCGAAACCGAAAGAAGAAAAAGGCGATCGCAAGAGAAAGCAAAAGAAGGCCAATCAACAAAGTCTAATTTCGGCCAACAATACCAAAGGTGAAACGCAAGGAACGCAACAAAGGAGCCAGAAAACCGATCTCCAACAAAGAAGAAGTCCCCCGAAGATGACAAGGAAAGGTAATATCGAGGAGTAATATCGGGTATAAGGCGAAATGCCAAAACGAAGGGTAGCTTAGGAGGGAGCAGTTTAGATTAGGGTAGGAAACGAAATAGATGTTCTGGGTAGATGGAAGTCTAGCCTTGTATGCATCCATTGGTTTTTACCCTTAGCATTTTGCATTAAGAAGGTTCCTTTCTTGAGTGATCCCACTTAAACACTAAACTCGTTTGCACACCGAGTTCATATTTAGCTCGTTACCTTACCCTGAACCAAGTGACTTGATTGACAGGTATGAATGAGAACCACGTTTTAAATTTTTTAATGAATGTGAAAGAGAATTGGAAATTTGAATGTGCATCTAAGTTAGGATTGGTTTTGCTCGATTTTGCGATGAATGTGGCTAAGGCTTTTTGGATAGGAAGAATTCGACTTGCATCCTAGAAACCTGAACTTAGACATTGAGTTGATTTCTTTTAAATGGCGTTTTGGATTCAAACTTACACCTTTTCTTTTAAAACCTCACCCCTCCGGTTGGCTTTTGCTTGAGGACAAGCAAAAAGGCAAGTTTGGAGATGTTGATATCTCTGTAAATTGCATATTTTTAACACATATTTCATGCTAGTTAGGACTTCATTCTTGCACTTTCATCTTAGCTTTCATCATATTTTCACTCATGATAGGATTAGATGCATTAGGTTAGGTTTCTGCATAGTCTTGCATGTTTGGAGTGTGTTCTCAGGTGCTTAGGATGGTCCGAAGAAGAAACCAAGGAGGGAGATCACAAATGGAGGACGAGCCGGTAATATCGAGCATGGATTCCGACCCCGAGGCCGATTTACACAAGCGCACGACGAGTAGCAGCGACTTAGTCCCGAAAGGAACACCTCGGAGCGAAGATCCAGCAAGAGGATGCCATGAAAACGGATATCGGAGCAAGGCAACGGGAAGTACCCGATTCGAGTAACAAGGAAGGCGAGCCATCACGACATGATCCCGAAACACTTGTCCGATATGGAGACTGCCCGAAGAATCAGAAGAGTTAGCATATCGCTTGCTCACAACGACTTGAGAATTCTTCTGCAGACGCCTACTCTTCCTTCTTTTCCCTTTCATCTTTTGTTCTTAGATTCTTTGCGTTTCAATACTTTAAGAAAACTCCTCTTCAATCGATTTCCTTTGAAGGGGTTTAATCATGGATTGATTTCGCTAGGTTGATAGATAGAGAGTTTCTTTTAGGTATCTTCGTTGATGTCTTGTTCTTATTGCATGTTTGCTTCTCTGATCAATTAGCAACTGATTCCAGAACGACTAGATACATGAACATGTGGTCTATCGTCTGGATCTAAGGGTTAACGAGCGGATCGCACCGTAGGATGTTTAGGCATATCGACGGACCGCACTGCGAGTGTTTACAAATAGGTGAATGATATGTATGCGCGGTTGTCTTGCATCGTGGGATGAGAAATCATATCCGCGGTGAAGGACAAACGCATGTGGCTAGTTCCGTGAAGGCGGGGTAGTCATAGTCGACCGTTTCAGCTTAAGAACCTAACCTATTAAATCATCCGGAACCTATCCTGTTGCTTGTTAAATTCGATCCATGAACCCCGGAGAACGTCCCTTAACCCAACGCCTTTTATTCATTGATTAACAACCGTTTAATTCTTTTCTGCTGCTTGTTATCATTACTGCAAATCGTGACACACTGCATCCCGCAAGTTCCCATTTGGTTTAAAGAAGTTAGAAATCTTATGACTTTCGCAAAACAACAATCTCTGTGGATTCGATCCCTTAATATACTACTGTGATTGCTGTGCACTTGCAACTATCTTAGGGGTAAAACTTGAAGTAAAAGAGACCCCGCATCAAGTTTTTGGCGCCGTTGCCGGGGACTGTTTGCTTTTGCGAATTTTCAGTTTCTAATTTGTCTTTTAGACCACGTTGATTTTCAAGCTTTTCCGTTCATTGCTCACGATTTTCTTGTGTTTACTTCTCATGTTTCAGGTGTATGACAACTAGGAGGAACGCTTCCAACGTCTTACCCCGCCACATCGAGATCGACAAGCACGAAAAAGAAATCCGAAGGTTAAGAAGACAGATCAGCATGGCCGAGAACGAGGCCGCTCTTGGAATTCAACGAAACCGCGAAGAAGTTCTTCGCAACACTGGTCGAGCACCTAACGAGTTACAAGATGGGGAGCCACAGCTCGACAACAATGAAAACCCTATCAACCCCAATCCAGAGGCTGACTCGGACGGAGAAGAACGCGATCTTGCCCTACGACAAGGAGGACACAATCCGATCATCGGAAATGGATCGAACCAAGCAAACCCTATCATCCAGCCGGATGACCGAGACGCCATCCGACATATACAAACAGCCAACCTTCCCAGGCGAGCTAGGAACCGCACCATAGCCGATCACGATACTCCTGATCAGCACTTCCAGAATTTAGCAGCGATTCAAGTTAACGTCCCCCGTGAGGACGACTTTGAGGCGTGGGAGCGATTCAAGGACTATGAGCGCGACTGCCCTCAGCATGGTTTCTCCGGAGCCAGCTTGCTAAACACGTTCTACCGCGGACTGCAAGCTAGATACCAACTTTCGCTCGACACGGCCAGTAATGGAGATTTTACAACAAAAACGTAACGACAAGGACGCACACTCATCGAGAACCTCGCTTTAAGCAACAGCAATAACTGTCCGGATTATGATAGGAATCCAAGAACCGGAGACTCTGATTCTAAGCAAATAGCCGAGCTGAAGAATATGATGAGCCAGCTGCTCAAAGGACAGCAGCACAATATCAGTGTGTGTGAGACCGCAGCGGAAAGAGAAGAATCTAGCCAGGGAGACGATGGAGACGAGTCCTATACGCGGGAAGAAGAAATTTACTTCATAGGAGGACAAAATTCATATCCAAACAGAAACTTCAACAATGGATTCAACAACAACTTCAAGAACAACAACAACTTATCATACCGAAACCCAAACGTGGAGAACCCGCGAGATCAAGTGTATCCACCTCAAGGAAGACCCTTCCAGAACAAGTTCCAGAACGTGAACTACGGAAACAACGGAAGCTACAAGGCGAAGCAACCTTACAACTCTCAGCTCGCGCCCTACAACAATCAGCAAGGAGCGCCGCAAGCTGCACTGAACGCACCTTACCCGTCTCAAGAAGACAAACTCGAAATACTGATGCAACAACTGCTGTTGTCTCAACAAAAATCGGTCAAGGATCTCAACATCAAGGTAGATTGCATATACAACGACCTGAACGGCAAGTTCGAAACCCTTTCTTCCCACGTGAAGAAATTAGACATGCAAGTCTCTCAAATCGCTGAAGCCATCAAGAGGCAAGCAGGGATCTTTCCCGGAAAAGTAGAGGATAACCCGAAAGGATTCTGTAACGCGATCTCAGCAGTGGCCGACGAGACTAAGGAGCCAGAACTAGTCATGGGAGAAAAGTGCAGGTTCATCCCACTCTTCCCAACGATAAAGAAAGGAACTGCCAGTCCACCTTTCGATACCCCGGAAAACCATGGGTTCGACAGATTGAAGAAAAAAGAAGATCCAGACGCATTTAACTTCCCATGCTCGATCACGGGAATCAACTTCAAGGATTGTCTATGCGACACAGGGGCCAATGTCAATGTCATGCCAATGGCAATCGCTGAAAGGTTAGGAATTACGACTTATTTCCCCTCACCTACGCAACTAGTGTTCAGAGACTCGTCTAGGAAGAAATCAAATGGCGTAATCTACAACGTTCAACTTCTTATCGGGTATAAGATAGTACCTACTGACTTCCATGTGCTCGACATGGGGGAAGACAAAGACAAACCACTGATACTTGGAAGACCCTTCTTGGCCACGGTAGGAGCAAGGATCGACCATGTAAGCAACTTCGTAGTCTTCCAACATATAAGCCAGAAGAGATACTACCCAAAGGAGCTGAGCACTCCGCCTCCGGAGACGAAGAGCCACACGACTAAGAAGGAGAAAAAGGGGATGATATTAAGGGCAGGCCAGCTCAACTCGAGACCCTTCTCCCGAATCGAAATTATGATTCCTCCCGAGCTAAAAGAGTTGGGTGAAGAGGAAGTTTCGAAGTCAGTTGAAAAGACAAAGCGGGTAATCTTAGAAGCAAAAATTATAAGAAACGGAAACGGAGGGACACTGCTGATACGAAAGCAAGGAGAAGCTTCAGGAGAGACAACTCCCGAAGCACTTTCCCAAACTGCCTAAGCTTCAAACAGAGTCGAGCTAAACGTCTTAAACTAAAGCGCTTGGTGGGAGGCAAGCCATCCGGTACGTGTTTTTGATTTCTTTTCTTTCTTTCATTTCTAACATCTAGTTTTTACAAGTTTTCTGTACTTAGGAAAAAAAATATATATATATATAAAGCCAAGAAAAACCCAAAAATATGAAGAGGAGCCTCGGAAGGAGGCTGGCCGCGCGAGCATGGCCCGTGGCGCGGGGAGAAGGACCGTGGCCGCGCGACGGACCACGACCGTGCGGAGAGAAGCGGCTTGGCCGCGGCCGCGACAAGCCATGGCGCGGCCAGCGGTCGTCTGAGCCACCAGCCCAGAAAACTCACGTTTTTCCTCCCGAACCGAGCTTCCCGCGTTTTGGTACAATCCCGCACCGAAAAGTTATTCCCATTAATATAAAATGACAGATTTAATCGATTCGTGGCCAACACACAAGGTAAGTCCTCTCGTTTTAAAATTTTTGAAAATAAAAGGTTTTTGGTGATAAAAAACCTTTTTAAAAGCAAAAGTGAAATTTTAGGATCAAACTCTCTTTTCTTCTTCTCTCCCAAAAGACTTGGAGATTTTTGGGAGATTCTAAGTTTTTCAAATCCAAACCGTTTTCACAAATTCTTTGGCCTAAACTCATCTATTTTCGAAGAGCATTCACTTTTTAAAGTTCATTCATCCTCATCTACAAGGTATGGTCTTTAATTTTACAAATCTCTAAAGAACTCAGTTTTGAGATCTCTCTTGCTTGACTAGAAAATTGTCTACGATGCTTGGATAATGGTAGAGAACCTTGGATTGATGATTTAGGTTGCCTAGATCTCGATTTTTGCAACCATATATCTAAAAGTTGAAGTCTTTGTAATAAAATTATTTTTGGCATGCTCTAAGAACCGATTTTTGGAGATATTATTGGACGAATTGCTTGGTTTGGAATTGATTCATGCTAGGCATCACTTAGAGATCACAGTTTGATGATAATAAGTTGACAAAATCGATTTATTGGAAAATCTTTGGTTTAGAATCCCAAAAATCCGAAAATAGGGTGTGAGTACCAAATTGATCTTAAAATTTATGCAATTACTTGATTAGTCTTAGTCTTGGAAACTCTTGGTATATGTCTTGCATATCATTGCACTTGAGAATCTTTGAGACACATCAAATTCACATGTTTGGTCGAGTTTTTATTTTTATTTTGCAAGGTACAATGAGTTCCGACCGAAACTACGAGATACGTTGATATATAAGTGTTTTTATAGAGTCTTTTGGTACTTTTAAAGTCCTATTAGAGTCTTTATAGGTTGGACTACGTTTGGAGCATAATTGGAGATTCTGAAGCTTTTTGGAGCATTCTGCAAGAAGCTGCGAAGTGATGAAGTCAGAAGAGTGGAAATACGCACAGGGTGTCGATCGACACTGATGGTTTAATCATAGATTGATTTCGCTAGGTTGATAGATATAGAGTTTCTTTTAGGTATCTTCGTTGATGTCTTGTTCTTATTGCATGTTTGCTTCTCTGATCAATTAGCAACTGATTCCAGGACGACTAGATACATGAACATGTGGTCTATCGTCTGGATCTAGGGGTTAACGAGCGGATCGCACCGTAGGATGTTTAGGCATATCGACGGACCGCATCGCGAGTGTTTACAAATAGGTGAATGATATGTATGCGCGGTTGTCTTGCATCGTGGGATGAGAAATCATATCCGCAGTGAAGGACAAACGCAGGTGGCTAGTTCCGTGAAGGCGGGGTAGTCATAGTCGACCGTTTTAGCTTAAGAACCTAACCTATTAAATTTCCGGAACCTATCCTGTTCCTTGTTAGATTCGATCCATGAACCCCGGAGAACGTCCCTGAACCCAACGCCTTTTATTCATTGATTTACAACCGTTTAATTATTTTCAGCTGCTTGTTATCATTACTGCAAATCGTGACACACTGCATCCCCCAAGTTCCCATTTGGTTTAAAGAAGTTAGAAATCTTAGAACTTTCGCAAAACAACAATCTCTGTGGATTTGATCCCTTAATATACTACTGTGATTGATGTGTACTTGCAGCTATCTTAGGGGTAAAACTTGAAGTAAAAGAGACCCCGCATCATCTATTTCGGTTTTAGGGCAAAGGGTAGGGAAAATGAGTTAAAGCTCCAACCTTTGATGCTGATCTATGCTTAATCCATCTTAATCCTTTCTTATTTGATGCTATTAATGCTTAGTCATCTTCGCTATTTGAACTTTGCCATCGAGCTTCTTCAAACAAACGCCATGTTTGAATGTTTGCAAGGACCAATCTCATAAGAGATTCGCTCATCCTAGCCTAAGAGATTAGATGTCTAGGGAGCGTTTTGGCATTAGTAGAGTTGTTTAGTCAAGCTTGCTGCTCTCATGGATCACTACGTGATAGCGAGGTTAGGTAGTGAGACAGCAAAGAGACTTATACCACGACAGTGGATTCGTCCAGATCCTGAACTCAACGCTAAAGGATTAGCCTGATAGAAAGTAAATCCAGCATCAAAGGAAGGATCTTTAACGTGTTAGACCGAAGAACCCCTTGTCCTTTGAACTGATTCTTGTTTTCTTTTGCAAGTTCGTATTGTAGCCATCTTATCTTCAGTTCTTTAGCATTATTTAGTTTAAATACCTGTTTTTTGTTCTCTTAGTATCTTAGTGATAGATTCTCACCATTCCATCGTTTTTAAACCCTCTTAACTTGTGAAAGAATTCCATAAATGTAATACCTCGAAATCTCCCATCGGATTGATAAGACCCATAACCTATACTACATTCGGTT
Source organism: Alliaria petiolata (assembly GCA_020283515.1). Lineage (NCBI taxonomy): Eukaryota > Viridiplantae > Streptophyta > Magnoliopsida > Brassicales > Brassicaceae > Alliaria > Alliaria petiolata. The sequence continues at coordinate 19,413,128 of JAHZTW010000004.1, read as the reverse complement.
ATAAGTAGTGGGTCATTGACTGAGTAGAGTCCATAGAAAAAAACCTACTTATCAATTGGCGCCGTTGCCGATTTGGGAGGAATTTGAGTATTGAATTTGTAATTCTTAGCAAGGCTAAGACTTTACTTTCTTTTTCGACTCTAACATCGTTCCTTTAGACTTTTTCGCAGGTACGTATAACAACACGTTCAAATGGATGACATGTACCATCCCCAAGAAGCAATGAATGACGCACAACGGGAACATGCCGATATACCACGACATCAACGTCTCATCGGCGAATGTGACTCCCCCACCAACTACAGACCACGAATCGGTATCACCCCACCCTCAAGTGATGCTGGTTAAGAGATAAAGAGTAGTATGCTTGCCATGGTCCGGAACAACAAATATCTGGGTGAAGACGGGGAAGACCCCCTAGATCACCTCGATGATTTTGAGAAGGTTTGTTCTCTGACCAAACAAGAAGGAATCTCGGACGACAAATTCAAACTACGTCTTTTTCCATTTTCTCTGGGAGGCAGAGCTCACCAATGGGAAAAGACTATCAAACCGGGGTCTATAAAAACGTGGGATGAATGCAAACGAGCCTTCCTCAAGAAATATTTCTCGCCGTCAAGAACAGCGAAGCTGCGATTGGAAATCTCAACGTTCACCCAACTCGAAGATGAGAGATTCAGTGAAGCTTGGGAACGTCTAAAAGGGTATACACTAAAATGCCCCCATCATGGCTACTCAAGCTCCTCACTACTCAGTATCCTCTATAGAGGAGTGTTAAAGAAATATAGGGATCAGCTGGATACTGCAAGCAATGGCATCTTCCTCGGCCAAGACGTGGACGACGGCATGAACCTAGTCGAAAATATGGCCATAAGTGATAGTAATTACGAGGACGACATTGACAACGAACCAACCGAGCTGGATAAGCAGAGGGACAGCGAGGTGATGCACCTGCAAGCCTGTTTGGACGTGATAGGGCTCAGGTTTTACCCTAATAAAACTACTGCAAGTGCACCGCAAATGCAATCGTGGTATAAGGGGTATCGAAATCCCAAGGGAAGTAGATGCTACTCTAAGGTTTATAAATTCAGATTATGCTAGGTAAAAAGATTAAATTAAAAGACACAAAGCAATTTAAAAGACTTTGTAAATTCAGGAGGCAAAACCCTAGGTTCAGGGAAATTCTCAGGTGATCTAAATTTCAGGTCTAGACAGAATGTTAGGAATAATTAAGATCCGTTCTTGAACTCGAAACACAACAGTAAAATCAACCAACTCTCGCTGCGAAGATTATCTATACCTAAACCTTAGAATTCCAAATCTCTTTGCAAATCCTATCAATTCAGACAAGCATTAATATCAGGTTCGATTGTTCACAAAATCCCTAAACCAAATCTCTTTGCGAAAAGGTATTTTGCTCATCTAACATTAGTTCAGGCAATCAATAATACTCTCGCATCTATTAATTAACCTAAGATCAGATTCTAGGTCATGAAGCTAGAATAAGCATTAAACACAAATCCAGATGAAGAACTCTAATGATTTTATCCTAACAATTTAATTCGACCTAACAATTCATTAATCACCTTTGAAAAACCCTAAACCTAACAAGCAAACTACTCAGACATGATCAATGAAACAGAAATCATAACTTGAATAGAAAGCATAAAAGAAATCAATAGAATAAATAAAGGGAGTTCCAAATTTGCTCTAAGGAGACAAATTCTTCTCTCCAAAAACCTAAACTTCTATGATTCTTAAAGTATGAGATTCTGCCTAAACAATGGCTGAAAAACTATATTTATAGGCCTAGGTACGAGTCTTCAATTCCTTTTAAGATTAGGAAAAGTCTTGGAGATTTCCTTTTCTTCAAAAACTGGAAACTTCTCGATTCTGGAAATTGGAAAACCTGGTGTCGATCGACACTACATGGTGTCGATCGACACCTTGCGTGTAATTCCAGTCTTGACTTCATCACTTCGTGACTTCATTCCATTAAGCTCCAAAATGCATCCAAATCTCCAATTTATCTTCAATTGTACCTGAACCTGCAAAGACTCTATATAGACTCGAAAATAGCCAAAAGACTCTATAAAAACACTTATATCATGGTCTAAAAATGGGTAAAAACCATGATATATCAACTCCCCCAGACTTAGCCTTTGCTTGCCCTCAAGCAAAACAGAAACTTAGAATGAAGTAGAAGTTTGAAAACAGGAACTTTCGAGTACTTCTTCAAAACGCCACATTGATTAACACTTCTTGAATCCACATGATATAGAGCCAACCTTAGGAAATGTTCAGTGTACTTACCACAAGTTTAGCAATCTCCCAGTTCAAATCCAGATCCTTTCCTTGGTAAAAGAATCGAACTCTATCATTGGTAATGCCATAGAACTTTTCTGATTCTTTCCCTTCCTTAGTGCCTGAACAAGACATTCTCATACAGCTCCCCTATTTTCTCTTCCCTTAGTCAACTTCTGCCCATTTTCAGGGTGTTCTAAGATCTTTTCATTGACTCTTCTTTTTCTTATGAAATCTCTGGAAATAGTGCTACTCTCTACTTGTGTTCCTTGTGAGGAGACGTGTTCAAGAGCATCACTAATATTGTTCCTTGTGAGGAGACAGGCTCATGACAAAGGCACTATTCCCAGACTTAGACTCTTTTTCTTTCTTTTCTTTTCTCAAGGGAAGATCAAGGAGAGACTGCAATTGCCTATCTGTTCGGACTGAAAGAGGAATCAAGTTCTGCGCATACCTAGTTCTTATAAGGGGACATGAACTCGCCCTGTTAGACTGATTCCACTTGCAGCTTTCTACTTAGTAAGTCCTGCAATCAACTCTTATAGCAATGGTTCTTCAAGTGTCAACTTCCAGTGGTTAGTTCCTAGAAAAACTGAAAGTTCCAACTGATTTTGACTCAATAAAAAAAAAATTTGAAAACTTTTTGACTCAAGATAGACTCTCAAAACAAAACACAAAGTCAGTAATCACCTCCCCCAGACTTAAACAACACTGTCCCCAGTGTTATCAAGCCCGAAGTTGGTTAAAAGAAAGATTAGAAATAACTTAAAAGACCAGATAGAAGACTTACCTTCGTCTGCGCATGGTGTCGATCGACACTATAAGGTGTCGATCGACACTGGTCTGAGCCGAGTCCAATGTCTCCTTTTTCAACTGACTAAAACTAGGACTTAGTAAAACTAAAACAAAATAAAAAGAAAAACATACCTAACAGTGGGTTGCCTCCCACTCAGCGCTCGTTTTCAGTCATTAGTTTGACTGTGTCGGGGTTCAGACGTCAGGTGGATCAGAGGGCGGCATCAAATGCTTCTCAGACGAATGTCTTCTCATTCATGGTGGTGTATAGGCATTATGTCCATGAGATTGACCAAGGAAATGAGGAACAACAGCAGGGTGGGACTTTATTTCGGGTGGGACACTTCGTTTTCGTGCAAAACCATCTAAAGAAACACCAAGCCTTCTACGAGAATCTCGTGGCTTGCATAAGTGTGAAGCATCTTTTGAACCTTTGGTATTCTTATTGACAAGATCAGGGGGTTTGGAATTGATTCCAGGAAATGCATACCTTTGCTTTCTGCGAGTTTTCTGGGCTGTAGGATGTGGAGGCATCTGTTTGACCAAAGATGATGGATTTGCAACATTGGAAACAACTTCTGGTATGATCCGCGAAGGGTGTCGATCGACACTAGTAGTGTCGTTCGACACCACATCCTCAGTTCGAATTTCTGGACTTTTTATGCATTTCAACTCTGCAATCCTTGTCTCCATCACAAAAACGTCTTCCTCCATCAACTTGTCATTGTTTAGACCTTCATCTTCACCCATAATTCTGAAGATATGATTGTTTCCACTCCAATCTTCAAGCTCCACAGCTTTCTCAGAATTCTCAGAAAATGCTTCTTGAACAACCAGCTTGTTCACTTGTTCTTTAGAATCAAGCTCCTTGTCATACCCAGCAGTAGTGTCATCCGAACATTCCAGGATTTGATCTTTATCCATGGAAATCTCCACTAAATAAACTTGACCATCGATGGTAGATGGTCCCCTTAACTTGTCCATGTCAAAACTCATGACAACATCACCCAAGTCAAGCTCTATTTTCCCTTTCCTCACATCAATGATAGCACCAGCTGAAGCCAAGAATGATCTTCCCAAAATAAGAGGATCTGTAGGTTCTTCATCATATTTAAAAACCACAAAGTCTGTGGGAATCACGCAACCTTCAATCTTCAATGGAACATCTTCTAAGACACCTTCTGGGATTCTCTTAGATCGATCAAATAGGACAAGGGAGATTCTGGTTGGCTTGAAATCAGTCATTCCAAGTCGAACAACAACTGAGTATGGTATCAAGTTGATACTTGAACCTAGATCACAGAGAGAACGAGGAAACCTTCCTGTTGAGATTGAGCAATCTAGCACAAAGTTCCCTGGATCGGGTAACTTCTCTGGAATTCTCCTCTGAATCACAGCACTGACTTGTTCTGAAACCCACACATTCTTCTTCTCCCTTGGAACTATGTTCAAGAGAATGTCATTCATATCTCCGGTAAGCAATGCTCCTTCCTCAGAACTCACACCATTGACAACCATTCTCTTGACATATCTTCTTAATACAGGTGAAAGTTGGACTGCATCAACTAAAGGTAGCTCAACCATCAGCTTATCCATCATCTCCTTGCATCTAGCTTCCTCTGTCTCCTGTTTAGATCTTCTAGGAGGCAGGGGATAGGGTATTTTTGGTTTGTACATCCTTTCTTCTGCAACCTTTGTTGTTGTGAGCTGTTCTGGTGAAGTCCGTGTAGAGCGTCGATCGACACCTTCCTGGTGTCGATCGACACTCGCCTTTGGTGTCGAGTCTTCCGTGTCGAGTTTGCTTGTTTCGTCTGGTTTCTCCTTGGGTGTCGATCGACACTGGCTCCGCAGCATCTTCCACATCTGCAAGCTCCTCGAATTCTTTAGCATTTAGACCCCTTTTCATCACTGTTTGAAGGCTTCTTTCACTCTGGATCGTGATGGCATTCACGTGGTGTCTCGGCTTAGTATCAGTTTTCCCTGGAAGGAAACCTTCTTGCCTATGAACATCTGCAGTTTGAGCAACTTGAGTATCCAATTTCTTGACATGGTTTGTTCAGAGATTCGAATTTCCCATTCAAGTCTTGGTACATGGCGTCCATCTTTCCAGTCACATCTTGATATAATGTGTCAATCTTCCAATTAAAGCTCACTGTCATCTTCTATTGCCCTTCTAAAAGATGTTCTATCATAGACTCAATCTTATTGTCTTGTGCAGGAGGCTTCTGGTAAGAAGAAGAACAATAGCTACTTTGGAAGTTATTGTTCTGAAAAGGCTTCTGATAAGAGGAACCATAGCTCTGCTGATTGCCAAACCTTTGACCTTGAAAACCAGCTCCATTGATGTAATTGACTTCTTCTTGCTCACGCTCAAATGTCTCCACCTCATTAGGAAAGTGAACTTGCTTCTTTCCCATCAAGACGTCAGCTTCCTGTTAACCTCAGCTATTTGGCTTCCTCCATTTGCACCAGCTTGTTGTCTCCTTTCAAAGTCTGCGTTTTTGCTGCTATTACAAGAGGCCAAATTCTCTATGAGCACCACCGCGTTAGTTGGGTATCTGGTGTTGTAGTTACCATTGCTTGCAGCATCTAAAGCCATCTGATATCTCCAATCGATCCCTCGGTAAAAGATACCGATAAGCTGCGGCTCGCTGAAACCGTGATGTGGGCAATCCCTTTGGTACGATCTTAATCTCACCCAAGAAGCTTTGAATGCTTCAGTGGGTCGTTGAGAAAATGCAGTGATCTTCATCCTCAACTCTTCACTTCTTGCATCATCAAGGAAATTGCATAAGAATGCATTCTTTGTTTCTTCACAAGTAGTTAAGGATCCTGGATCAAGCTGCTTCAGCCAATATGATGCATCTCCAGCAAGCGAGTGAGGGAACAGCTTGCAGAAAAGATAATCATAGGATACTCCATTAGCCTTGATGCTTGATGCGAGGTCCTCGAATCTCTCTATGTGGTCCATCAGATGCTCATTAGGAAGTCCATGGAAAGGATGCTGACCCACCAGCATGAAGTAAGCAGACTTCAGCTCGAAGTCATTCCTCTGAAATGCAGGAGGACGGATCGCAGCTCTATTAGCATAGAACTGGTCTGGGCGGTTGTACTCGCCAAGTGTTCTTACACGTCCATCTTCTGCAGCTTGTATTGCTGGATTGATGATGACGGCGCCAGCCTCATCAATTCTCTGTCCTTGGTTGTTCCTTCTGTGCCCTTCCGCATCAACCAAGTGACCAGCTTCGTCTCGGGTCAGAACTATAAGATCTGGCATCGTGTTGTGCGACTGGTGTCAATCGATGCCAATGGTGTCAATCGACACTAGCTCGGTTTCTGCATTCGAGATGACCTAATTCGTGGTTTAACGCGAATAATTCCTTGTCCTTGTTGCTACTGGTATTGCGATTAAGCATACACCTGAAAACAAGAATAAGAAACTAAAATTAGTAACCAAAAACAAAAATTAAAAACCTAGACAAAATTCTAATAATAGAAATCTGTAGGCAACTAATCTCCTTCCCCGGCAACGGCGCCAAAAACTTGATAGGGCTCAGGTTTTACCCTAATAAAACTACCGCAATTGCACAACAAATGCAATCGTAGTATAAGGGGTATCGAAATCCCAAGGGAAGTAGATGCTACACTAAGGTTTCTAAATTCAGATTATGCTAGTTCAAATCGAATGAAAGTAAACAAAGCAGGAAATAAACGAGTATCACAAAATAGGTTCTTAAAATCAGGAGACTAAAACGCTAGGTTCAGGGAAATTCTCAGGTGATCTAAATTGCAGGTCTAGACAGAATGTTAGGAATTATGAAAATCCGTTCTTGAACTCGAAACACAACAATAAAATCAACCAACTCTCGCTGCNACTTTGTAAATTCAGGAGACAAAACGCTAGGTTCAGGGAAATTCTCAGGTGATCTAAATTTCAGGTCTAGACATAATGTTAGGAATAATGAAGATCCGTTCTTAAACTCGAAACACAACAATAAAATCAACCAACTCTCGCTGCGAAGACTTTCTATGTCTAAACCCTAGAATTCCAAATCTCTTTGCAAATCCTATCAATTCAGACAAGCATTAAAGTTCAGGTTCAATTGTTCACAAAACCCTAAACCAAATCTCTTTGCGAAAAGGTATTTTGCTCATCTAACATTAGTTCAGGCAATCAATAATACTCTTGCATCTATTAATTAACCTAAGATCAGATTCTAGGTCATGAAGCTAGAATAAGCATCAAACACAAATCCAGATGAAGAACTCTAATGATTTTATCCTAACAATTTAATTTGACCTAACAATTCATCAATCACCTTTGAAAAACCCTAAACCTAACAAGCAAACTACTCAGACATGATCAATAAAACAGAAATCATTATTTGAATAGAAAGCATAAAAGAAATCAATAGAAGAAAATAAAGGAGTTCTAAATCATCTCTAAAGGAGTCTGATTTTTCTCTCCAAAAACCCTAAACTTCTATGATTCTTAAAGTATGAGATTGTGCCTAAACAATGGCTGAAAAACTATATTTATAGGCCTAGGTTCGCATCTTCAATTCCATGAAAGATTAGGAAAAGTCTTGGAGATTTCCTTTTCTTCAAAAACTGGAAACTTCACGCTTCTGGAAATTGGAAATCCTGGTGTCGATCGACACCAATACTCATCGTGTTTCTTCAATCCGACTTCATTTCACTAAGCTCCAAAATGTATCCAAATCTCCAATTTATCTCCAATTGTACCTGAACCTGTAAAGACTCTATATAGACTCGAAAATAGCCAAAAGACTCTATAAAAACACTTATATCATGGTCTAAAAATGGGTAAAAACCATGATATATCAGGACGCCCTACTAAAAAGCCAACACGCTCAAAACGCTAAAGTAGCCGACGGAATCTGGCCGATATGGGGACGCAACTACAAATAACGAGCAAAGTCAATATGGGGAACCTCCAATTTCGGCTAATTATCAAACGCAAGCCCCTTCGTACAATGCAACTGCTTACACTCAGCAGGTATTTACTCCTCTTCCCCACTGTTACTCTGAACATCAACAATATCAAGCCCCATACCCACCACCACCATATGGACATTACGATTTCTACCCACAACAACAGCAAGATTCTGACATCAAGAATCTTCTCACTCAGCTGGTTCAAAGTCATTGCAGCAGCAACCAGGATATAAAAACAATGAATTCACGCTTGGACAAGCAGGAAGAACATATCAAGCTAATCCAACATCCAATGCACAATGAAACAACCACACAACCTGCCTACGTACAAGCTGTAACTCTACGGAGCGGTAAGATTCTTGCACCAAACGCTCAAGCTCCGAAGATCAGCGAGTACGCTTCAGATCTAGTGGAGGGGGGGAACAGCTTTGACAAATCAGAGGTTAACAACGAGGTATAAGAAGTTCAAGAAAGTGTTTAAGATCAGTTGTTCACCAAACTCAGAGAACAAAATATCGGGATGACACCGACACCTGCTGCCCGTTTTGAGAAACCAAAAGAGTCACGATTTGTTCCCCCCGCATATAAACCTCCGTACCCTTTTCCAGGAAGATTCAAGAAGGAGCTCCTCGAAAAATACAGAGCTCAGTTTACAGAGCATCTAAAGAAAGTGGAACTGACCATGCCACTCATGGATGCTTTGGCATTGGTACCACCGTACCAAAAATTCATAAAAGATGCTATCTTAGCAAGAACAAAGGAACTCCAAGGCATGATGGTGATGACGCAAGAGTGTAGCGCCATCATCCAAAAGAAGATAGTGCCCAACAAACTAGACGATCCGGGAAGCTTCACTCTCCCTTGTTCAATAGGCCCACTCACATTCAACAATTGCCTTTGTGATTTAGGGGCAAGTGTGAGCCTCATGCCACTGTCAATAGCCAAAAGACTGGGTTTCACATCCTACAAGCCAAGCCGAATATCTCTGATTCCGGCGGACAGATCTGTAAGGTTGCCGAAAGAGCTACTCGAGGACGTTCTCATTCGGATTGGTGATATCGATGTACCAACCAATTTTGTGGTGCTCGAAATGTATGAAGAACCGCGAGATCCCCTTATCCTTGGAAGACCGTTTTTAGCCACGGCAGGGGCAATGATTGATGTGAAGAAAGGCAAAATTAAGCTCAATCTCGGAAAAGACATCGTCCTCAATTTCGACATAAAAGAAGTTATGAAGAAACCTACTATACGAGGGAAAGTCTTCTGGGTGGATGCAATGGATGAGTTAAACGACGAGCTCTTTGATGAGCTATCTTTGAAAGACCCATTGCTAGTCGCTTTGACAAAAGAAAAGAAGCAGCACATATATATGGAGAAGGAAAGCGAAGTCTATGTCATGCATCTGGATTCAAGGAAAGCCACTGATGATGATGAGTTTCTCGAGGAATTAGAGCACGGAAGGCATAAGATCGCATGGGAACCGGAAGTGGGAGAATATCGGGATCAGAACGATAAAGACACACAGAGCTCAGTTGGGCAGTGCACACGCGAGGATTGGAACGAACTTGATGCCCCAAAACTCGAACTCAAACCTCTTCCAGAAGGGCTAAGGTACGCTTTCCTAGGTCCTAACTCATCTTACCCGGTCATTGTCAATGAAAACTTGAATGAATTAGAATTGTCCTCTCTTTTAAGTGAATTGATAAAGTTTAGGAGAGCAATTGGTTATTCCTTGGATGACATCAAGAGCATATCCCCTTCTCTCTGCACACATCGGATACATCTAGAAGATGAATCTATGACTTCTGTAGAACATCAAAGGAGGTTAAACCCTGATTTGAAAGAAGTTGTAAAGAAAGAGATTCTTAAACTTCTAGATGCGGGTGTTATCTATCCAATCTCGGATAGCACCTGGGTTTCACCTGTCCATTGTGTGCCCAAAAATGGAGGAATCACCATAGTTAAGAATGAGAAAGACGAATTAATACCCACAGTAACCATAACAGGCCATAGGATGTGTATTGATTATAGATAGTTGAATTTGGCCACAAGGAAAGATCACTTCCCCCTCCCTTTCATAGACCAAATGCTGGAAAGGCTAGCTAACCATCCGTACTACTGTTTTCTGGACGGCTATAGCGGGTTCTTCTAGATACCGATACACCCAAACGATCAAGAGAAAACCACTTTCACATGCCCATATGGTACCTTTGCATATCGAAGGATTCCATTTGGGTTATGTAACACACCAGCGGCCTTCCAAATATGTATGATGTCAATTTTCTCAGACCTAATAGAGAAAATGGTAGAAGTGTTTATGGACAATTTTTCTGTGTATGGTCGCTCTTTTGGTGTTTGTTTGTCGAATTTGTGCAGGCTTCTCAAGCGTTTTGAAGAGACAAACTTGGTACTAAATTGGGAGAAGTGCCATTTCATGGTCAGAGAAGGAATAGTGCTTGGTCACAAGATATCGGAGAGGGGTATCGAGGTAGATAAGGCCAAGATAGAAGTGATGGTGCATTTGAAACCACCTACCACAGTGAAAGAAATTCGTAGTTTCCTCGGGCATGCGGGCTTCTACAGGAGGTTCATCCGTGATTTCTCAAAAATAGCTAGACCACTCACTAGGCTGTTATGCAAGGAAGCCGAGTTTGTCTTCGACGAGGATTGCCTTCAAGCGTTCACCACGATCAAGGACGCTCTTGTCAGTGCCCCCATAGTTCAAGCCCCTGATTGAGATCTACCATTCGAGATCATGTGTGATGCAAGCGATTATGCCGTGGGAGCTGTTCTCGGCCAAAGAAAAGATCAGAAGTTACACATGATCTACTATGCAAGCCGGACAATAGACGATACCCAAGTGAAGTACGCCACGACCGAGAAAGAACTATTGGCAGTCGTGTTTGCCTTTGAGAAATTCAGAAGCTACTTAGTGGGATCAAAAGTGATCGTTTACACGGACCATGCTGCATTAAGGTATATCTATGCAAAAAAAGACACCAAGCCGAGACTGCTAAGGTGGATCCTCTTACTACAACAGTTTGACATGGAAATCCTGGACAAAAAGGGGATAGAGAATGGTGTAGCTGATCACTTATCCCGGATGAGGATAGAAGATTTGATTCCCATCAATGATGCTCTGCCAGAAGAACAACTCATGATGGCAGATATCCTAGGAGGAATGTACCGAGTGAACAAGAGTTTGGAAACTGTAGCCAGCATGGAAGAAAACGACATTTCTTGGTACGCAGACTACATCAACTACTTGGTGAGTGGGGACATCCCCAATGACCTCGATGCTTACCGAAGAAAGAAATTCTTCAAGGACATTAACTATTTCTTTTACGACGAGCCGTATCTTTTCAAGAGAGGGATATATGGGATATATATAAGATGTGTGTCAAAAGGAAAAGCGAAAGGGATCATATTCCATTGCCACAGTTCAGCCTACGGTGGCCACTTCGCCACGTTCAAGACCGCAACAAAAATCTTGCACGCAGGATTCTGGTGGCCAAATTTATTCAAAGACACTCACGAGTATGTCTCCTCCTGCGAAGCGTGCCAAAGAAAGGGGAACATTAGCAAACGGGGCGAGATGCCACAGAGCCCGATATTGGAAGTCGATATTTTTGACGTATGGGGAATTGACTTCATGGGACCATTTCCTTCCTCTTATGGCAACAAGTACATACTAGTTGCTGTTGATTATGTCTCGAAATGGGTCGAAACCGTAGCTAGCCCCACCAACGATGCAAAGGTAGTACTAAAGCTATTCAAGTCAACTATCTTTCCAAGGTATGGGATCCCAAGAGTGGTAATAAGTGACGGTGGTAGTCATTTTATCAACAAGCTGTTCGAAAATCTCCTAAAGAAGCAAGGAGTCAAGAATAAGGTAGCTACACCTTACCATCCACAGACAAACGGGCAAGTCGAGATATCCAATCGCGAGATTAAGGCGATATTGGAAAAAACAGTCGGAGCCACAAGAAAGGACTAGTCAGCAAAGTTAGACGACGCTCTATGGGCATACATGACTGCTTTCAAAATGCCCATTGGAAGGTCCCCTTACGCTCTCCTCTATGGCAAGGCATGTCACTTGCCCGTGGAACTTGAGTACAAGGCTCTATAGGCCATCAAACTCTTGATTTTCGACATCAAGACAGCTCAAGAGAAGAGGCTGATAAACCTACACGAGCTAGAAGATATCCGCTTGGAAGCATTCGAGAGCTCACGGATCTACAAGGAGAAAACAAAGGTCCTCCACGACAAGAAGATCAAACCGAAAGAGTTCGCACCAGGGAGTCAAGTGCTGCTATACAACTCAAGACTGAGACTGTTCCCCGGTAAGTTGAAGTCACGATGGTCCGGACCATACACCATCAAGGAAGTACTGCCATATGGAGCTGTGACACTGTTCGGGAAGGACGGAGAGGATTACACGGTGAACGGACACAGACTGAAGCCATATTTGGGAAATGAGAAATACCAAGTTCTGGAAAAGACCGTGGTTCGTCTCCAAGACCCCAACAAGGTTTAAACGATCTGGAAAAGTCAAGATATGAGACTCTAAACTAGCGCTCTTGGGAGGCACCCCAAGCTTATCCTTTTAATTTATTATGTTATTTTTCTCTCTTTACTTTTCATTCTCAAGAATAATTATGAGTGGATCGGTGATTTAGAAATCAGGACGTGGGATATCGGGGAGCCGTAACGGGAAGAAAATTGGGAGAATTGTTCGTTACGGTCGTAAGACCCATGTACCAGCCAGTGAGAAAGACACACACTCAGATATCGGGTCGAAATTACGGCCTGAGACCGTTATAGAAATATAACCTGGCTGGACAAAACGGGTTCACCCCGTAACGATCAACCAGATGTAGTCGCACCCGTCTGCAAATTACTGAACCACACTATACCGGACTCCTCCAACGGTCACAGTCCGACATAACCAGAGGTAACATTTTCAACCCATTGAACATTTTGCTCGAATTTTTGCATTATCATAGGACCATGTTCTTCCTCTCTTCTATCACACAGGGACTGTGTGATTTAAGTTTGGGAGAGTATGTAGTACGTGCATTCGATTAGAATAAACATCATGCATTCATAAAATTTGCATAGAAAATCACAAAAAATTGAAAATTTTTGAAACTTTATCCCACAAAAAGAATTCATGTAGTCGCATTTCCATGTTAGGATTGAGTCTAGATGCATTCATTTATGATTCATAAGCATTCGCATAGGGTGTTAGGTATGATGAATCCTTGTAAATAGCCATTTTTAAGTCATGAACTCAATGCCTTGGTTCTTGTTTGTTTGATGCATTTGGAATTAGACTGAGCTTAAGGCAGCATCACATTTGGAGTTTGTCTTGTGAAATTCGGTTTTACCTTGATGCATTGCGATTTGAACCATTTCCCTATTGTACTTGAACCGTTAAAATGAAAATTTAAATATCTTGTTCACATTTGTCATTTATCTCATAGATTTCACTTGGACTCTCTTTCCCTTTTAACCACCCTTCTGCTAGTCCAAGTACCTGACCATACCCTAAGCCTGAACCTTTGCTTTAAGCCATAAACACTTTTGTAAGAGCATGTGAGGCCTTTGCACTATTTTTCGAATCTTCTTAGGCAAAAGGTGTTGGGTTTAGATCGACAAGGTTGGATTTCCATGTAGACGTTGGCTCACATCTCGAGTCAACACTAGGTTAAGTGGTATGGTTACTGAAACGGCGTGACACCGAAATTAGAGGCCGATATTGCTGGGTAGACTAGGAAAAAGGGGGTTATATTCCGATTGTTCATGCATTGACAAAAGAGAAAGGAGAAAACCACTGAGTCAGACGGGGACACGAATAAAGGAGATGGCGGCAACAAATGAGGCTCAAAACCAAAAGAAGAAAAAGGCGATTCCAAGAGAAAGCAAAAGAAGGCCAATCAACAAAGTTTAAATCCGGCCAACAACACCAAAGGTGAAACACAAGGAACGCAACAAAGGAGCCGAAAAGCCGAAACCGATCTCCAACATAGAAAAAGTCCCACGAAGATGACCAGGAAAGGTAATATCGAGGAATAATATCGGGTATAAGGCGAAATGCCAAGACAACGGGTAGCTTAGGAAGGAACAGTTTAGAATAGGGTAGGAGATGAAATAGATGTTCTGGGTAGATGGAAATCTAACCTTGTATGCATCCATTGGTTTTTACCCTTAGCATTTTGCATTAAGAAGGTTCCTTTCATGAGTGATCTCACCTAAACACTTAACCCGATTACGCTACGAGTTCATATTTAGCTCGTTACCTTACCCTGAACCAAGTGAGTTGATTGATAGGTATGAATTAGATCCATGTTTTAAATTTCTTAATGAATGTGAAAGGGATTTGGGAATTTGAATTTGCATTTAAGTTGGGATTGATTTTACTTGATTTTACGATGAATGTGGCTAAGGCTTTTTGGATAGGTAGAATTCGACTTGCATCCCATAAACCTGAACTTAGACATTGAGTTGATTTCCTTTAAATGGTGTTTTGGATTCGAACTTACACCCTTTCTTTTAAAACCTCACCCCTCCGGTTGGCTTTTGCTTGAGGACAAGCAAAAAGGCAAGTTTGGGGGTGTTGATATCTCTGTAAATTGCATGATTTTGACACACATTTCATGCTAGTTAGGATTTCATTCTTGCACTTTTATCTTTGCTTGCATCACGTTTTCACCCATGTTAGGATTAGATGGATTAGGTTAGGTTTCTGCATAGTCTGGCATGTTTGGAGTGTGTTCTCAGGTGCTTAGGATGATCCGAAGAAGAGACCAAGGAGGGAGGTCACAAATGGGGAACGAGCCGGTAATATCGAGCATGGATCACGACCACGAGGCCGATTTAGACGAGTAGCAACGACAGTCCCGAAAGGAGCACCTCGGTATGAAGATCCAGCAAGAGGGTGCCCAGAAGACGGATATCGGAGCAAGGCAACGGGGAGTACCCGATTCAAGTACCAAGGAAGGCGAGCCTCCACGACGTGATCCCGAAATCCTTGCCCGATATGGAGACTGCCCGAAGAATCAAGATGAGACAGCGTTTCGGCTTGCTCACAACGACTTGAGCCCGAAACGCTAAAATCCAAAATAGTACCATTTCGGGAAAGTGGTCCCAACGTTTATTTTTTTCCCTTTTTGTGTATAAATACCTACTCCCTCACTCTTATCTCTTCATCACGCTTTCTACTTTTTGTTTTCTGCTTTCTCTTTCAAAAACCGAGACTTTGTATTTTCCACCATTGAAGCTTGTTTAAAGCTTTGATTTTTATGCAATCTTGAAGTTTTAAGTCTTATAGCTTAGTGTTATTTTCTTAAAGCTTCTTCCTTTTCTTGTTCTTGACTACCTCGCAGCTTATGAGTTACTCTCTCATCCTTATGGATTTTGAGGTTTCTCAAATGGCTTGTGAGTAGTCTATTTCGGTTTTAGGGAAAAGGGTAGGGAAAATGAGTTAAAGCTCCAACCTTTGATGCGGATCTATGCTTAATCCATATTAATCCTTTCTTATTTGATGCTATTAATGCTTAGTCATCTTCGCTATTTGAACTTTGCCATCGAGCTTCTTCAAACAAACGCCATGTTTGAATGTTTGCAAGGACCAATCTCATAAGAGATTCGCTCATCCTAGCCTAAGAGATTAGATGTCTAGGGAGCGTTTTGGCATTAGTAGAGTTGTTTAGTCAAGCTTGCTGCTCTCTTGGATCACTAGGTGATAGCGAGGTTAGGTCGTGAGACAGCAAAGAGACTTATACCACGACAGTGGATTCGTCCAGATCCTGAACTCTACGCTAAAGGATTAGCCTTATAGGAAGTAAATCCAGCATCAAAGGAAGGATCTTTAACGTGTTAGACCGAAGAACCCCTTGTCCCTTGAACCGATTCTTGTTTTCTTTTGCAAGTTCGTATTGTAGCCATCTTATCTTCAGTTCTTTAGCATTATTTAGTTTCAATACCTGTTTTCTGTTCTCTTAGTATCTTAGTGATAGATTCTCACCATTCCATTGTTTTTAAACCCTCTTAGCTTGTGAAAGAATTCCATAAATGCAATACCTCTAAATCTCCCATCGGATTGATAAGACCCATAGCCTATACTACATTCGGTTATAAGTAGTGGGTCATTGACTGAGTAGAGCCCATAGAAAAAAACCTACTTATCAGAAATCAAGCCATGCATGCTAACCACGAATCAAAGCTAGTCTATAGTCTATCCCTTAGGCTTCCTAGCCTTCATCATTGCATCTTATCCCATCTTCTAGCCCATAGGCTCGTGTGCCGACTCCTTAGTTGCTCCGGATGGATAATGCTTCATAAAACCATTTTTTTCAGGTTGCGTGTTTTCTTGTGATTCGTTGAGGCTGTGGATCTTATCTTCTGGTATGATAAGCTATAGTCAAGAGAATTATCTCCTAACTAGTAGCCCATGCCATCTCATGCTTAAAACCATGGTTTTTATCCCATAGATATCTCGTGCAAAAGCTATCCATGACAAGTCCAACATAGTGGCTCGTTTCGTCCTTATACATGCGCGTTTCGTCCTTATACATGCGCCATGGGCCGTCGTCCGATTGGTCGGTGCTGGTGTGACTAGTCTTGGACCATATTTCGTCCTTATACATGTAGTCCATAATCACAGCTTGTTTCGTCTTCATACATGCGCGTTTCGTCTTTATACATGCGCGTTTCGTCTTTATACATGCGCCATGAGCCATCTTCTGATTGGTCGGTGCTGGTGTGGCTAGTTGATAAGAGATTTATTACGTGTTTCTAATCAAAACCTAAAGCCTCTTTATGTCATTGCAAGTACTTTAGATGTCAATCCAATTCAGGTGTTGAAAGCTAACAAGAATACAAGAGCTATGTGTAAATCTAAGTGATTTTCTGTTTTAAATGGTGGAAACAAATTGTAAAAACTACTTGCAGCTAACAAATGACTATGAAAACAATTTTTACAATTCTACTGATGGGTTTAACTACTTCTAGGCTACTGCTAAGAATTTTAGTGATCCAGCTACTAGTTTTAAAAATCCAAATGCTAAAGATAGACCAAATGGGCAATTTCTAGAAATCTAAGATGAATTATAAAAACTAGTTATAAAAATATAACAAATGCTAAATGATTACTAGGCTAATGAGTGATATTTTAAGCTATTTTAAAAAAACTATGAAACATTCAAGAACACAAGTTTTCTAGTTAAGATACTCTAAACAAACTATTAAGCAAATTAGATGATTTTAAGAAGCTAAGTGAAAAGATTAAACTTTAAAACTAAGAGATGACGGCTTTGATGATTCAAATACTAGAAATAGATTCAAGATTTTGGTTCATGCTTAGAGAGGTTAAGATTCGAACTTGGGTTTTACAAAAACAGAGCTACACATTTCTAATGAGATATCTCTAAGACTTAAGAAACAAAAGCTAGATCTTTCCATGGTTTGTGGTAAAAAACCTTTCTTCAACCTTTCATCCTAACCCATGGTGTATGGTGGAAATATAGGCTGAAGAACATAAAGCAAAGATCCTAAACATGGCCTAATTAGCTCCCTAAACATCCATGATGTGTGGGTAAGGATGAGCTAATCTCTTGGATTTTGGTTTATGGGATTTCCTAAGTCTTTTTGAGATAAGGAAATCCCTAGAATCAAAGAGATCTTTCTGAAGCATCTCTAGGCTTTTAGCCCTCCAAATCCAATAAGAGAATGAGATGAAGAACAAGAAAAACCCCAAGTTAAACTTCTTAAACCTCCTTAATCACCAAAACCTTAAACCATGATGATTTACTCACTAACCTTGTTCGAATCTCTCTTAAACTCTGTGTTTGAGATGATGAACATGCTTAGCAAAGAACAAGAAAAGAGATTAAGGATAAGTACTTGATATAAATCAAAGCTTAAAGTTTACAAAACATGAAAAGCATAAAAACCTTCAAAGATGGTGGCTAGACCTAAAGAAGAAAGAGAGAACTCTAAAATTTCGGGGTTCCTCCAGAAACATAGGGTAGGATGTCTTATATAGGCCCAGGAATGAAGTTACCCTCACTAAAAACAAGATAGAGGTTGGTGGCTAAAAAGCATGAAAAACAGAAGGAGGGATCGATTGATCTACTACGGATCGATCGATCCGTGTCTAGCCGTTGGACTTCAGTTCGACCGGTGGCTCGATCTGTGGTTCGATCCGAGGATCGATCTGGTGCTGGCCGAATGCGTAGAGATGTAGATCGATCGATCTGTGGTGGAACGATCGATTTGTCTTTAGCTGTCTGTTTTCAGATCGATCGATCTGAAGTGGATCAATCGATCCGTGTGCTGGCTGTTCCTTCTTGGCCTGGATCGACCTACTGGTCGATCTGGTCTTCAGCCCTTTTGTCCAAGTTCGTCCTTAGCTCTTCTTAGCCATGCCTACTACACCAAATGACCTGAAAATGATGCATATATGCAAGAACTTATGCAAATGCTAATGCAATCATGTCTTAGAACCTAAAATGGGATAAAAACTATGATCATTCCAAGTATGAATGCAATATGAATGCAAATATGTCCTAAATGCATGATGAATGCATGAAATATCTAAGTATATCAACTCTCCCAAACTTGCCTTTTGCTTGCCCTCAAGCAAATCAAAGACAAACTAGGAGAAGAAGATTGAAAGTGGGGGCTCAAATCCAAAAGTGTTTCAAATGAATCAAATCAATGGTCCTTGTTCTCAATCCTAAGATGCATCATGCAAACTCTACTCCAAAGAACTTAGCCATATTCATTACATATTGAAATTCAAATCAAGTCTTGTCTATACTCACAATCCAAGAATACTAACCTTTAATATTCATTTAAGATCAAACTCTGAATCACAATTATGCTTTTTTAAAACTGAATACATTTGGCCAAGGGTCAAGGCTAAGAGATAAAGATGATCTCATTTAAGTGTGTACTCCAAGCAATGGTTTCTCTAAGGAAGGATTGATCTCATGCATAATGCTAAGGGTAAAAGGCAATTGATGCATTCATGACTAGACTCTCATCTACCCTTTATGCTATCAATGATCCTAATTCCCCTCTCATTCATTTTCTTTTCAGCTCACACACCCTCTAGAGATATCCAAGACCAAGCAAAGCTACATGCCATGTACAAACCCACAAGAATTTCAACAAATTCGTCCTAGGGAACCTTCTTCGCCCTTTCTTATAGCTAGTGGTATGGCCATACATTTACTAGCTCTTCTCTTTTCTTTGGATAGCTCTCTTCTTATATATTTTTTTCTTTTATGCATTTGGCCTCTTGGCTCTTTTCTTTTCATTTTATAAGAGAGCTATCACCTATTCTTTTTAACTTGAGCTTTTACACAAAACAATTCAAGACCAACCACCACAACTATGTATCCCTTTTCATTCATTTCTCTAACACCTTCTCATTCTGAAATCGTGAACCCCTGCCCAAACCAAGCCTATAACTAGCTTTAAAATGCAAAGCTAACATCATATGAGAGCCTATACATGTCGCCATAAACCTAACACTTTATGCCAAGTTCAATAAAAACGTTTTGCTTGAAAGGAGGTAAGGGTTAGGGTTTGGAAATCTATCTAGGCTTACAAGAGAGTGGTGAAAGGAAGAAGAAAGCCCAAATATGTATATGTATCCATGTATCCTTTTTTCAAATTAAATGCACAAGTGATATGCTCAAATTCACCCTGAGCTACTCTCTCAAATTAAGAGATCACTGTAGTACTTAGGGGTCGAATTCCACAGAGAATCGATGCAACTAAACAAATTCTAATTCAGTTTTTAAGCTAATAGTAATGTAAGAAAGCAGTAAAAGCAATAAAGTAAACAAGGCAAGTTCGATTTCCGGTTCTTAAAATCAAAGAGACAAGGCGCTAGGCAGTGAGATATCTCAGGAAGATTTAGGTTGAAGGTTTGACTACTATTAGAATTAATTTTTCTAGAACTCGAAACACGAAAAGCAAACAAACCAGTTTTCACTGCAGATGTTATCAATGTCTAAACCTAGAAAACCAACTTTCGCTGCGAGTTCTAAAACAAAGACATGCATTAATTTCAGGTCTGATATTGTTCACAAAGACCTAAACCAACTGTCGTTGCGAATATATTCAATGCTCATCTAAAGATCTGATCGCTAGGTGATTAACTACACTTTCGCGTCCGTTTAATTACCTAGGGTTTCGAAATCTAGGTGATCAATCCTAAGTTTCAGAGTTAAATCAATCTAAGATGAAGAACAAGCAAATAATCCCAATAGTAAACCAATTCTAACAACCTATCATCAATCTCTTGAATTACCCACTACCTAACAATGAAACTACTCAGACATGGATGCAGCAAATATCATAAAATAAGTAATTTGCATAAAAAGAATAGAAGAGATACAAGGGTTCCAAATCTCTCAAGAACAAAGTGCAGATTTATCTCCCTGAAGCTCTCAAAACCTAAACTCTCTCTTTGTCTCTCTAAATTATAAAGTGTGTGCCTAAACAATGGCATAAAAGCTCTATATATAGGCTTAGGCACGAATCCTCAATTCCCTGGAAGATTAGGAAAAGTCTTGGAGATTTCCTTTTTCTTCAAAATTCTG
>JAHZTW010000004.1:19318962-19386195 GCA_020283515.1 Alliaria petiolata | reverse complement strand
AGGTATATGAACCTGAGATCTAGAGGTGACAACAACCTATTCGCACCACTGGACAACATCCATCAACTTGGAAGCGCAAGACATAGGAGGGAAAGACTACTACTCGATATCGAAGAGTACCATCAAGAGGTGATGGCTGACCAAGACCAGGTGGAGGATCCACCTCAACACGCTGCTGCTGACAGAGGCATTGGACAGCCTTACCACCCACAAAGAGCACCAGACATCATTGGCGCCGGTGATGCACCGAACACGCACACCAATCGCTTCGGCATCACGCCACCACCGGTGTAAAACAACTACTTCGAGATCAAGTCTGGATTCGTATCTATGGTCCAGAACAATAAGTTCCATGGCCTAGCAATGGAAGACCCACTGGAGCACTTGGACAGCTTCGAACAAGTGTGTGGAATGATCAGGATAAACGGCATCTCGGAGGATTGCTTCAAGCTACAGCTGTTCCCATTTTCTCTTGGGGACAAAGCCAGACGTTGGGTGAAGAACTTACCTCAAGGAACCATAACGTCCTGGGTTGAATGCAAGAAGGCCTTTATGTCAAAGTTCTTCTCAAGCACAAGAACAGCTCGGCTAAGAAATGAGATAAACGGTTTCACACAAAGGCACAATGAGAGCTTTAGTGAAGCAATGGAGCGGTTCAAAGACTACAAAATCCAGTGTCCTCACCATGGATTCACTCAGGAGACACTCCTGAGCACAATATACCGTGGAGCTTTACCAAAAATTCGCATGCTACTTGACACGGCAAGCAAAGGAAACTTCCTTGGACAAGATGTGCAACACGGCATGGAGCTGATAGAAAACTTGGCTTTGAGTGACGGTAATTATTCAGAGGACTATGACCGTGCACCAAGAGATCATGACCTGGAGGCACACAAGAAGGAGATAAAGTCACTCCATGAGAAGATTGACAAGCTGATGCTTACTGGGCAAAAACATGTGCACTTTGTTGGAGAAGCCTCGGAAACGTTACAAGAAAGAAATGAAGAGGAGTTTGAGGAAGCTAATTGGGTTGCTGGCCAAGACTATCCTAAGCCACAGGTTTATGCTCCAAGGTATCAAGGCAACAACAACAACAACTTGTCTTATAGAAGCACAAATGTGGAGAATCCAAAGGACCAAGTGTACCCTCCACAACAAGCAAACCAAGGCAAACCGTTTGTACCATACAACAAAGCTGGATTCCAAAAAAATGGTAGGTATCAAGGGAAAAGACAAGGACCCTACCAAGGACACCAACAGCAAGGGAACAAAACGTACCCTCCTGGTTTCATGCCTCAGCAACAAACTCCAGCGCTAAATCAAGATTCGGTACAAGCAATGTTCCAACAAATTCTCCAAGGTCAAGCATCTAACGATCAAAAATTTGTTGCTATGAACAATCGACTGGACTCCTCCCTCACTGAGGTCTCTACCCAGATCAGCAACATCAACAACAAAATACGCCAGCTGGAGAAAGGAAAAGCTAGTACGAGCGGCCAAGGTACTCTACCCGGCCAATGTGAGACTAATCCAAAGGAATATGCAAATGTGATCACTCTAAGAAGTGGAAAGGAAGTCGCACCAACTTCTACAACAAAAGACAATGAGGACATTGTGATTCAAGAGGGGGAGAGTAATCTTTCAAATGATCAAGAGATCGCCTTCGACAATGTCTACATCGAAAGGGCAAGGAAAGGCAAGGAAGCGGTTTTGGAAAAACAAGTTGGGGAAACGAGCAAAGAAAAAAATATTTTCATACCTCCACCTTACAAACCGAAGCTCCCCTTCCCTGGACGCTTCAAGAAGCAACTGGTAGAGAAGCACAGAGCCTTGTTTGAAAAACATTAGAGAAACGTGGAGCTGAAATTGCCACTACTCGATTGTTTAGCCATGGTACCGAAGTACGCCAAGTTTCTGAAGGATACACTCGCGAAGACAGCTAAGGGTTGCCAAGAGGTCATGGTGTTGAGCCAAGAATGCAGCGCAATCATCCACAAGGAGATAGCACCGAAAAAGTTAGGAGATCCAGGCTCGTTCACAATACCTTGCGCGCTAGGGCCGTTGAGGTTTATCAACTATTTGTGCGACTTAGGGGCAAGCATTAATCTAATGCCCTACTCCATAGCAAAGAAGCTAGGCTTCGCCAAGTTTAAGGAGTGCAGAATCTCGTTGATCTTGGCCGACCGAAGTGTAAGGCTCCCGGTAGGAATGCTTGAAGACTTACCGGTGAGGATAAGCAATGTGAGTGTCCCCACGGACTTTGTTGTTCTTGAAATGGATGAAGAACCTAAGGATCTCCTAATCCTTGGAAGACCATTTTTGGCGACTGCTGGAGCTATAATTGACGTCAAGAATGGCAAAATTTCATTGCACTTGGGCAAAGACGTCAAGCTCAACTTCGATATTAATGAGGTTTTGAAGAAACCGACGATCGATGGACAAGTCTTCTATATAGAAGCTATGGATATTTTAGCTGACGAATTGCTGGAGGAATTGGGTCAAGAAGATCATATGCTAGTGGCGCTGACAAAGGAGTGTGGAGAGTATGGCTACCTAAGTGATCAGACCCAATAATACATTCGCATCCTTGACTCTCGCAAAACTATCAAGGAAATCGACCAAGAGATCGAGCCACTTACTCGATCTGAAGACAAGATCGACGGCCCGATCGACCAATCCACTCGATCCAGGGAAGAGATCGACCAGCCGACACGATCTCCTGCTCGATCGAAGGAAGAACGACTGAGCCAATCGATGGAAACAACTCGATCGACACAAGATTGAGTGGTCGATCGACCCATCAACTCGATCACAGCGGGGCAGACGCTTGAAGAAGAAAGTATAGAGGCTCATGACTCGGGCTCCAAGGAAGCAAATGAGGAAAGCAATCTCAACAAGAACCAAGAGGAAGACTGGAGTGAGCTGCTAGCCCCAAAGGTGTACCTCAAGCAGCTACTGATATGTCTATATTTTGCATCATTTTAGCATCCATTTAGTATAAGTTTCTCATCATTTAGGAGTCTAATATAGCATCATTGTGTTGCATTGTATCATTTAGAGTCCTAAAGTGTTTTTGCATAGTCCTTGCATGTTTTGGTGCATTTGGAGTCTTGATCAGGTAACATGGATGTTGTGCAGGCAACAATGGAGTTGGAGAGGAATGGCACATCACTTGGAAGAGCAAGAAGTTGCCAAAAAGATGGAGAAGAAGAATCCTGAAGAAGTTTCGACCAGAAGTTTCTACGAGCTACACAGAAACTTTGTTTCGACCAGAAGTTTCGACGAGCTACGCAGAAACTTTCCTCCAGGACGAAGTTTTGACTAGAAGTTTCTACGAGCTACGCAGAAACTTTGTTTCGACAAGAAGTTTCGACGAGCTACGCAGAAACTTTCCTCCAGGACGAAGTTTCGACCAGAAGTTTCGACGAGCTACGCAGAAACTTTCCTCCAGGACGAAGTTTCGACCAGAAGTTTCTATGAGCTACGCAGAAACTTTGTTTCGACCAGAAGTTTCGACGAGCTACGCAGAAACTTTCCCAGACGAATCTTTTTTGTCTACTTTATGGGTTCCCCCTATAAATACTCTTTAGACCTAATTTTTTATGTCAACTTTTATTCTCTTGTTCTTAGCTTAAACTTTTAGCCACTTTTGGCAAATACTTTGTTTAAGCTTGGATCTTTTGAGTTTGAATGCAATTTCTCTTTTGAATCTCTTGTTTTATCTTTCTCTAATCATGTTTAGCTTATCTTTCATCCTTGATTTGATGGGCTTAGCTATGATTAGTGAGTAGTTCTTTAGAAACTTGGGGATGGGTTAGATTTAGGGTTTTCTAATGGATTAATCTTGCAATCTAGGATAGATTCTTTCATTCTCTCTTCTTATTAAGTGATTCCTAATGCCAAATAGCTAATCTTTGCTATTTTGGATCATAAGCATTTCATACACCCACCAAGTGTTTGATGAAATGCTTGAACCAACTTAATAAGAGATTTACATTTCTAGCCTAAGACATTAGTTTTTTAGAGTGTTTATCATGCCTTATAAACTTGAATTTAATGCTTGTTGATTATCTTAATGATAAAACATTATTAGTTCATTAGGGTGATTAAGAAAGGGATTAAGGCCACACATCATGGTTTAATCTTGTTTAAGTGTTCTAGGCATAGAGTTAACTTGATTAGTTGCTTAAATGATTGCAAGGTTGTCCATTTGATTGCCCAAATCAATGATTCCATCCCTAGGTTTCGATTTAGTCAATTGTTAATCTTGCTTAGTAGTAATCCTTGTTTAGTATCTTGATTAGTAGTGATTAAGGCTTAGTTTCATAATATTTCTCTAGTAGTATCTCTTTTAATTTGTGTTTAGCTTTCAATATTTGTTTGTGACTTGCTTTTAACATTTTAGCTTAGCTTAGACTTAACTTTGTATTCTTATTGCATCATCTCCCAAGATGGATTGGTACCTCAATATATTGCAATGATATGAGCAATTGAGGAATTGCTTGCAAGACATAAAAAGTCTTGTTTCAATTTGGCGCCGTTGCCATATTGGGATTGATTGATCATTAAGATTTGAGTTTTGTTTGAGACTAAGTGATCTTTTTGCTTATTGACCATCTACTTTTCTAGATTTCAGTTTTTCCTTGAATGCATTTGAGATCACAAGGAGACAACAACTTCCAAGGCTTTCAAGACATTGATCAATTGGAAAGGGTTGCAAAGATTGCAAGAAGGGAAGCTGCAAGGTTAGAGAGGTTGAGAATGGAAGAACAACAAAGAGATCAAGTCCCTCCAACACACATGGCGCAAGCACAAAGGGGCAATGGAAACCCCTTACATGCGCCACGCTTAGGGAGGACTATTGGGGCTGGAGATGCTCCAAATACACATCAAAATCGCTATGGTATCAATCCTCCACCGGTTCAAAACAATACCTTTGAAGTGAAGCCAGCTTTCATCTCTATGGTTCAACAAGACAAGTTCCATGGGTTGCCAATGGAGGATCCTCTAGATCACTTGGACAACTTTGATAGAGTTTGTGGCTTATTCAAGATGAATGGTGTGAGTGAAGATGCCTTCAAACTAAGACTCTTTCCCTTCTCTCTTGGGGATAGAGCAAGGCAATGGGAGAAAACTTTGCCTCAAGGTACTATCACTACATGGTATGAGTGTAAGAAAGCCTTTCTATCTAAGTTCTTCTCCAACTCTAGGACCGCCAAGTTGAGGAATGAGATCTCTAGCTTCACTCAAAAGAGCAATGAGTCCTTCAATGAAGCATGGGAAAGATTCAAGGGCTACACAATGCAATGCCCTCATCATGGCTTCACACAAGAATCTCTACTAAACACCATCTATAGAGGTGTCCTTCCAAAGATAAGAATGCTTCTTGATACCGCAAGCAATGGGAACTTCTTAGGCAAAGAAGTGGAAGATGGTTTGGAGCTTATAGAGAATCTTGCCTTGAGTGATGGTAACTACAATGAAGACTATGATAGAGCTCCAAGGGGAGGTGAATATGAATCTCACAAGAAAGAAATGAAGTCTCTACATGACAAGATGGACAAGCTCATGTCCTCCACTCAAAGGCATGTGCATTTTGTTGGTAAGAATCAAGAAGATTGTAATGATCAAGTTGAGTCACAAGAGTGTGAAGAAGTGGTAAATTTTGTGGGTGGCCAAGGAGGATACAACAACAACTACAACAACAAGTTTCGACTTTGAAAAGAGAGACATGAGCTTTGAGTGGAGGACATGTTTACTAATTGTTGTCCTGAACAATTAGCAGACCGTTCATGACAACAATTAGTAAAGTGATTCCATCCCTAGGTTTCGATTTAGTCAATTGTTAATCTTGCTTAGTAGTAATCCTTGTTTAGTATCTTGATTAGTAGTGATTAAGGCTTAGTTTCATAATATTTCTCTAGTAGTATCTCTTTTAATTTGTGTTTAGCTTTCAATATTTGTTTGTGACTTGCTTTTAACATTTTAGCTTAGCTTAGACTTAACTTTGTATTCTTATTGCATCATCTCCCAAGATGGATTGGTACCTCAATATATTGCAATGATATGAGCAATTGAGGAATTGCTTACAAGACATAAAAAGTCTTGTATCAGCTACCAATTGGTCTAAGGTACGCTTTCTTAGGACCGAATGAGACTTACCCGGTCATTGTTAATGACAATCTGAATGATGATGAGTTAGACTCTCTTTTTAGGGAATTGAGGAAGTATAGGAAGGCCATTGGGTACTCTTTAAGTGACATCAAAGGCCTTTCACCATTACTTTGCACTCATAGGATTCATTTAGATGATGAGAACACTTCTTCAATTGAACATCAAAGGCACTTGAACCCGAATTTGAAAGAAGTAGTTAAAACGGAAATCCTAAAACTCTTAGAGGCCAACGTGATATACCCCATAAGTGATAGCACTTGGATCTCACCGGTTCATGTCGTGCCTAAAAAGGGGGGAATCACGGTTATAAAAAATGAAAATGATGAACTAATACCTTCTAGGATCATCACCGGTCATAGGATGTGTATAGATTATCGAAATCTTAACAAGGCCACTAGGAAAAAGACCACTTCCATTCATTGATCAAATGCGAGAAAGATTAGCCAACCACCCCTACTACTGTTTTCTAGACGGTTATAGTGGTTTCTTTCAAATTCCGATTCACCCTAATGATCAAGAAAAGACAACCTTCATTTGTCCTTATGGAACATACGCTTATAGGAGAATGCCTTTTGGCTTATGTAATGCTCCTGCCACATTTCAAAGATGCATGATGTCTATATTTTCTGATTTGATTGAGGAGATGGTTGAGGTATTCATGGATGATTTCTCCGTGTATGGCTCTTCCTTTGGTGTTTGTTTGTCTAATTTGAGCAGGGTACTCAAGAGATGTGAGGAGATCAATCTCGTGCTCAATTGGGAGAAATGCCACTTCATGGCAACAGAGGGGATTGTCCTTGGTCACAAGATCTCAGGAAAAGGCATTGAAGTGGATAGAGTAAAGGTGGAAGTGATGGTCACTTTGGCGCCTCCGGCTAACGTGAAGGGCATAAGAATTTTCTTGGGGCACGCTGGCTTCTACAGGAGGTTTATTAAAGATTTTTCCAAGCTAGCACGTCCCCTCACAAGGCTACTATGTAGAGAAGCTGAGTTCAACTTTGATGAAGAATGCCACCAAGCGTTCAAAACCATCAGATTGGGACTTTCCCTTTGAGATCATGTGCGACGCTAGTGACTACGCTGTAGGAGTTGTCTTGGGGCAGAGGAAAGACAAGAGGTTGCATGTTATTTACTATGCTAGTCGCACCTGAAACAAGCTTTTTTTTATAGCTTGCTAGCAATTCCTTAATTGCTCATATCATTGCAATATTTAAGGTATCAATCCATCTTGGGAGATGATTCACTAAGAATGCAAAGTCTAGTTTAAGCTAAGCTAAAATGGATAAATTCAAGTCACAAACAAGTATTAAAAGCAGGCTACAAGCTAAAAGAGATACTACTAAAGCAATAACTATGAAATTAAAACTTAATTGAAGCTAATCAAGAAACTAAGCAAGGATTACTACTAAGCAAGATTATCAATTATACTAAATCGAAACCTAGGGATGGAATCATTGATTTGGGAATCTAAAGGAACATTCTTGCAATCATTTAAGCTACTAATCAAGCAAACTATATACCTAGAACTCTTAATCAAGATAAGACCATGGTGTGTGGCTCAAATCCCTTTGTTAATTACCCCAATGAACTAATGATGTGTTAGCATTAGGATAATCAACAAGCATTAATAACAAGTCTAAATGGTATGATAAACACTCTAAACATCTAATGTCTTAGGCTAGAATATGTAAATCTCTTATTAAGTTGGTTCAAGCATTTCATCAAACACTTGGTGGGTGGATGAAATGCCTAAGATCCCAAAATGGCAAAGATTAGCCATTTGGCATTAAGAACTACTTAATAAGAAGAGATTAGGAAGAATCTATCCTAGATTGCAAGATTGAACCAATAAAATTCCCTAAATCTAACCCATCCCTAAGTTCCTATGGAAACTACTCACTAATCATGATTAAGCCCATCAAATCAAAGAGAGAAGATAAGCAAAACATGATTAGAGAAGAAATAAACAAGAAATCTAAAAGAGATATTGCATTAACTCAAAATCCAAAGCATAAACAAGGTATTTGCCAAAAATGGCTAGAAGTTTAGACTAAGAACTAAGAGAAAAAGACTTAAGATAAAAATTAGGTCTAAAGAGTATTTATAGGGGGACCCATGAAAATGAAGAAAAAGAGTTCGTCTGGTGATGGATCGACGTGCTCGTCGATCTGTTTCGTCGATCCATCACCAAAAATAAAACGGATCGACAACTCGTCGATCTTCTTCGTCGATCCGTGCTCTTGGTCACGGCTTCTGGTTCGGCGTGTTTCGTCGATCTTCTTCGTCGATCTGGCTCCCTGGAAATGTGGATCGACGAACCTTCATCGATCTTCTTCGTCGATCTGGCTCCCTGGAAATGTGGATCGACGAACCTTCATCGATCTTCTTCGTCGATCTGGCTCCCTGGAAATGTGGATCGACGAACCTTCATCGATCTTCTTCGTCGATCTGGCTCCCTGGAAATGTGGATCGACGAACCTTCATCGATCTTCTTCGTCGATCTGGCTCCCTGGAAATGTGGATCGACGAACCTTCATCGATCTTCTTCGTCGATCTGGCTCCCTGGAAATGTGGATCGACGAACCTTCATCGATCTTCTTCGTCGATCTGGCTCCCTGGAAATGTGGATCGACGAACCTTCATCGATCTTCTTCGTCGATCTGGCTCCCTGGAAATGTGGATCGACGAACCTTCATCGATCTTCTTCGTCGATCTGGCTCCCTGGAAATGTGGATCGACGAACCTTCATCGATCTTCTTCGTCGATCTGGCTCCCTGGAAATGTGGATCGACGAACCTTCATCGATCTTCTTCGTCGATCTGGCTCCCTGGAAATGTGGATCGACGAACCTTCATCGATCTTCTTCGTCGATCTGGCTCCCTGGAAATGTGGATCGACGAACCTTCATCGATCTTCTTCGTCGATCTGGCTCCCTGGAAATGTGGATCGACGAAGCTTCATCGATCTTCTTCGTCGATCTGGCTCCCTGGAAAAGTGGATCGATGAGCTTCATCGATCTGCTTCGTCGATCTGTTGCCAGAAACCTTCTTCTTCATCCTTTTGTTGCCTCTTGTCCCTTCTATGTGTCATGCATCATTCTCCAAGTGCATCCTCAACTCCCAAGCGTCCTTTTCACCTAATAAGGTACCAAAACATGCAAAGAACAATGCAAAACATGCAAGTGCCATGCAAGAACACTCTAGGACTCTAAATGAACAAATGCAACACTATAATGCTATATTATACTCTAAAATGATGATAAACCTACACTATATGTATGCTAGAATGATGCAAAATAAACATATATCAGCACCTTGGACGATACACAAGTAAAATATGCAACCACCGAGAAGGAGCTCCTAGCGTTGGTTTTTGTGTTTGAGAAATTCCGGTCATACTTGGTGGGCTCTAAGGTGATTGTATACACTGATCACGCAGCACTGAGGTACATCTACTCTAAGAAGGACACAAAGCCAAGACTCCTAAGGTGGATCCTTCTCTTGCAAGAATTCGATATGGAGATCAAAGATAAGAAAGGCATCGAGAATGGTGTAGCAGATCATCTTTCAAGAATGAGGGTGGATGAATTCTTACCTTTGGATGATTCGCTTCCTGAAGAGCAACTCATGATGGTCAACACCGTGGTATGTGCAAGGCTAGAAGAGGAGCTTGAAGAAGTTTTGGGCCTAAAAGAAGAAAACCTCCCATGGTATGCAGATATTGTCAATTTCTTAGCTTGTGGGGAAGAGCCTACTCATTTGGACCGATACCACAAGAAGAAATTCATGAGAGACGTCTCACACTACTTTTGGGATGACCCTTACCTGTACAAAAGGTGTGTGGACAGCATGTATCGAAGATGTGTCACAAGAGAAGAGGCGAGAGACATACGTCTACATTGCCACGGTATGACATATGGGGGTCATTTTGCTAGTTTCAAAACGGCTACAAAGGTTCTCCAAGCTGGGTTCTGGTGGCCTACACTCTTCAAAGATGCGCATGAATTCATCAAGTCATGTGAAGCATGCCAAAGAGCCAGGAACATCACCAAAAGAAACGAAATGCCACAAGCACCGATCTTTGAAGTAGAGATCTTTGACGTTTGGGGAATCGATTTTATGGGTCCATTTCCATCATCATATGGCAACAAGTACATTCTTGTGGCAGTAGACTATGTGTCTAAATGGGTGGAAGCCATGGCCTCACCAACAAATGATTCAAAGGTGGTGTATAAACTTTTCAAAACGATCATCTTTCCAAGATTTGGAGTCCCTAAGGTGGTGATTAGCGATGGAGGCAGCCACTTCATCAACAAGGTTTTGGAAAGTCTCTTGAGAAAACATGGTGTTAAGAACAAGGTAGCCACGCCCTATCACCCTCAAACAAGCGGCCAAGTGGAGGTTTCGAATAGACAAATCAAGACTATACTAGAGAAGACCGTGCGTGTCACTAGAAAAGATTGGTCTAGCAAGCTGGATGATGCTCTTTGGGCGTATAGAACGGCCTACAAAACTCCCATTGGAACCACGCCTTTCAACCTCCTCTATGGCAAATCTTGTCACCTTCCTGTGGAATTAGAACACAAAGCTCTTTGGGCTGTGAAGCAACTCAACTACAATCTCAAGACCGCCCAAGAGAAAAGGTTAGTGCAACTTCAAGAGCTTGATGAAATAAGGATGCATGCTTATGAAAGCGCCAAGATTTACAAGGAAAGGATCAAAGCCTTTCATGACAAGAAGCTGGTGCGCAAAGAGCTCGAAGAGGGAAGCATGGTTCTACTCTATCACTCATGATTGAAGCTATTCCCCGGGAAGGTCAAGTCGAGGTGGTCCGGGCCGTTTGAGATAAGAGAGGTACAACCATATGGAGCTATAACTTTGGTAGGGAAAAATGGAGAGCATTTCACAGTGAATGGGCACAGAGTCAAGCCCTACATGCCAAGTGACTGCAGGAAGGAGAGCACCACATTGCCTCTCCAAGACCCCCACTAGCCTAACCAAGTAAAGTCAAGCTTAGAGACTTAAAACAAGCGCACTTGGGAGGCAATCCCATGATTATCATTGTATATATTTTGTTTCAATTTTATGCTTTCTGCTTTAAGTGTGTAGGTGCAAGGAAACAAGAGCCAAGAAGCANTCATCTGCTAGTGGCGCTGACAAAGGAGTGTGGAGAGTATGGCTACCTAAGTGATCAGACCCAAGAATACATTCACATCCTTGACTCTCGCAAAACTATCAAGGAGATCGACCAAGAGATCGAGCCACTTACTCGATCCGATGAAAAGATCGACATCCCGATCGACCCAATCACTCGATCACGAACAGAACAAGCCTAAAACGAGGACTTTAGTCAATCCATTCCTTGATTTAATTCAGATCGACCAACCAATCGAGCTAGTAACTCGATCAGAGTAAGATGGGCAAGAGATCGAGTGGTAGATCGACTGAACCACTCGATCGTTTGCCAAGGGGAGTTTTTCAAATTTCCCCCTCTTTCTCATTCCCTCCTACTTTTGAATTTGAATTTGAATTTGGTCAACCATGCTCCTCTGAACCTTGATAATTGAGCTTTGTCCAAATTTAAAACCCCACTTGCATGCATAAGTCCAAACATTCCCTTCTTTATAAAACCACACATCCACTCTCTCCTTCCCTTACATTAAAAACGATTTATGCAAATCAGAAAGAGAGTGTGAGTTTTTCTGGTTTTCTAAAGAGGAAGAACATCATATTCACATCAACTTTCAAAGGTAATTCGAATTTTATCATACCATATCCGGATTTTGGAAAATTTCCCTTTTTAATTGTATGGTTGACATAATTTGCTAGGGATAAAGATCATATTTTTAGAAATATCTAAATATTAGGGAATTTTCTTGATTTGTTCTTATCTCAAGAGTTTTTCATCTAGTATTTATTGATAAAATCAAAAACTTTCCCCAAAAATAAAAGGGTTGAGCGAAAATCTTTTTAAGGATCTAACCTCTTGAACTTGTGTTCTCCTCTTTGCCGTGCACTCTACTAAAACATCTCTTTGAGGTTTTGAATTTCAGGTACTATGGCACCAAGGAAAAGAAGTATGCTATGGTTGCACAAGAGGAAACATAGGAAGGAGTTGAAGAATCGGTTAAGTGGAGAAAAGAGGAAAAGAAAATAAGGAGGAGGCTAGAGAGGTTGCGTTTTGAGCCTTCAAAATTTGCAAGTAGGGAGTTGTTGCAAAGGCTAGGATTTTTGGAAGGGTTTGATGAGCTGCTCACTAACATGGGGCTTGCATGTCTTTCACGGATGGACTGTCCCACCTACCCCGAAGCCACGCTTCACTTCCTCTCCACCTTGGCCTGCGAATACAAAGATCCGAGCATCCCAACTCCAACCAAGGGTCTTATCACATTTAAAATCCGCAAGCAAGCCTACCGTCTCTCTATCCCTGAGCTATGCCAAGCTTACGGACTCGATGCAGCAGCCGACCTTGTGGAGTTCCCACAATTCAAATCTGCAAGCAAGCTATGGGACTTGATTAGCGATGGAGACTACAAGTCCAATACCACCGCCAAAATCAAGAAGGGGCGAAACCCTTTGCTAAGATACACTCTCAAGCTGGTAGATCCACGACAGCAACGGTGACAAAGAACGAGTTGTGCTTCCTTTTCCAAGGAGTTAAAAATGTTCTATGTGATAGCGAAAGGAGTGATGAACCAATGGAGGATGACTTGGAGATAACATTAACTATGGATGCATCCTGGCTTCACCCTTGCTCAGGTACAAAGCTTGGGCCATTAAGTGCAAGGCAACATCAGCACTCATTGGTGGCTTTCTCACGCCACTGTTTGTGCAAGCGGGAGTACCACTTACCGAGTTCACACCATGCGCAGAACATGCATACATGGATCAAGCCTACATGATCAACACAGATTCATTGGGACCTACTCCAGCTCCAGGTTACTATGCATACCTGTTCTACAATGAAGAACATGAGAAGAAAACGTGCATCTTACCCAACCCTGAAGAAACGCTCGCTAATAGCGTCGGCAACATCGAGTTCTTGCCAAGCAATGAGGAATGTTATGCACCTCCTGGAGGCGTGCCAACAGCACCGCAACTTGCCCAATCCTCACCATAATCTCCTCCCACTGATGCTGAAATGCCATCAAGTTATGATCTCCCGAAGTTGGACTATGAGCCGCGCACCAAAGCCGAAAATTTTCTTGCCTCGGTTGTGGAGATTCAGCGCAAAGTAAACAAATGGCAAGGCAAGATGATCAAGAAGCTGGTGAGGAAGGTCAAGGTCCTTCAAGGGAAAAGCTTTTCAGAGATGACCTTGAGTGATGAAGATGAACAAGTAAGCACGACGGCAGCAAGACACTCAACCGGAGGGATACAAATCCGTGAACCAGAAGATTGATAACACTCATATTTTACTCCTAAAACCTATTATTTCAAGATCATTTATAAGTGTTTAACCCGGTTTTCAACGGTTTTAAAGTGATTTCCACGTTTCCTAGTCTTAAGAGTCATTTCAGGAAAATTGGACAAAAAGGACACATTTTTGTGCAAAACGGGAACTTCAAGGACATGTGCTTGGAGCCATAAGTTCAGCATCAGATGATGACCTTCCCATCACATGTGCTTGGAGACAAGATAGCCCTTCAAGGTGTCTTTTATGCCAAGGTGATCTGAGTTCAATCCCACGGTTAGCTCTCAAGTTACGAAGGAAGCAAGAAGGCCCGTCAGACACATTCCCAGAAGAAGGATGGCCGCGCCACAGATCCTCAGAAGACCAGTGGCCGCGCCACGCCTGGTCGCTCGCGCGACCACACCACTCCGGCCCATCCTGAGCCCGTTTGCAATTATCCGATATTTTCCCAAGGTTAAAACGCGAAGCCCACTTTCTGAAGACCGGGAACCTACATAAAGGAACCTTAGGGTTTCAGAAGAGGCGGGACCACACAGAGAGGTTTTCCAGAAACACTTCTGCGCCGCACAGAGAGAGAGAGAGAGAGAGTTCGACGGCCCCGGAGTTGAAGACCTCGAGAGAGAATTCTTCTGCAGCCGCCTACTCCTCCTTCTTTTCCCTTTCATCTTTTGTTCTTAGTTCTTTGATTTTAAATACTTTAAGAAAACCTCTCTTCAATCGATTTCCCTTGAAGAAGTTTTCTCACTTTGTTCTTTTTATTAATACAATTCGCACCTTTCATATCTTAAAGATGTCTCTCGTTCCCATGATTTCGCTAGGTTAATAGAGATAGAGTTTCTTTTAGGTATCTTCGTTGATTTCTTGTTCTTATTGCATGTTTGCTTCTCTGATCAATTAGCAACTGATTCCAGGACGACTAGATACAGGAACATGTGGTCTATCGTCTGGATCTAGAAGTTAACGAGCGGATCGCACCGTAGGATATTTAGGCATATCGACGGACCGCACCGCGAGTGTTTACAAATAGGTGAATGATATGTATGCGCGGTTGTCTTGCATCGTGGGATGAGAAATCATATCCGCAGGAAAGACAAACGCAAGTGGCTAGATCCGTGAAGGCGGGGTAGTCATAGTCGACTGTTTCAGCTTAAGAACATAACCTATTAAATCATCTAGAACCTATCACGTTGCTTGTTAGATCCGATCCATGAACCCCGGAGAATGTCCCTGAACCCAACGCCTTTTATTCATTGATTTACAACCGTTTAATTCTTTTCTGCTGCTTGATATCATTACTGCAAATCGTGACACACTGCATCCCCTAAGCTCCCATTTGGTTTAAAGAAGTTAGAAATCTTAGAAATTTTGCAAAACAACAATCTCTGTGGATTCGATCCCTTAATATACTACTGTGATTGCTGTGCACTTGCAGCTATCTTAGGGGTAAAACTTGAAGTAAAAGAAACCCCGCACCAAGTTTTTGGCGCCGTTGCCGGGGATTGTTTGCTTTTGCGAATTTTCAGTTTCTAATTTGTCTTTTAGACCACGTTGATTTTCAAGATTTTCCGTTCATTGCTCACGATTTTCATGTGTTTACTTCTCATGTTTCAGGTGTATGACCACTAGGAGGAACGCTTCCAACGTCTTACCCCGCCACATCGAGATCGACATGCACGAAAAAGAAATCCGAAAGTTAAGAAGACAGATCAGCATGGCTGAGAACGAGGCCGCTCTTGGAGTTCAACGAAACCGCGAAGAAATTCTTCGCAACATTGGTCGAGCACCTAACGATTTACGAGATGGGGAGCCACAGCTCGACAACAATGGAAACCCTATCAACCCCAATCCTGAGGCTGACTCGGACGAAGAAGAACGCGATCCTGCCCTACAGCAAGGAGGACACAATCCGATCATCGGAAATGGAGCGAACCAAGCAAACCCTATCATCTAGCCGGATAACCGAGATGCCATCCGACCTGTTCTGCCAGCCAACCTTCCCAGGCGAGCTAGGAACCGCATAATAGCCGATCACGATACTCATGATCAGCACTTCCAGAATCGAGCAGCGATTCAAGTTAACGTCCCCCATGAGGACGAGTTGGAGATCAAACCGCAGATCATCTCTTTTGTGAAGCAAAATCAGTTTCACGGACTATCAAACGAGCACCCGATGGACCACATCGATTTTTTCGAGGAAATCTGCAGCACCACAAAGACGAACCGAATCCCTCCTGACTATTTGATGTGTAAGTTATTCCCATTTTCTTTGAGCGACAAAGCTCATAGATGGCTGAAGACTTTACCACCAGGATCGATCACCAACTGGGTGGAATGCAAGTCTGCCTTCCTCAATCACTTCTACACTAAGTCCCGATCCAACCTGCTGAGAAACAAGATCCAAGGCTTTCAGCAAGGACCGGTCGAATCATTCTTTGAGGCGTGGGAGCGATTCAAAGACTATGAACGCGACTTTCCTCACCATGGTTTCTCCGGAGCCAGCTTGCTAAACACGTTCTACCACGGACTGCAAGCTAGATACCAACTTTCGCTCGACACGGCCAGTAATGGAGATTTTACAACAAAGACGGAGCGACAAGGACGCGCACTCATCGAGAACCTCGCTGTAAGCAACAGCAATAACTGTCCGGATTATGATAGGAATCCGAGAACCGGAGTGCAGTGCAATATCAGTGCAATAACTGTCCGGATTATGATAAGAATATGATGAGCCAGCTGCTCAAGGGACAGCAGTGCAATATCAGTGCGTGTGAGACCGCGGCGGAAAGAGAAGAATCTAGCCCGGGAGACGATGGAGACGAGTTCTACACGCGAGAAGAAGAAGTTAACTTCATAGGAGGGCAGAATTCATATCCAAACAGAAACTTCACAATGGATTCAACAACAACTTCAGGAACAACAACAACCTATCATACCGAAACCCAAACGTGGAGAACCCGCGAGATCAAGTGTATCCACCTCAAGGAAGACCCTTCCAGAACAAGTTCCAGAACGTGAACTACGGAAACAACGGAGGCTATCAGGTAAAGCAACCCTATAAATCTCAGCTCACACCCTACAACAACCAGCAGGGAACGCCGCACGCTGCACCAAACGCACCTTACCAGTCACGAGAAGAGTGCAGGTTCGTCCCACTCTTCCCAACGATAAAGAAAAGAGTTGCCAGTCCACCTTTCGATACTGCGGAGAACCGTGGGTTCGACAGACTGAAGAAAGAAGAAGATCCAGGCGCATTTACTTTCCCATGCTCGATCACGGGAATCAACTTCAAGGATTGTCTATGCGACACATGAGACAATGTCAATGTCATGCCAATGGCAATCGCTGAAAGGTTAGGAATGACGACTTATTTCCCCTCACCTACGCAGCTAGTGTTCGGAGACTCGTCTAGGAAGAAATCAAATGGCGCAGTCTACAACGTTCAACTTCTTGTCGGATATAAGATAGTACCTACTGACTTCCATGTTCTCAACATGGAGGAAGACAAAGACAAACCACTGATACTTGGAAGACCCTTCTTGGCCACGGTAGGAGCAAGGATTGACCACGTAAGCAACTTCGTAGTCTTCCTACATATAAGCCAGAAGAGATACTACCCAAAGGAGTTGAGCGCTCCGCCTCTGGAAACGAAGAACCACGTGACTAAGAAGGAGAAAAAGGGGATGGTATTAAGGGCAGGCCAGCTCCACTCGAGACCCTTCTCCCGAATTGAAATTCTGATTCCTCCCGAGCTAGAAGAGTTGGGTGAAGAGGAAGTTTCGAAGTCAGTTGAAAAGACAAAGCGGATAATCTTAGAAGCTAAAATTCTAAGGAACGGAAAGGGAGGGACGTTGCTGATACGGAAGCAAGGAGAAGCTTCAGGAGAGACAACTCTCGAAGCACTTTCCCCAACTGCCTAAGCTTCAAACAAAGTCGAGCTAAACGACTTAAACAAAAGTGCTTGGTGGGAGGCAACCCATCCGGTACGTGTTTTTGATTTCTTTTTTTTTCTTTCATTTCTAACATCCGCGCGACGGACCACGACCCCGCAGAGGGAAGCAGTCTGGCCGCGGCTGCGACAGGCCATGGCGCGGCCAGGGTCGTCTGAGCGACCAACCCGGAAAACTCACGTTTTTCCTCCCGAACCGAGCTTCCCGTGTTTTGGTACAATCCCGCACCGAAAAGTTATTCCCGTTAATATAAGATGACAGATTTAATCGATTCGTGGCCAACACGCAAGGTAAGTTTTCTCGTTTTAAAATTTTTGAAAATAAAAGGTTTTTTGTGATAAAAACACCTTTTTAAAAGCAAAAGAGAAATTTTAGGATCAAGCTCTCTTTTCTTCTTCTCTCCCAAGAGACTTGGAGATTTTTGGGAGATTCTAAGTTTTTCAAATCCAAACCGTTTTCAAAAATTCTTTGGCGTAAGCGTATTCACTTTTTAAAGCTCATTCATCCTCATCTACAAGGTATGGTCTCTAATTTTACAAATCTCTAAAGAACTCAATTTTGAGATCTCTCTTGCTTGACTAGAAAATTGTCTAGGATGCTTGGATAATAATAGAGAACCTTGGATTGATGATTTAGGTTGCCTAGATCTCGATTTTTGCAACCATATATCTAAAAGTTGAAGTCTTTGAGATAAAAACATTTTTTAG
This sequence comes from Alliaria petiolata, assembly GCA_020283515.1. Lineage (NCBI taxonomy): Eukaryota > Viridiplantae > Streptophyta > Magnoliopsida > Brassicales > Brassicaceae > Alliaria > Alliaria petiolata. The sequence goes on along the minus strand of JAHZTW010000004.1, from coordinate 19,367,954 downwards.
CATGCTCTAAGAACCGATTTTTGGAGATATTATTGGACGAATTGCTTGGTTTGGACTTGATTCATGCTAGGTATCACTTAGAGATCAAATTTTGATGATAATAAGTTGACAAAATTGATTTATTGGAAATATTTTGGTTTAGAATCCCAAAAATCCGAAAATAGGGTGTAAGTACCAAATTGATCTTGAAATTTATGCAATTACTCGATTAGTCTTAGTCTTGGAAACTCTTGGTATATGTCTTGTATATCATTGCACTTGAGAATCCATATGACACATCAAATTCACATGCTTGGTCGAGTTTTTATTTTTATTTTACAAGGTACAATGAGTTCCGACCGAAACTTCGAGATACGTTCGAAGAATAGAGAGCAACTAAGCTCTTCAAGGAGTTCTTCGCGACAACAAGAACACGTAACACCGCTAGGCGACCCGAGTCTAAACACCACTCTAGGGAAATAAATGAGGGAGCAAAGGAGGAAGTTCCTCGAATCGCAAACGGTATGCCCAAGCCGCGACGATCCTCTACCTCAAGAGCCAACAAGAGAGCTGAACCCTTCTCCTCCTAAGCGCAAGGTCCGAAATTTTGGAGCACCAATGGACCCGAACATTGACTATTTGAAGGAGATGAAGAAGATGGATGTAAGAACAACCTTGAAGATCGACTACTCCGCTTTAGATGCGTTGGGCATCACCGAGGATGTCACGTGGTACTCGGATAAGCTAAGGCTCAGGACCTTCATGGAAATTGATCGACCCACCTACATGGGACTCGCTCAAGAGTTTTTAGCTTCGGTTCAGCTGACATACAAGAGAGGAAGGAAATCACATCCGAAAGACGGTATTCTCTATTTCACCATTGGCTCTCGAGAGTATGAGCTGAGCATACCTAGACTTTGCGAGATATTTGGTTTTAACTTGAGGAGCGAGACAAGCATTGAAGAAGAATGGAGTGCTGACATTTGGGGACTCATGGGCCGAGGCATTTACGATAAGGGAAGGCATCCGTCCGCCTTTCTTTCACATCCAGCCGTGCGTTTCATGCACCGCCTCATAGCACACCGACTCTACTCTTGCAGCAACCAATCATGCATCCTCATCCCAGAGCTCGTCCTACTTCAGTCCGCCTTTAGGGACGAGCCACTTTCAGCATGCTTTGGATGCGTCCTAGCAGAGAGACTCGTGCGAGTGAAGCACGATATCACCGTACCTAGGTGCGCAACTGCCTTCACAACATATGGAGGCATCATCACAGCAATCATGGAGGCCGCAGGAGTAGACACCAGCATTGAGACACCCCTAGACCAGGCTTGGTTTGACTTGTCCCAGTTTCAAACGGACATGAATTTGACAGGCGCAACCATGGATCCGGACAGGTTCGGATACCGCTACCGATTGGGAAAGAGAGACAACCGCACGGTCTACTTACCGTCTCCTACAGTCCCGCGCCTTTCATAAGGTTCACCACAGTGGATCCCGAACCATGATGAGTTCCGTACCGAGTTCTCACGTCTACCGCTTACCATTGGAGAGTATGTAGCCGTCAAGGCTAGGAGAGAAGCGATCCGTCAGAGGACTCACCACACCTCATACTCCTCCATGCGCAGTACCTCACGATCCGCTGCACTGTCCACCTCGACTGATCCCGCGATCACCGCACTTCAGGAGCAACTAGCACGCCAGAACGAGATGCTTGAGAAGATGGTGCGACAGCTTCGAGAGAAAGGACACATAGATGGCAACCTTTAGACCCTGAGATCAGATGCCTAGAAGACTTCGCGTCTCGGCCAACACTCTTCCTGCTTACGAGCCTGGTTCCATCTATTGCACCCTGATAAACAGGATTTTAACCAGTTTGATAATCAAAACCTAAAGCTCTTTGAGCAGTTGTAGTACTTTAGGTGTCAATCCAACCTTGGGGTGAAAGCTACTAAGATTATAAGAGTTTTATGAAGCTAAGCAAGATTCGGTTAATTGGGGAAGATTTCTAAAACAATTACTTGCGGTCACTAGGTAGACATGAAAACAATTTTAAAATCCCTACAGAAGTGTTATACAACTATAAGATGACAATTAAACAATATAACAACCGATCTAATAATTTAATAAATTCAAAAGGTAAACCTGGATTATAAAACAGATTTGATGGTGAGTAGCTAAATAATTTAAAAACTATTTATAAAAATAAAACGACTACAAACTCAACTCCACACAGTAAAATAAGGGTCTAAGCAATTTCTAAAATATTAAAAATAGCAAGAACACTATTTTTACAATTTTATGAAACTATATTATATAAATAAACAATTTAATAAGAAAGTTAAATAAACACAAAACTAGAGGAAAAAGGTTTTTATTTCTTTTGGTTTTCAAAATACTAAAACAGATTTAAGGTTGGGAATCATCTTTAAGAAGGTTGAAAGTTTAAACTTGAGGTTTTTGAAAATATATTTTTACTCTTTTTAGTTAATTCTCTAAACCTTAAGAAACCAAAGTAGAATTATCCATGATGTGTGGTATTTCCTTTCTTCACCCTTTCCTCCTAACCCATGATGTTTGGTGGAAAGAGAGGGTGAAGAACAATAAGAATGGATCTTAAAAAATGGTTTAACTAGCTCCCTAAACATCCATGATGTGTGGGAAAGGATGAGCTAGTCTCTTGGATTTGGTTTTAAGGGATTTCCTATTTCTTGTTAGGATAAGGAAATCCCTAGATTAAAGAGATCTCCTAGGAGAATCTCTAGACCTTAAAACCCCCAAATCCAAGAAGAGACTTGCATTAAGCGCAAGATAAAAACAAACTCAAGAATTTAACTTTCAACCTTCTTAATCTTCCCAACCTCAAACCTTAGGTGGTTTACTCACAAATCATGTTTTTACCTCTTTTAAACATAAGTTTAGAGTTAAGAAACATGATTTATGGGGTTAAGAAGAAAAAGCTTTGGAAGAGAAATAATTTAAATACTAGCTAAAGCGAAAACACAAGAATTTTTACAAAGTCTTAAGTAAGAATTAAGAAGAAAGACTTAACATTAGAATAACTTAAACAAAATATATATATAATAAAAATAAGAGTTTTTAAGAAATTAAATAAAAAAAACTATAAAACTCAAGAACACTTCAAGAACAAAGGAAGGCTTACTATAATACTAAGAAGACTTTGAAAGAGAGAATATAAAATTTGATTGATAACTTGAATGAAAAACTGAATGATTTTTTACAAGCACATAAACACTCTTTATATAGAGTTTTAAACATGGCTCTTGGTCTAAAAAGAGGGGTTAAGGGGCAAGAGTCAAGAGGCAAGAGACAAGGGGCAAGAGACAGAAAGTATGTCTACCACTTTCACTTAAAGTATAAACACTTTTCTGGGTCAACTTCCGTCAGTTCGAGTAGTCCAGTCGATCTTCCTGTCGATCTACATTTTGATCGAGTCAGTTTGGTTGATCGCCGACTCGATCAGTATTTGGTTCGGGTCGTCAGTCGATCGTCCACTCGATTTGCTTTGGATCGACTCATCTTGGTCGATTGTCTAGTCGATCACACCTTGATCGTGTGAGTGTGGTCGATCATACGGTCGATCTTGTCTTCAGATCGAGTCATTTTGCTTGATCGGTCAGTCGATCTCGGCTTCTTTGGTTTTGTCCGAGTTTTCTCTTGATTCCCACCTACTCCTAGATTCTTCTTCCGTCTTCTTCTTAATGCTCAGCATCCGTCACAGCTCCAAGTACTCAAAACAACCTGAAAAGATGCAAATATGCAAGAAACCATGCAAATGCTAATGCAAAGTGTTCTAGGACTTAAAATGGTACAAATGATGCAAATTAGTCTATTATGAATGATGTATGCATGAAAAACCTATTCTAAATGCAAGCTAAATATGCGAAATATATGAGTATATCAACTCCCCCAAACTTGCCTTTTGCTTGCCCTCAAGCAAACAAAATTCAAGCTAGGAAGAGATGAAAAAAATGGGGGCTCAAATCCAAAAGTGTTTTTCAAAAGTATCAATTCAAAGGTCCTTGTTCTCAGTTCTAGAATGCAGAATACAAAATATACTCAAAAGAACTTAGCCATATTCATCACAAATTGAAATTCAAATCATGACTTGTTTATTCCAAGCAATCCAAGAATCAATACTTTTAACATTCATTAAGAGTTCCAAACCGTGAATCACACTTGTGTCTTTTTAAAACCGAATACATTTGGCAAGGGTTAAGGTTATGAGATAAAAATGATCTCATTCAAATGGGTACTCCAAGCAATGGTTTCTCTCAAAAATGTTTGAACTCATACATAATGCTAAAGGTAAAAGGCAATGCATGCATATATGACTAGACTCACATCTACCCAAGTATACTAACAATGATCATAATCCCTCTCTCATTCATTTTTATATTTTCCAAGCTCACTCACCCTCTAGAAACTACCCAAATCAACAAGGCTATTCACGCCAAGCTTAAACCCACAAGAACTTCATCAAATACTCTCTTTTCTTAGGGAAACTTCTTAAACTTTTCTTAAGACTAGTGGTAAGATCATAAATATTAACTCTTTTCTTTCTTTTGATAGCTTTCTAAAAATATTTCTTTTATGCATTTGGCCTCTAGGGCTCTTTTTCTTTGCTAGAGCTTTTTCACAATTCAAGATCAACCACTAGAAATATGTATCCCTTTTCATCTTTTTCCTTAACATTTTCCCATTCTCAAACCCGTGAATTCGCAAATCCCAAACAAGCCTAAAAACTAGCTTCAAAATGCAAAGCTAGCAACATCATGAGAGCCTAAACATGTCGCCCAAAACCTAACACTTTATGCCAAGTTCAAACAGAAAATAAGGCCTCACAATTTGTAATCACTCAAGATAAGGTAAGGGTCAAGGTGAGGTATTCTATTTAGGCTTACAAAGAATGGTAAAGTGAATAAGAAAGCCTAAATATTTATTTGTAATCCATGAATCCTTTTTCAAAAGAACAAGTATGATAATTAGATGTTCATTAAGGTTCCGATTTTAAGTATTGATTCAATTCATGCTTTTTTCAACTTTAAGCCAAGAAAATTAAATCAAATGATCCAAGCATGGTTAGAACTTAATTTCAAAGTTGCACAAGGCATTAAAGAACTACTAACTAGGGCCTTGAACCAATACATGAGCTTAAAACACTTTTAAAGGAAATTTTTTTCATCATTGCCCCCTATGCATATGAATGATGCAACCTATATGATAAAAAATCTAGACTCAATCCTAAAATATTTGACAATGCAAATGCAAGCTACATGAGTTTTTTTTGAAATTTTTAAGAGTTTTTCTGAATTTGTTTTTTTATTTTTCTATGCAAATTTTTTATGTAATGCATGAAGACTAAAAATGAAAACACAAAATAAGATCAAATAAAATATGTCAAAGCACAAACTCTCCTCCCCCAAACTTGAATGACACCGTCTCGGTGTTAAACAAAAATTGAAAGAGAAGACACACAAAAATAAAAATAAAAATGCATGTTATATACAAAGTTGGCGTTTTGGTACCTTGGAGCTAGAGATGGCCGGAGCTTGAGGTTGCTCCGGTCCTCCTGCTCTTTCTTGGCGTGTCATGGAGTACTTCCTTGTCCTTATTCCTTGTTGGACGGTTTTGAAGAGAAGGACGTCCGGCTTGGAAATCCTCGGGCTCTCGGGTTTGTATACCTCCGGTTGAGTGTCTTGCCGCCGTCATGTGTTCTTGTTCAGCTTCGTCACTTAAGGTCATCTCTGAAGAGCTCCTCCCTTGAAGGACCTTGACCTTCTTCACCAGCTTCTTGATCATCTTGCCTTGCCATTTGGTCACTTTGCGCTGAATCTCTACAACCGAGGCAAGGAACTTCTCTGTTTTGGTGCGTGGCTCTAAGTCCATCTTTGGGAGATTGTAACTTGGTGGCATCTCAGCATCAGTGGGAGGAGACTCGGGCGATGATTGGTCAAGTTGTGGTGTAGCTGGAACGCCCCCAAGAGGTGCATAACATTCTTCATCGGATGGCAAGAATTCAATGTTGCCAACGCTATTAGGTGGAGCCTCTCCCGGGTGTGGTAAGATACACGTTTTCTGTTCATGTTCCTCATTGTAGAACAAGTATGCATAGTAACCTGGAGCTGGAGTAGGTCCCAAGGAATCGGTGTTGATCATGTAGGCTTGATCCATGTAGGCACGTTCCGCGCATGGTGTGAATTCGGTAAGAGGAACTCCCGCTTGCACAAAGAGTGGTGTGAGAAAACCACCAATGAGTGCTGATGTTGCCTTGCACTTGATGGCCCAAGATTTGTATTTGAGCAAGGATGAAGCCAGGATGCATCCATAGTTAACGTTATCTCCAAGATCGTCCTCCATTGGTTCATCACTTCTCTCGCTATTGCATAAAACATGCTTAACTCCTTGGAAAAGTAGGCACAGCTCGTTCTTTGTCACTGTTGGTGTCGTGGATCTCCCACTGAATGTGTTGGCAAGCAGCTTCAGAGTGTATCTTAGCAAAGGGTTGCGCACCTTCTTGATTTTTGCGGTGTTAGACTAGTAGTCTCCATCGCTAATCAAGTCCCATAGCTTGCTTGCGGATTTGAATTCCGGGAACTCCATAAGATTTGCTTCTGCGTTGAGTCCATAAGCTTGGCATAGCTCAGGGATAAAGAGGTTGTATGCTTGCTTGCGGATTTTGAATTTGATGAGGCCCTCGGTTGGAGTAGGAATGTTGGGGTCTTCATATTCGCACTCTAACGTGGAGAGGAAGTGAAGGGTGGCTTCGGGGTATGTGGGACAGTCCATTCGTGAAAGACATGCTAGCCCCATGTTAGTGAGTAGCTCATCAAACCCTTCCAACAATCCAAGCCTTTGCAAGAACTCCCTACTCGCAAATTTTGTTGGTTCAAAACGCAACCTCTCAAGCTTTCTCCTTGTTTTCTTTTCCTCTTTGCTCCACTTAGCCGTTCCTTCAACATCTTGCTGTGTTTCCTCTTGTGCGGCCATAGCTCTACTTCTCTTTTGTGGTGCCATAGTACCTGAAAATAAAAACTTGAGAGAGGAAATTAGTGAAGATCACGGCAAAGAGAAGAGCACAAGTTCAAGAGGCGTTCATGCTTAAAAAGATCTTTGCTCAAGCCTTTTTGGGAAAAGTTTTGGATTTATCAATAAATATTAGAAGAGAAATCTCTTGAGATAAGAATAAATCAAGAAAATTTCCTAATATTTAGATATTTTTAAAATAAAATCCTTTTTCCTAAGAAAGTTAAGCAACCATACAACTAAAAAAGGGAAATTTTCAAAAACCCAAATATGGCAAAAAAAAAATTTCGAATTACCCTTGAAAGTTGATGGAAACAAGTTGCTCTTCTTCTTTAGAAAACCAGAAAAGTCACTCTCTCTCTATTTTGTAAAAATCGTGAATGTGAGGAATGGAGAGAGTGAGGATGTGTGGTTTTATAAAGAGGGGGATGCTTGGATTTATGCATGCAAGTGGGGAATCAAATCTGAAAAAGACTCAAATAACAAGGTGCAGAGGAGCCTGGTTGACCAAATTCAAATTCAAATTCAAAAGTGGGAGGGAATGAGAAAGAGGGGGAAATTTGAAAAACTTCCCTTTGCAGACGATCGAGTGGTTTGGTCGATCCACCACTCGATCTCTTGCCTAACTTACTCTGATCGAGTCATCAGCTCGATTGGTCGGTCGATCTGGTTTGAATCGAGTAGTTGATCGCCTTAAGTCCTCGTTTTAAGCTTGTTTCGTTCGTGATCGACTGATTGGGTCGATCCCTTGATCGATCTTGGCTCACGATCGAGTGGTTGATCGATCTCTTGATCGATCTTGGCTCACGATCGAGTGGTTGATCGATCTCTTGATCGATCTTGGCTCACGATCGAGTGGTTTCACTCGATCTTACACTCGATCTTCTCCTCCTACCCCTTCTTTTCCTTGGATTGTAGAACCCATTAGGTTGCTTCTTGGCTCCTGTTTTCTTGCATCTACACACTTAAAATAGAAAGCATAAAATTGAAACAAAATATATACAATGATAGTCATGGGATTGCCTCCCAAGTGCGCTTGTTTTAAGTCTCTAAGCTTGACTTTACCGGATTTAGGCTGGTTGTGGGGCTTGGAGAGGCAACGTGGTGCTCTCCTTGTTGCAGTCACTCGCCATGTAGGGCTTGACTCTATGCCCATTCACTGTAAAGTTCTCTCCATTCTTTCCAAGCAAAGTAATGGCTCCATATGGTAGTACTTCTTTAATCTCATACGGCCCGGACCACCTAGACTTGAGCTTTCCGGGGAACAGCTTCAATCTTGAGTTATAGAGTAGAACCATGCTTCCTTCTTGCAACTCCTTGCGCACCAGCTTCTTGTCATGAAAGGCCTTGGTCCTTTCCTTGTAAATCTTGGCGCTCTCATAAGCATCCATCCTTATCTCATCAAGCTCTTGAAGTTGTACCAGTCGTTTCTCTTGAGCTGTTTTGAGATTGTAGTTGAGTTGCTTCACGGCCCAAAGAGCCTTGTGCTCTAATTCCACAGGAAGGTGACAAGACTTGCCATAGAGGAGGTTAAAAGGCGTGGTTCCAATGGGAGTTTTGTAGGCTGTTCTATACGCCCAAAGAGCGTCATCAAGCTTGCTAGACCAATCCTTTCTAGTGACTCCCACGGTCCTCTCTAGTATAGTCTTGATTTGTCTATTTGAAACCTCTACTTGGCCGCTTGTTTGAGGGTGATAGGGCGTGGCCACCTTGTGCTTAACACCATGTTTTCTCAAGAGACCTTCAAAAACCTTGTTGATGAAGTGGCTGCCTCCATCGCTAATAACCACCTTAGGGACTCCAAATCTTGGAAAGATGATTGTTTTGAAGAGTTTAAGTACCACCTTTGAATCGTTTGTTGGTGAGGCCATGGCTTCCACCCATTTAGACACATAGTCTACTGCTACAAGAATGTACTTGTTGCCATATGATGATGGAAACGGGCCCATAAAATCGATCCCCCATACGTCGAAGATCTCTACTTCAAAGATTGGCGATTGTGGCATCTCGTTTCTTTTGGTGATGTTCCCGGTTCTTTGGCATGCTTCACATGACTTGATGAATTCATGCGCATCTTTGAAGAGTGTAGGCCACCAAAACCCAGCTTGGAGAACCTTTGTAGCAGTCTTGAAACTCGCAAAATGTCCCCCATAGGTCATACCGTGGCAATGTAGAAGTATGTCTCTCGCTTCTTCTCTTGTGACGCATCTTCGGTACATACTGTCCACACACCTTTTGTACAGGTAAGGTTCATCCCAGAAGTAGTGTGAGACGTCTCTCATGAATTTCTTCTTGTGGTACCGGTCCAAATGAGTAGGCTCTTCTCCACAAGCCAAGAAATTGACAATATCAGCGTACCATGGGAGATCTTCCTCTTTTAGGCTCAAAACTTCTTCAAGTTTGTCTTCTAGCTTTGCACATACCACGGTATTGATCATCATGAGCTGCTCTTCAGGGAGTGAGTCGTCCAAAGGTAAGACTTCATCTATCCTCATTCTAGATAGATGATCTGCTACACCATTCTCTATCCCCTTCTTGTCTTTGATCTCCATGTCAAACTCTTGTAAGAGAAGGATCCATCTCAAGAGTCTAGGCTTGGTGTCTTTCTTGGAGTATATGTACCTCAAGGCAGCATGGTCAGTATACACAATGACCTTAGAACCCACCAAGTATTGCCTGAATTTTTCAAACGCAAAGACGACGGCTAAGAGCTCCTTCTTGGTGGTTGCATATCTCACTTGTGTATCATCCAAGGTGCGGCTGGCATAGTAGATTACGTGCAACTTCTTGTCTTTCCTCTGTCCCAAGACAGCTCCCACAGCATAGTCACTAGTGTCGCACATGATTTCAAAGGGAAAATCCCAATCCGGTGCTTGTACTATCGGTGCGGTTACTAGCGCGCCTTTGATGGTCTTGAAAGCTTGGTGGCATTCTTCATCAAAGTGGAACTCAGCTTCTTTGCATAGTAGCCTTGTAAGGGGACGTGCTAGCTTGGAAAAATCTTTGATGAACCTTCGGTAGAAGCCAGCGTGCCCCAAGAAACTCCTTATGCCCTTTACGTCAGTCGGAGGTGCCAAAGTAACCATCACTTCCACCTTTGCTCTATCCATTTCAATTCTTCTTCCCGAGATCTTGTGACCAAGGACAATTCCTTCAGTTACCATGAAATGGCATTTCTTCCAGTTGAGCACGAGATTGGTCTCCTCACACCTTTTGAGTACCTTGCACAAGTTAGACAAACAAATACCAAAAGAAGAGCCATACACGGTGAAATCATCCATGAATACCTCAACCATTTCCTCAATCAAATCAGAAAATATAGACATCATGCATCTTTGAAATGTAGCAGGAGCATTACATAAACCAAAAGGCATTCTTCTATAAGTGTATGTTCCATAAGGGCAGGTAAATGTTGTCTTTTTGTGGTCGTTTGGATGAATAGGGATTTGGAAAAAGCCACTATAACCGTCTAGAAAACAGTAATAGGGGTGGTTGGCTAATCTTTCCAACATTTGGTCAATGAAAGGTAATGGGAAATGATCTTTTCTAGTGGCCTTGTTAAGCTTTCGATAATCTATACACATCCTATGACCGGTGATGATCCTAGAAGGTATTAGTTCATCATTTTCATTTTTTACAACCGCGATTCCCCCCTTTTTAGGCACGACATGGACTGGTGAGATCCAAGTGCTATCACTTATGGGGTATATCACGTTGGCTTCCAAGAGTTTTAGGATTTCCTTTTTAACAACTTCTTTTAAGTTTGGGTTTAAACGCCTTTGGTGTTTTATTGAAGAAGTGTTCTCATCATCTAAATGAATCCTGTGAGTACAAAGTAATGGTGAAAGGCCTTTGATGTCACTTAGAGAGTACCCAATGGCCTTTCTATACTTCCTCAACTCCCTAAGGAGAGAGTCTAACTCATCATCATTTAGATTGTCATTGACAATGACCGGGTAAGTCTCATTTGATCCTAAGAAAGCGTACCTTAGACCAATTGGTTGCTGCTTGAGGTCCATCTTTGGGGCTAGTAGCTCGCTCCAGTCCTCCTCTTGGTTCTTATTGAGATCGCTGTCCTCATTTGCTACTTCAGAGCCTGAGTCTTGAGCCTCCATGCTTGCTTCTTCAAGTGTCTGCTCCGCTGCGATCGAGTTGATCGGTCGATCGGCTAGTCGATCTGTCGCGGATCGACTCATTTCCTTCAATTGGCTCAGTTGTTCCTTGCTCGATCGGACAGGAGATCGTGTTGGTTGGTCGATTGCTACCCTGGATCGTGTGGATTGGTCGATCAGTGTGTCGATCTTGTCGTCTGATCGGGTAAGCGGCTCGATCGCTCCGTCGATCTCCTTGACAGTTTTACTAGAATCAAGGATGTGAATGTATTCGTGGGTTTGACTACTTAGATAGCCATGCTCTCCACACTCCTTTGTTAGCGCCACTAGTAGATGATCTTCTTGACTCAACTCCTCTAGCAATTCATCAGCCAAAAGATCCATAGCCTCTATGTAGAAGACTTTTCCATCTATTGTTGGTTTCTTCAAAACCTCATTAATATCGAAGTTGAGGTTGACGTTCTTGCCCAAGTGCAATGAAATTTTGCCATTCTTCACGTCAATTATAGCTCCAGCAGTCGCCAAAAACGGTCTTCCAAGGATCAGGGGATCCTTAGGTTCTTCATCCATTTCGAGAACAACAAAGTCCGTGGGGACACTTACATTGCTTATCCTTACCGGTAAGTCTTCAAGCATTCCTACCGGAAGCCTTACACTCCGGTCAGCCAAGATTAGTGAGATTCGGCAATCCTTGAATTTGGTGAAGCCTAGCTTCTTTGCAATGGAGTGAGGCATCAGGTTTATGCTTGCTCCTAAGTCGCACAAACAGTTGTCGAACTTCAATGGTCCTAGCGCACAAGGTATGGTGAATGAGCCTGGATCTCCTAACTTCTTTGGTTCTATCTCTTTGTGGATGATTGCACTGCATTCTTGGCTCAACACCATGACTTCTTGGCATCCCTTAGCTGTCTTGGCGAGTGTATCCTTCAGGAACTTTGCGTACTTCGGCACCATGGATAAACAATCGAGTAGTGGCAATTTCAGCTCCACGTTTCTCAAATGTTTCTCGAACAAAGCTCTCTGCTTTTCTACCAGTTGCTTCTTGAAACGTCAAGGGAAGGGGAGCTTTGGTTTGTAAGGTGGGGGTATGAAAAGATTTTTACCCTTGCTTGTTTCCCCCACTTCCTTTTCCAAAACTGCTTCCTTTCCTTTCTTTGCCCTTTCGATGTAGACATTGTCAAAGGTGATCTCTTGATCATTTGAAAGATCACTCTCCCCCTTTTGAACCACAATGTCCACATTGTCTTTTTCTGGGGCTACTTCCTTACCACTCCTTAGAGTGATAACATTTGCATACTCTTTGGGATTTGTTTCGCATTAGCCGGGTAGTGTAGCTTGGTTGCTTGTACTTCCTTTTCCTTTCTCCAACTGGCGAATCTTGTTGTTGATGTTGCTTATTTGTGTAGAGACTTCAGTAAGGGAAGAATCTAGCCGGTTGTTCATGTCCGCAATATTTTTATTTGTCGCGGCTTGGCCTTGGATAAGTTGTTGCAACATCGCTTGTGTTGGGTCATGATGTGGCGGTTGATGTTGTTGTTGCTGTGGCACGAAACCAGGAGGGTAAGCTTTGTTTCCAGGCTGCTGGTTCCCTTGGTAGTTTCCTTGCCTTTGACCTTGGTACCCACCGTTTTGTGAAAAACCGCTTTTGTTGTATGGAACAAACGGTTTTGCTTGATTGGTTTGTTGTGGAGGGTAGACTTGATCCTTTGGATTTTCCACATTTGTGCTTCGATAAGACAAGTTGTTGTTGTTTCCTTGATACCTTGGGGCGTATCCTTGTGGCTTAGGATAGTCTTGGCCTCCAACCCAATTTGCCTCCTCAAATTCTTCTTCACTTCCTCTTTGAGATAAGTCTGCGGCTTCATCCACGAAGTGCACATGTTTGGTGTTGGCCAGCATCATCTTGTCGATTTTCTCATGGAGCGATTTTAATTCCTTTTTATGTGCCTCCAGTTCATGTCCTCTTGGTGCTCGGTCATAGTCTTCAGAGTAATTGCCATCACTCAAAGCGAGGTTGTCAATGAGCTCCATTCCGTCGTTGACGTCTTGGCCGAGAAAGTTCCCCCGGCTTGCCGTGTCAAGTAGCATTCTGAATTTGGGCAGGGCTCCACGGTATATTGTGCTCATGAGAGTCTCCTCAGTGAAGCCGTGGTGAGGACATTCGATGGTGTAGTCTTTGAACCGCTCCATTGCTTCACTAAAGCTTTCATTGTGCCTTTGAGTAAAGCTGCTAATCTCGCTCCTTAGCCGAGCAGTTCTTGTGCTTGAAAAGAATTTTGAGAGAAAGGCTTTCTTGCACTCTATCCAGGATGTGATGGTGCCTTGTGGTAATGTTTTCTACCAATGCCGTGCTTTGTCCCCAAGAGAGAAGGGAAAAATGCGCAATTTGAAGGCGTCCTCGGATACGCCGGTTATTTTGATCATGTCGCACACTTGGTCGAAGTTGTCCAAGTGCTCTAATGGGTCTTCCATAGCCAGGCCATGAAATTTGTTGTTTTGCACCATAGAGACGAAGCCGGGCTTGATTTCAAAGTAGTTGTTTTGGACTGGTGGAGGCGTGATGCCGAAGCGATTGGTGTGTGTGTTCGGTGCATCACCGGCTCCAATGAGGCGTGGTGGCCTTTGTGGATGGTGAGGCTGTCCCATTGCTCTTCCAGCAGCAGCGTGTTGAGGTGGATCTTCCACCTGATCATGGTCAGCCATCTTTTCTTGATTGTTATCCTCTATATCAAGAAGTAATCTCTTCCTCCTATTTCTTGCGCTTCCTAGTTGGTGGATGTTGTCTAGAGGGGTGAGTAAGTTGTTGTCACCTCTAGACCTTAGGTTCATGTACCTGAAAACACAAAGATAGTAGTAGGAGAATTAGTAACAAGAATAGAAAAAAAAAACTTAGTCTCCTTAAACTCCAAATCCTAATAAGTTCACTTAAAACCCAAGTTTGGCAACGGCGCCATTTGATAAACAGGATTTTAACCAGTTTGATAATCAAAACCTAAAGGTCTTTGAGCAGTTGTAGTACTCTAGGTGTCAATCCAACCTTGGGGTGAAAGCTACTAAGATTATAAGAGTTTTATGAAGCTAAGAAAGATTCGGTTAATTGGGGAAGATTTCTAAAACAATTACTTGCGGTTACTAGATAGACATGAAAACAATTTTAAAATCACTACAGAAGTGTTATAAAACTATAAGATGACAATTAAACAACATAACAACCGATCTAATAATTTAATAAATTTAAAAGGTAAAACCGGATTATAAAACAGATTTGATGGTGAGTAGCTAAATAATTTAAAAACTATTTATAAAAATAAAACGATTACAAACTCAACTCCACACAGTAAAATAAGGGTCTAAGCAATTTCTAAAATATTAAAAAGAGCAAGAACACTATTTTTACAATTTTATGAAACTATATTATATAAATAAACTATTTAATAAGAAACTTAAATAAACACAAAACTAGAGGAAAAAGGTTTTTATTTCTTTTGGTTTTTAAAATACTAAAACAGATTTAAGGTTGGGAATCATCTTTAAGAAGGTTGAAAGTTTAAACTTGAGGTTTTTGAAAATATATTTTTACTCTTTTTAGTTAATTCTCTAAACCTTAAGAAACCAAAGTAGAATTATCCATGATGTGTGGTATAATTCCTTTCTTCACCCTTTCCTCCTAACCCATGATGTTTGGTGGAAAGAGGGGGTGAAGAACATTAAGAATGGATCTTAAAAAAAAATGGTTTAACTAGCTCCCTAAACATCCATGATGTGTGGGAAAGGATGAGCTAGTCTCTTAGATTTGGTTTTAAGGGATTTCCTATTTCTTGTTAGGATAAGGAAATCCCTAGATTAAAGAGATCTCCTAGGAGAATCACTAGACCTTAAAACCCCCAAATCCAAAGTTTAAGAAGTTTCCTTAAGAAAAGAAAGTGTTTGATGAAGTTCTTGTGGGTTTAAGCTTGGCGTGAATAGCCTTGTTGATTTGGGTAGTTTCTAGAAGGTGAGTGAACTTGGAAAATATAAAAATAAATGAGAAAGAGATTAGGATCATTGTTAGTATACTTGGGTAGATGTGAGTCTAGTCATGTATGCATGCATTGCCTTTTACCTTTAGCATTATGTATAAGTTCAAACATCTTTGAGAGAAACCATTGCTTGGAGTACCCATTTGAATGAGATCATTTTTATCTCATAACCTTAACCCTTGCCAAATGTATTCGGTTTTAAAAAGCACAAGTGCGATTCACGGTTTGGAGCTCTTAATGAATGTTAAAGGTTTTGATTCTTGGATTGCTTGGGATAAACAAGTCATGATTTGCATTTCGATTTGTGATGATTATGGCTAAGTCCTTTTGAGTAAATGATTGTATACTGCATTCTAGAACTGAGAACAAGGACCTTTTGAATTAATACATTTGAAAAACACTTTTGGATTTGAGCCCCCATTTTTAATTCATCTCTTCCTAGCTTGAATTTTGTTTGCTTGAGGGCAAGCAAAAGGCAAGTTTGGGGGAGTTGATATACTCATATATTTCGCATATTTAGCTTGCATTTAGAATAGGTTTTTCATGCATACATCATTCATAATAGACTAGTTTGCATCATTTTTATCATTTTAAGTCCTAGAACATTTTGCATTAGCATTTGCATAGTTTCTTGCATTTTCGCATCTTTTTCAGGTTGTTTAGAGTACTTGGAGCTGTGATGAATGTGATGTACTCATATATTTCGCATATTTAGCTTGCATTTAGAATAGGTTTTTCATGCATACATCATTCATAATAGACTAGTTTGCATCATTTGTATCATTTTAAGTCCTAGAACATTTTGCATTAGCATTTGCATGGTTTCTTGCATTTTCGCATCTTTTTCAGGTTGTTTAGAGTACTTGGAGCTGTGATGAATGCTGAGCATTAACAAGAAGATGAAAGAAGAGCATAAGAGTTGGCAGGAATTAAAAGGAAACTTGGAAAAAAGAGAAAGAGCAAAGATCGACTTCAAGATCGACCAAGACAAGTCGATTCAGCCGAGATCGAGAAGTAGATCGAGCAAAATGACTCGATCTAGAAGGAATCGACTGGACGATCGACCGCCCCACTCGATCTAGAAGAGATAGACCATATGATCGACCAAACTGACTCGATCCAGAGTAGATCGACCGACCGATCGACCATGTCACTCGAACCATTTGGAAGTTGACCCAGAAAAGTTTTTATGCTTTAGTGAAAGTGGTAGACATACTTTTTGTCTCTTGCCTCTTCCCCTTGTCCCTTGCCCCTTGACCCCTCTTTTAAGGTCAAGGGCCATATTTAAAACTCTATATAAGGAGTGTGTGTGTGCTTGTAATAAATCATTCAAGTTTTCAATCAACTCTTCTTATTCTAAATAAATCTAGAAAAACTCTTATTCTCTCTTTAAATTCTTCTTAGTGTTCTTGTAAGTTTTCTCTAGTTCTTGAGCATTCTTAAGTACTCTTAGTTTTTATTAGTTACTTATTGTTTTACTCTTTAAGAAAACTCTTTTATTTTTATTCTAATGTCAAGTCTTTCTTCTTAATTCTCGTTTTACTCTTTGTGAAAACTCTTTTATTTTTATTATATATATCAAGTATTTTCTAGTATTAAGTCTTTCTTCTAGTTGAAAACCAATTATGTTCATTAGCTCTAAACTTATGTTTAAGAGAGGTTTAAACATGACTTGTGAGTAAACCACCAAGGTTTGGGGTTGGGATGATTAAGGGGGTTGAAAACTAGATTTCGGATATTTTCTTGTTCTTAATCTAATTCTCATCTTGGATTTGGGGGTTTTAAGGTCTAGAGATTCTCGATGGAGATCTCTTTAATCTAGGGATTTCCTTATCCTAACAGGACTTAGGAAATCCCTTAAAACCAAATCCAAGAGACTAGCTCATCCTTTCCCATACACCATGGATGCTTAGGGAGCTAGTTAAGCCATATTTTAAGATCATAGCTTAATGTTTTTCACCTTATCTTTCCACTATACATAATGGGTTAGGAGGAAAGGGTGAAGAAATGATTTGCACCACACATCATGGGTAAATCTAATTTAGCTTCTTAAGGCTTAGGGATAACACCTTAGTGTGTAAGAAAATATGTTTTTAAAACCCCAAGTTTGAATTTTCAACCTCCCTAAGAATGAATCACATCCTTGAATCTGTTTTTAATATTTGAATTTAACCATTTTCCTTTAGTTTTGTGTTTAATTATTTTCACTAAAACTCTCCTAGATAGTTTAATTTTGCAATAGAGTTTTTTTTTATAAATTTGTAAAATTGTGTTTTTATAATTTTTAGTATTTTAGAAACTACTTAGAGTCTTACTTTACTGTCTGGTTTTGATTTCGTAGTTGTTTGATTTTTAAATATAGTTTTTGAAAATCTTGCTACTCACCATCAAATCTATTAATAAATCTTGTTTTAGATTTTGATTTTGTAAAACTGTTAGATCGGTTGTTTAGTTGTTTAAAAATGATCTATTAGTTGTATAACCCTTCAGTAGGGATTTTAAAATAGTTTTCATCTTCGTTTTATAGTTGCAAGTAGTTTTTAGATATTTCTCCCCATTTAACTCGAATCTGCTTAGCTTTACTTCAAGCTCTTGTATTCTTAATATCTTTCACACCCTGGTTTGGATTGATGACCTGAAGTATTGCAATGACATGACTATGCTTTAGGCTTTGATAATCACTGAAAAAGCTAGTTATCAAATGGCGCCGTTGCCGAAATCGGGTTTTTAAATGAATTTGTTAAGATTTGGAGCTTAGTGGAGACTAGGTTTTCTTTTTCTATTTAGTTACTAATTCCGCATTTGTGTACTTGTGTTTTCAGGTATATGAACCTGAGGTCTAGAGGTGACAACAACCTACTAGCACCACTGAACAACATCCATCAACTTGGAAGCGCAAGACATAGGAGGGAAAGACTCCTACTAGATATCGAAGAGTACCATCAAGAGGTGATGGCTGACCACGACCAGGTGGAGGATCCACCTCAACACGCTGCTGCTGACAGAGGCATTGGTCAGCCTTACCACCCTCAAAGGACAATACGCATCATTGGCGCCGGTGATGCACCGAACACACACACCAATCGCTTCGGCATCACACCACCACCGGTGCAGAACAACTACTTTGAGATCAAGCCAGGATTTGTCTCGATGGTCCAGAACAACAAATTCCATGGCCTGGCTATGGAAGACCCATTGGAGCACTTGAACAACTTCGAGCAAGTGTGTGGCATGATAAAAATCAACGGCATATCCGAGGATAGCTTCAAACTACGGCTTTTTCCCTTCTCTCTTGGGGACAAAGCAAAGCATTGGGAGAAGACCTTACCACATGGCACCATCACGTCCTGTGTAGATTGCAAGAAAGCCTTCCTCTCAAAATTCTTCTCAAGTACAAGAACTGCTCGGCTAAGGAGCGAGATTAACGGCTTTACTCAAAGGCACAATGAAAGCTTTAGTGAAGCAATGGAGCGGTTCAAGGACTACACCATCCAGTGTCCTCACCACGGCTTCACTGAGGAGACTCTCTTGAGCACAATATACCGTGGAGCCTTGCCCAAAATTTGAATGCTACTTGACACGGCTAGCCGAGGGAACTTTCTTGGACATGATGTCCACGATGGAATGGAGCTCATCGACAACCTAGCTTTGAATGATGAAAATTATTCTGAGGACTATGACAGAGCACCAAGAGGGCAAGAGCTGGAGGCACACAAGAAGGAGTTGAAGTCACTCCATGAAAAATTTGACAAGATGATGATTGCCAACCAAAAACATGTCCACTTCGTCGGTGAAGCCGCAGATTTGTCTCAAGTAAGAAATGAGGAAGAATTTGAGGAAGCAAATTGGGTTGCTGGCCAAGACTATCCTAAGCCACAGGGATATGCTACAAGGTATCAAGGCAACAACAACAACAACTTGTCTTATAGGGAGAATCCAAAAGACCAAGTGTACCCTCCACAACAAGCAAACCAAGGCAAACCGTTTGTACCATACAACAAAGTTAGACTCCAACAAAACGGTGGGTATCAAAGGCAAAGACAAGGACCTTACCAAGGACACCAACAGCAAGGGAACAAACCGTACCCTCCTGGTTTCATGCCACAGCAACAACAAACTCCAGCGCTAACTCAAGATTCAGTACAAGCAATGTTCCAACAAATTCTCCAAGGCCAAGCATCTAACGATCAAAAATTTGTTGCGATGAACAATCGGCTGGACTCCTCCCTCACTGAGGTATCTACCCAGATCAGCAACATCAACAACAAAATACGCCAGCTGGAGAAAGCAAGAGTTGTGTTAACTCGGACCAAGTTAATATCATTTCAACACAAGGCTCTTACTTTCAACAAAAATCATTTATTATATATATCGAGTCATTATACAAAATCTGACTTATTCGAACACTATATAAGCGGATCCTTACTATCCAAACCGTACAACTCAAACTGTACATATGTTTTACAAAAACATACCGCAATCTACTCCGGAATCCTAGTGTCCGCTGCGCCTCTCTACTCTCTACGACTTCCTGTAAAATTTATTAAAATGAGGGATGAGTAATCTAGTATTACCCAGTGAATGCAGGACCCTCTATACAATTGTTAGAAACCCAACCCAAACCCCAAAATAAAATGATGCATGCATGCTCACATCATGCAACAATATCAAAGCAATAACACAAGCGGAAGCTTAAACAATGGTGGCATGACCATAGTAACCTCCTCGTTACCATGCATGTCGGGGCTATAGCAACTGCAGATTACTAAGCCCAACCGTTGAACACAAACCCTAGCCCTTCATGGCTATCTGTGTTCAACACTCGACTAGACGTTGAACCAGGACCCGAGCCCTTCATGGCTATTCCTTTTCAACGCTAGCTACCAAACATGACCCTAGCCCTTCATGGCTATGCATGTTCCACTCCAAGCGGGTTGTCGAGGCCTCTAGGTGTATCGGTCCACGGCTCCCTCCCTTGAACACCTCCCTACTTACCACAGAGGAACGTAGGCGAGAACATCAATGCCGACATGTCCTTCATGAAAATCGGTCCGCATTGTCCTTCGTGACAATCGGCACATGCATCGTCATGCAACTCGGCCGAGGGAGCGACCCAAGTACCCTCCGAGTCTTCCTTTCGTCATGAACCGAGGGTTTCTCGTATCCATTTGGGTCGGGAAAGCGGGACGCCGCCGATACACCGCCCTAAACCACCATGAGTCTTTGTATCCATGTGATCCACACACTCTCAATAATTTTTAAAAATTCACCGGCAACCACTTTCACAAAGTCCCTTATTATGAAAGCTACCTCGGCAGAATTTCTCCATTAAAAATTATTTCTGCGGCATAACTCTTCACAAAACTTCTCTTTTGTGAAAGTCAATGCGGCATACTTATATCAATTTCTGCGGCATAACTCTTCACAAAACTCCTCTTTTGTGAAAGTCAATGCGGCATACTTATATCAATTTCTGCGGCATAACTCTTCACAAAACTCCTCTTTTGTGAAAGTTAATGCGGCATACTTATAAAAATTTATGCGGCATAACTCTTCACAAAACTCTCCTTTTTGTGAAAGTTATCGCGGCAGATGATATCTCTGTAAATTGCATGATTTTGACACACATTTTATGCTAGTTAGGATTTCATTCTTTCACTTTTATCTTAGCTTGCATCACATTTTCACTCATGTTAGGATTAGATGCATTAGGTTAGGTTTCTGCATAGTCTTGCATGTTCGGAGTGTGTTCTCAGGTGCTTAGGATAATCCGAAGAAGAAACCAAGGAGGGAGATCACAAGTAGAGGATGAGCCGGTAATATCGAGCATGGATCACGACCTAGCGGCCGATTTAGACGAGTAGCAGCGACTTAGTCCCGAAAGGAACATCTCGAGGCGAAGATCCAGCAAGAGGATGCCATGAAGACTGATATCAGAGCAAGGCAACGGGAAGTACCCGATTGAAGTACCAAGGAAGGCGAGCCTTCACGACATGATCCTGAAATCCCTGCCTGATATGGAGACTGCCCGAAGAATCAAGAAGAGACAGCGTTTCGGCTTGCTCACAACGACTTGAGCCCGAAAAGCTAAAATCCAAAATAGTACCATTTCGGGAAAGTGGTCCCAACGTTTTATGTTTTTCCTCTTTTGTCTATAAATACCTACTCCCCCAGTCTTATCCTTCCATCACGTTTTCTACTTTTTATTTTCTGTCTTCTCTTTCGAAGCGAGAACTACTTTTGTATTTTCGCCATTGAAGCTTGTTTAAAGCTTTGATTTTTATGCAATCTTGAAGTTTTAAGTCATATAGCTTAGTGTTATTTTTTTAAACCTTCTTCCTTTTCTTTTTTTTGGATTATCTTGCAGCTTATGAGTTATCCTCTCATCCTCATGGATCTTGAGGTTTCTCAAATGGCTCGTGAGTAGTCTTTTAGGACTTTGATGGGTTGAAAGGCCCAAGGGACTCTCGGATTTATATTTCTTGCTTAGCTAAAACATAAAGTTAGATTCTTTCTTGTTTATCATTCCCAATGCTTAGTCTAGTTTGGCCATCTACCCTAAAGTCCACAGGCGGCTTGACACGAACGCCACGTGCTTGCTTAGCCGGATCCATGAACAAGAGTTCGACTTCTTAGGCTAAGACTAACCATCTGTCTAAGAGTCTTACAGTTTAATAGGGACGTTTTAGATGCTTGTTTCTTCTATTGTACCACTATGCGAGAGCTAGTCTATGGTGATAGAGATTCAAAGAGTTTAGACCCAAACGCCATGGGCTATACGATTTCAGGATCCCTTTACCTAAGAATCACCATCAAAAGACCAAGTCTTGATGTGATCCAAAAGCTCTAGCTTGATAAGTCAAACCTAGAGTCACCTAGTTCATGATACTCATCAAGATCCTTCTTTCATCTTGGAAGTTTATCTTTTTGCCGTTTAAATATCTATTTCTTGCTTAGCGTCTTTAAAGTTTTCTTATTTATGGTCTTGAGTGACACAAGATCAATCCTTTAGTCGTTTCTGGTAGTAAAGTCTTAACCTTAATCTATTTCGAGCTTGACTTATGACACCGAAATGACCGATTTGTTTAACTAACGCTCCCAAAATGGTTTGATACCCCATACGTTGTACTGCTTTCGGTTGATAGTGTTGGGACATTGCTAAAAAGACAAAAAAAACCTATTTGTCAATTGGCGACGTTGCCGTTTGGGAGAAAGTTTAGTCATTTCGGTACTAGGTCGTTATATGGACAAGTTTCAATATTACAGTCATTTAACATTCTACTCGTACATCTCTGTGTTGAAACAGGTACATGAACCTTCGTTCACACGGTCCAACAAACCTTGTTCCCCCAATAGACGATATCCACCTGCTCGAAAGATCAGCTAGACGAAATCGAGAACAAGATGTGACGATGGAAAATCAACAAGGTGCTCAAGGAGCTAGGGACGCAGCTGGTGCACAAGGACAACAAGGCAACCAAGGACCACAAGGTCCACAAGGCGTACAAGGCGTTCAAGGACAGCCTGGTGTTGCAGCTGCTCCAAGAGCTGTGAGGCAAATCGGTGCGGGAGATGCATCGATATCGACTGCAAGCCGACACGGTATCCAGCCACCACCAGTGCAGAACAACAACTTCGAGATCAAAAGTGGTCTCATCTCCATGGTGCAGAACAACCGATTTTTCGGTCAGCCCTTGGAAGACCCACTTGACCACCTTGACCAGTTTGACCGTATGTGCGCCATGACCAAGATCAATGGAGTAAGCGAAGATGGATTCAAGCTGCGTTTGTTTCCCTTCTCCCTGGGAGACAAAGCACACGCATGGGAAAAGACACTGCCACGCGGATCCATTACCTCGTGGGCAGATTGCAAGAAGTATTTCCTGACGAAGTTCTTCTCCACGTCGAGGACAGCCCGATTTGAGAAACGAAATCAGTGGTTTCACTCAAAAATCCAACGAGACTTTTGGTGAAGCATGGGAGAGATTCAAAGGTTACACCATTCAATGCCCTCACCATGGTTTTTGCCAAGAATCACACCTCAGTACACTATATCGGGGTGTCATTCCCAAAATTCGGATGCTGCTCGATACGGCGAGCAATGGAAATTTCCTAGCTAATGACGTTGAAGACGGTCTCGAGTTAGTTGAAAACTTAGCTCAGAGTGACTCCTCTTACCACGAAGACTATGATAGATCCAACCGTGGCTCCAAAGAAGAAGTGGATACAAGCCGAAAGGTGATCAAAGAGCTGAATGAGAAGCTTGACAAGCTACTGCTTGTCCAAACTCAAAAGGAAGTCCATTTCGTGGAAGAACTCACTCAAGTCCAAGAAGGGGAGGAAATTCAGTTCGAAGATGTTAACTACATCAACGCTCAAGGAGGGTATAACAATTGGAGACCAAACAACAACCTTTCCTACCGAAGTACGAACTTCTCAAATCCTCAGGACCATACCTACCCTCAGCAACAAGGAGGAGGAGCAAAACAATTGGTGACTTACACGAATCAACAAGGCTTTTACCACGGTTCCAGAACCAAAACGGCTACCCGCCACGACATCAAGTCGGTGCACCTCCTGGCTTCCCACAACATCAAGGAAACCCAAATGCTCAAGCTGGCTTTGACTTGGAAGGAACTCTAAAGCAACTTCTCCAAGGTCAAACACATATCCAGGCGGATATGCACAAACGTTTTGCTGAAGTGCATAACAAGATAGATGGTGTCAACATGGAGCTATCCGGGAAGATTGAAGCTTTGACCGCTTGTGTCAAAACACTTGAAAACAACAAAGGCATTGCATCTACAAGCCAAACAAGCAACCTTCCTGGAAAATCCGTCATTAATCCAAAGGAGTATTGCCAAATGATCACCACTTTCGACGAGGAAAAACGGGATCTACCCGATATCACTTCTCCAAAACGGCCCCAAGTCGATGAGGACATCGACATACTAAGAAGGGGAGGGAGTTCTAAAAATTTGGCGATCCCTGAAGAGAAAGCACCATTCCTGCGAGTCTATAAACCGCCAATGCCATACCCCCAGAAGCATAAGAAGCGTCTCATAGAGTAACAAGAGGCCGAATTAATCGAAACATTGAAGAAAGTCGAAGATCTCTTCAACAATGCTGACGAGACCAAGCCCATTCCAGATTTCCTAGTAGCTTTGAAGGATAGGCTCTATGCTGATGCAATGGCAACAATAGGAAGGAATGCAGCAGCTCGTGAAGAGAAACGTAAGGAAGAAGCCTTCGTAGTGAAGAAACTCGAAGATCCAGAATCATTCACTCTGCCATGCACACTCGGAGGAATCACCTTTGATAACTGTTTGTGTGACCTCGGGGCAAACATCAATGTGATGAGTCTAGCCACGGCTGAGCGTCTCGGCTATAACACTTATACCGACTGCAAGAAACCGTTATCGCTGGCCGATGGGAATGAAAGGAAGATTGTTGGGAATCTGCTGGACCTACCTCTCATGATTAGGAACGTGCTACTGCTAAGCGACTTCCTGGTAATAGAAATGGACCAAGATGTCAAGGAAACTCTCCTGCTGGGAAGACCTTTCCTAGCCTCTGCCGGTTGCATGTTTGATTGCAAAAGCGGCAAGGTAGAGCTGAGACTAACTGGAAGCTTGGTAATGCACTTTGACACCAAAGGGAAGAGAATCAATGAGAAGGAACACGCATACTCCCTTGTGCTCAAGAAGACGACTGAGAAGACCAAAGATCCATCCTTGGAAATATGCTATGATGGAGCTAGCTTTGATGGGGTCTGTCTCAATGCGATATTCGAGGGGCAAGCAGAAGAAGTCCAAGAAGAAACAAAAGAGGTGATCACTTGCAAGAAGTCCTATGCTAGAGGACCGACCCTCGGTGATCTTCTGGAAGGTATGACTCTCAAACCTGTTCTCTCTGATGGTGGTGAGATGAGATACAAGCTGAGATGCAAGGGAAAGGTTAGACCCTTTGCTTACCTTAAGGTGATAAAGGACACCGATTTGACCAATCAAAAGGGTTCTGCGGCAAGCAAAGAGGGAACTTCCAATGTATCTCTGGCTGATTTCATCTCGATGATCAAGGAAAGTAAGGATCCTCCCACATGATCGAGGGGTGTTCATTTCCCCCTTTCGCACTAAAAGATGACCAAGAAAAGTCAAGCTAAGTGACTCAAAACAAAGCGCTCTTGGGAGGCACCCCAAGCTTATCCATGTACATATTAATGCTTTTCCTAGTTTAGTTTAATAATTTCAGGATCCCATGAAGGATAAGGTGGGGTGACCTACACATAAGAGGAGCTAAAACCAATGTGAAAGTTGTCTAGCTCAGTAACGGGATGTAATATAGGGTTAACAACACAATATTATCCATGGGTATTCTTTGTCGGGCAGGCACAACGGTGTGTAGCCGATATGGAACAAAGCTCAAGCTAGGCAACCTTCCCCAAGGTAATATATTGGGGACCAGCCGATATCAGAAAACGTCAGTCAAAGTAATATATCAGAGTCAACCCGATATGGCTGTCCAGGTAATAGGGTATTTGGACTTGGCCAATCCGAGAAAAGCGCTCAAATTATGGCCCACTTTTCCGGATAAGGCATGAATGGTTGGTTGGGGTTAACCGACAATTATTCCCCAAACCAAGAAACCTTAGTCAAACCCTTCTCTTCCCCATATCTCCTCTTTATAAAAACCCTCACATCTCTCGTTTTCATTCTCTATCACTCTCAAAACCAGAAAATTGTCTAGAGCTTTTAAATTCGCAATTCGATTTCGTGCATCCTTCCAAAAGTTTTTCTGCAAATATCGTGATAAGGTAAAAATCTGCTTTAGAACGATATGATTAAATATTGTCTAAGATCGTTCGAATTTGCTTCATTAAGGATTTGAGAGTTGATGAAGGAATATTTGGTAGATAGTTTTTGCATAAAACTTAGAGTTTTTTGTAGGATTTTCCAGAATTTTGGTATTTCCATTTTTGAGGAATAGCTTCACGGCTAAATTCTTTCGAAATGCTAAGATTCTAGAGATCCCTTTTTTTCCACCTTTTGTTTATTGCATGCTTATCTAAAATCCGAGACTGTGAGAAATGAATTATAAAGAACATTTTTCATCTTGTCGATTTAAGATTTTCCCCGATCTAGTAATTATTAGAATATGTTTGCTTGGGTCTCTTTAGTCATGAATAGAGTTACCTTGAGTTTAAGCATGTATGCAAGATAATCTTGGCTCTTGGTGTCTCTCCTTGTGCTTACACACTTTCGAGTGTTTTTGATTGTTAGGTACAATGGTAGGAGCAACAAGAAGCGGAGCTATTCTTGGGAGATCAAGGGAATACCAGACGGAAAAGAGGCAAGGAAAGAGACCAGTGGGAAGTTCAAGCCGAGCCGTCACAGTGCGCTCTCCCACGCGTGTATCGGGAAGAAGGAGTGCGAGTTCCCGACCCACTTTGGCCGATATGCGTGCAGCATTCAGACGAATGGAGTTCAAGGCCACGCGCTACCCTCACGAGGAGACAATGGCCGAACTGGACATCTATGAAGACTGCCAGATCCTTTTCAATGCGATGGGTCTGAGGAAATTTATGGAGAACGTCTATGCATCTCATGACGAGGCAACCTTCCAGTTCCTTGCAAAACTTGAAGTGACCTTATACGCCTTTGGAGAGGAGACCCGAGAGGAAGATGGCGACGGCTACATCCGTTTCAAATATGGAAGCGAGACACACCGAATGTCATTTCGGGATCTCGAGTCGATATTCGGATTCAGCCAGGGCGATATGCGAGAGATGACCCTTAACATCGAAAGGGAGGAGCTGGAAGCACTATGGGGACACATTGGGGTAGGCACTTACCAGCTTGGGGTGAACAAGAGCACCAGGATAAGGCACCCAGCCTTGAGATATGTGCAAAGAGCCATTGCACATACGTTCTTCGCAAGAAAGGAATGTGGAGCTATCCTGACCAAGGAGTTGGAGATAATGGATGACGGTCTGGTGGAGATAATTCAGGAGACCCGAAATGGGAGAGAGCTGAAAGGAAGCAGACGGAGCACCGGCTTGATCACGATATTGCTAAAGGAACTTTTCCACTACAAGTCGTGGATGATCTCCACGCCAAGTGAAAGGCCTCAAGTAGGCTGTGGAGGACTCGTATCTGCCATCCTAAAGGGAGTTGGTGCCGACCTCGAGGAGCCAACACACGGGATTCGCTGGATAGACATCGACTATTTGAAGAAGTGTCAGTTTCTCGGGAAGCCATATCGGCATGGACACCGATATCAGTTCACCCTGCCTTCAAACAGAGCGGCCGTGATGTTCCTGCCCAACCCTTACCTGACCACGATAAGGGAACCTCAGCATCTGGATTTCGAGCTACAGGACGAGCATCTTTTCCCCTATGGAGTTGACTTCTATGGGGACTACGAGGAGGAATATCGGGAGGAAGCCGATATAGTTGTTCCAGAGGAAGAAGGAGATGAGGACGACTACGAAGGCCCTACAGACGAGTATGGTTTCTGAGGCGACCCGACCCGGTAATCATACCGCGGCCAGACCGTCCTAAACAACCTTCGGCCAACTTACACACTTATGCGGAATTTCAAACTTTCTCATTAAACTTAACTGCAATTCGATTCTCAAAGACATTCATTCTCATTGCATAATTAGTTCAAATTCCAAAGTACAAACGAGGTTCATAAAATAAATCATAAACTAACTTAGCCAAATTTGATTAAGTTATCAATAACACCAAAGCCAATAACCAGAACAATGCTTAAACGATAAAACCCCAAAACCCAATCCTAAATCCACTCCTTTCTTCAATGCCTTCAAGTCCGCCTTCAGAACTAACGGTTCTGGACAACATCTTTACCTGCACACTCAACACATAAGAGAGGCATAAGCATTAACATAAATGCTTAGTGAATACGGTCATCCCGTAACACCTTAGCCAGCAACTAATCACGCATTAATGCTAACAATTCTAACATGATATCAACACACTTAGCAAGCAAGCAATCAAACACACGCATGATCATCTAACCTAACCCTGACCATCTAGTCTTACGGACTCGGTTCCGCACTATCGTGAATAACACATCACCTAAGCCAAAGAAACGATCCGGCCTCGATCACGAGCTAGCTAGACATATCACATAATCTCACGGTCACCAAACCGCATCACAATGACATAAACAATTGACCTTGCTAAGCATAAAACCCTACTTACACAAGCGATCAATACACATCAAAATCCCTAGCAATCAATCAATCCATAAATGCTAGCCACAGTCACGCACTCACCTTAAACAATCAAACGAACGGTTTGGTCGAAGGAAACTCGGTGATAACTCGAACAAAAACGAAGATAGTCGGACACAAACGTGCTCCCTCGGCTATCGCTATGACTCGTACCGCGAGATCCAATCTCCTATCGGCTAACTCACGATCTGAACACTTTTCCCCGAACCTAACTCTGAATTCCATCGGAAACAGACCAAAACAAACGGATTAGTCAAACAACTTACGACAAAATCCTAGCACAAACAAAGATATCCGAATGCTTACCGAAAACTATCGGCCAGAATCAAGTGCTCTTGACTATCTCCCGATCCAATCCGAAAACCTTCGAATAACTCGATCCTTCCTAGGCAAATCGCCTATCCTCAATCGAATCTCTGGATCAAAACTCGCTGAACTCGCACGGGAAACTCGATCTCTCGATGGTCTCTCAATTCTCTCGGGAAAATCTCTCTTCTCTCGAGTAAAAACACGGCTGCCCGAGAAAAATCGCATAAAACTCCTTATATACGCGAAACCCTAGGGATAAACCGCCAACCCATGCACGTTTTTCCTTTTCNTCGATGGTCTCTCAATTCTCTCGGGAAAATCTCTCTTCTCTCGAGTAAAAACACGGCTGCCCGAGAAAAATCGCATAAAACTCCTTATATACGCGAAACCCTAGGGATAAACCGCCAACCCATGCACGTTTTTCCTTTTCTCTCGGTTAGAATCGGTTCGTTTTAACTTTCTGTCGGCGAACCGACCAAACTTTCCTTTTCTCTCGGCAGTTTCCCAAACCGCTTGACCAATACTCGAGAAATCCTATTACAACTAGGAAAACTCTATTTTTCACTCGGCTAACTTATGGGAAATCTTTTTCCCACAAGGAAAACACTAACTTTGCCGATTACCAACAAGCCCAAGGCCCATCCTCAACACTTAGTCGTATTTTTCACAATTCCGCATTTTCTCTCGGACTTAGCCATTTTCTCTCGACTATTGTCACTGTACCGTCCAAACTCACGGACATAGTCACAAAACTGACGACTATTTATGGACACGGTCGAACCTCACTTGACTCAGTACATACTAACATCGGCCATCCCATGACCCACTCGACCGTAATTACAATTCCTGGTCACGGATGCTACAATTATCCCCCGCTTAGTTTGGATTCGTCCTCGAATCCGGCTCCTCTTCCGGAAGCTTCTCAAACCATTTTGAGAACTTTGTACTCATCTTTGCCTCTACTTCCCAAGTAGTTTGCTCATCGTCGTTACAATCCCAAACGACCTTGATCATCTTAACCACTTTACCACGCTTGACTTTTTCCTTCCGGCCAACCACACGGATCGGTTTACCTTCCAAGGTCAGATCCTCTTGCAAATCCTACGGTGGTTCAGACATAATGTTCTCACGTTCGGTCATGTACTTTCTCAGCTGTGACACGTGAAACACATCGTGGTACGCACTCATCTCCGACGGTAAGTCCAACTTATACGCCACTGGTCCAATCCTTTCCAAAATTCGGTACGGTCCCATGTACCTCGGACTTAACTTAGCATCAAACATTGCTCGGCTTTTCCCTTTATAAGTCATAGCCTTCAAATAAACCATATCGCCCACACTGAACTCTAAGTCCTTACGGCGCTTATCGGCATAACTCTTTTGCCGGTCTTGAGCCTCCTTCAGCTTAACTTTCAGAAACCGAATCTTTTTCGTAGTCTCCTCGACTATAGCAGGTCCTAACTCACTGCGCTCCCCCACTTGGGTCCAACATAACGGTGTCCTGCACGGCCGTCCGTACAATGCTTCATACGGAGACATATCAATGCTCCTTTGATAACTGTTATTATACGCAAACTCAGCCAACAGTAGATAACTATCCCAGTTACCATCCCAATCCAAAACACACGCTCTCAACATGTCCTCTAACGTCCTGATGGTCCTCTCGGACTGGCCATCTGTTTGCGGATGATACAAAGTACTCATGTGTACCTTCGTCCCAAATTCTTTCTGAAACTCTTTCCAGAATCGTGAAGCGAACTTCGGATCACGATCGGACACAATACTCACTGGCACACCATGAAGTTTCATATTCTCATCCACGTATAGCTCTACTAGCTTAGGCACTCCATCCGTCTTTCTCATAGGTAAGAAATGAACAGACTTGGTCAATCGATCCACGATGACCCAAATCGCGTCATGCTTATTCTTAGTCTTCGGTAAACCCATCACAAAGTCCATTGTGATCATATCCCATTTCCATTCCGGCATTGGTAATGTTTGCAACAAACCACTCGGAAACTGGTTCTCTGCCTTAATCAACTGGCACGTCAGACAACTAGCCACCCACTTGGCCACGTCCCGCTTCATCCCGACCAAATGATAGTACCTTTTCAGGTTGCGGTACATCTTGGTCATTCCCGGATGAACAAAAAACCTTGACTGATGTGCTTCCCTTAGGATCTCTTCCTTTAGCTTTTTCACGTTTGGAACACACACTCGGCCATTCAACACAATCGTCCCATTGTTTGAAATCTGATTCTCAGTATTGTCAGCCTTAGACATCTTAACCAGATTCTCGTCCTCTTCTTGAGCTAACTGGATCCTTGTTAATAAGTCAGCCTGATCCGCAGCTCCCAAACCCAACGGTTCTGTATCTTCGGTCAGAACCTTCAACCTTAACGTTCTTAGGAGATTCACAACTCCTTCCACGTCCTTAGCAGATGATACACTAGCCCTCCTCCGGCTTAATGCATCAGCAACAAGATTAGCCTTTCCCGGATGATATGCTATCTCTAGGTCATAGTCCGCGACTAACTCCATCCATCTACGTTGCTTCAAATTCAACTCAGGTTGAGTGAAGATATACTTCAAACTCTTATGATCCGTAAACAGTTGGACCTTTCCACCATATAAGTAAGATCGCCATATCTTTAACGCAAAGACTACAACCGCCATTTCCAAGTCATACGTAGGATAATTCGCCTCATGCTTCCTTAGCTGTCTTGACGCGTATGCAATCACATTCCCGTGCTGCATTAGGACACAACCTAGTCCCTTCCCACAAGCGTCCGTGTACACCACATACGGCTCGTCCGGCTCTGGTAGAGCCAACACCGGTGCACTTGTGAGCATTCCTTTCAACTTCAAGAAACACCTCTCACACTCGGCTGTCCACACGAACTCAACATCCTTACCAGTCAGACGCGTCATCGGCTGAGCCATACTCGCAAAGCCTTTAACAAAACGCCTGTAGTAGCCAGCCAATCCTAGAAAGCTTCTAATTTCTGTGGCATTCTCAGGTCTCGGCCATTCCGCAATGGCCTTGATCTTTTCAGGATCCACAGACACTCCCTTGTCCGAAACAATGTGACCCAAGAACCCAATGTGCCGCTGCCAAAAGCTACACTTGCTCAACTTGGCAAACAACTTCTGCTCACGCAACTTTCCTAGAACAATCCTCAAATGCTTCCCATGCTCTTCCGGATTCTTCGAGTATACTAGGATATCGTCTATGAAAATAATCACAAACTCATCCAAATATTCTCGTAACACGCCATTCATCAACTTCATGAAAGCAGCTGGCGCATTCGTCAAACCAAATGGCATGACCACGAACTCGTAATGACCATACATTGTCCGAAAGGCAGTCTTCCTCACGTCCGGTTCGTCTATTGGTAGCTGATGGTACCCAGAAGCCAAATCATTCTTCGAGAACCAAGTAGCACCCCTGAGCTGATCCAACAACTCGTCTATCCTTGGAAGTGGATACTTGTTCTTCACTGTAACACGGTTCAACCCTCGGTAATCGATGCAAAGCCGGAAGCTTCCACCCTTCTTCTTTACGAACAGAACAGGTGCGCCCCATGGTGAACTGCTTGGTCTTACAAATCCCTTGTCTAGAAGGTCACCCAGTTGCTTCTTCAGTTCAGCCATCTCGGCCGGAGCCATACGATAAGGTGCCTTAGACACTAGATCAGTTCCCGGTTCAAGTTCAATTGTGAACAGATCTGAACTAGCTGGTGGCATCCCGGACAAAGCTTGAAAAACGTCCTCAAACTCTTGTACCACTGGAATGTCTCCAAACTCCACGTCTGGTCCAATCTCAACCGTAGATATCGTCGCTAGATATGCCTCACACCCTTTTTCTAACATTCTTTCCGCTTGTATTGCCGACACAACCAAGCTGCCCGAAGTTGGTCTAATCCCTTGGTAAACCAGAACTTCTCCATCTCTTTCGAACTTCACCCTTCTGCGGTGACAGTCCAAATGAGCCTTGTGCTTACCGAGCCAATCCATTGCGAGGATGACATCGTAAGACTTAACCTCGCAAATCACTAAGTCCGCTGGCATATCGACTTCGCCAATCTAGACTGACACATTTCGAACCGTCCATAGTGAGAACATCACTTGGCCTCCAGCCGCTCTCACTATTCTGAATTCCTCCCCGGGTTCCTTTTGGAATCCTCCTTTTCCAATCATCCTTGGGTTAACAAAGCAATGGCTCGCTCCGGAGTCGAATAGAACATGGGTTTCCACCTCACCCATTAATAAGGTCCCTACATTCAATCCCTAAAATGCAAAGGCACTTATCCAAACACGCAACACACAAAACTCAATAAAACCGTAAGTACTAAAACTTACCGGTGATCGGATCTCCAATCCCTTCCGCGGTCGTGGTATACACCCTCGGTGTAACGGTCGGCCTCTTAGCTGGTGGCGCCAGCACCTCTCCTGCACGCTTAAGCTGATTAGCCGCTTGCCCAGCCGCTCCTGTCTTTGGACAATCACGCTTGTAGTGTCCTGGCTCTCCACAACCGAAGCACACCACACCCGCGCTTCCTCCATCCGACACTCTCACCATCTTCGTCTCTGGCTCAGAACACTCAGCAATCTTGTGGTCCGGACTACCACAATAAAAACACAAGCCATACGTACGCTTACACACGCCCATATGCATCTTGCCACAAGTACCACACACGCTGCGGTTCCCACTTGACTTGGCTGGAACATTCTTTCCAAACTTGCGGTTCTGTCCCCCGGACGCTTGACCACTCTTGGTCGTAGCCACCACAGTTCCAGCCCTAGACAAAGCCTCCTCTGTCTGACCAGACTCCAGCAACGCTGCTTTCTCAACCAGCTCTGTGACCGTTGCAAAGTCACGCACCAAACACCCGTTACGCAGCTCGACCCTTAGTCCACTCATGAACCTTCGGATCAGCTTCTCCTCGGTATCGTGGTCACGTCCCACGTACTTGCGTAACTGGTTAAACTCAGTCTCGTACTGCCGAACCGTCTTGATCCCTTGGCGCAAGTACAAGAACTCGGCCTCTAACTGATTGTATGCCTCCTGCGCAAAGTACTTGCTTTGGAACATAGATGTGAACGTCTCGTACGAACAGTTAGGGTTCAACAAACGCCCTGTGATCCCTTGCCACCACGTATGTGCAGTACCCTCTTGTACTCTTCCGGACATCGGATAAACTCGAAGTTCCTCTCAACCCTCATCCTCCACTCGTCGGCCTCAATAGGCGCAGTTCCTCCCGCGAAGAACATGGTTCCCAACCTCGCCATATGATCCAACACTTTGAGGTAAGACGTAATCACCACGGCCTGACCCGCTTCCTCAACCACCAGGTTCCCAACTTCTGGCACAACCACTGGTGGTGCCACGGCCGGTACCACTCCCGGTACAGGCGCAACCACTGGCAAACGCTCTAACACTTGAGCTAGCAGCCCCAGCACAGCCTCCAGCCTGTCTGGAATAGCTCCCGCAGCATTCCCAGCCATGTTCTCAGCTCCACCCGCAGCCGCATTCGCAGCAGCCGCGTCCGAAGTAGCAGCAGCTGCAGCATTCGCAGCCGCAGCAGCAGTAGCTTCGATCTCATGCTGGTTCCCAACCGCATTCTAAGATCTAGAACTCTCCGAGTTCGCAGCACCATTCAACCTTGCAGCCCTAGTCCTCCTCGGAGCCATCTGCACGACAAAACAATTATCGGTTAGATCGTAGCTAACCGCAACCAAGAGTTCCCAACTCAAACAACAACAAACCGCGAGACTTGGCAGTGAAAGGTGGATTTATCTATCCCCA
Source organism: Alliaria petiolata (assembly GCA_020283515.1). Classification (NCBI taxonomy): domain Eukaryota; kingdom Viridiplantae; phylum Streptophyta; class Magnoliopsida; order Brassicales; family Brassicaceae; genus Alliaria; species Alliaria petiolata. The sequence continues at coordinate 19,333,421 of JAHZTW010000004.1, read as the reverse complement.
ACTATGCTAATGAACTGTCCTAGAATCGACCATGCTCTGATACCAAACTGAGGCGACCCGAGCCGGTAATCATACCGCGGCCAGACCGTCCTAAACAACCTTCGACCAACTTACACACTTATGCGGAATTTCAAACTTTCTCATTAAACTTAACAACAATTCGATTCTCAAAGACATTCATTCTCATTGCATAATTAGTTCAAATTCCAATAACACCAAAGCCAATAACCAGAACAATGCTTAAACGATAAAACCCCAAAACCCAATCCTAAATCCACTCCTTTCTTCACTGCCTTCAAGTCCGCCTTCAGAACTAACGGTCCTGGACAACATCTTTACCTTCACACTCAACACATAAGAGAGGCATAAGCATTGATAAGTAGATTTTTGTATGGGTTCTACTCAGTCAATGACCCACTACTTATAATCGAATGTAGTATAGGTTATGGGTCTTATCAATCCGATGAGAGATTTTGAGGCATTGCATTCATGGAACTCTTTCACAAGCTAAGATGGATAAAAGAAAAGGGTGAAATGGTGAGGATCTGAGATTAAGATACTAAGAGAGCAGAAAACAAGTATTTAAGCTAAATATGCTAAAGAACTGAAAATAAGATGGCTAAAATACGAACTTGTAAAAGAAAGCAAGAATCGGTTCTTAGAACAAGAGGGTTTTTCGGGTCCAAACGTTAAAGATCTTTCCTTTGATGCTGGATTTACTTCCTATAAGGCTAATCCTTTAGCGTAGAGTTCAGGATCTCGACAAATCCACTATCGTGGTATAAGTCTCTTTGCTGTCTCACGACCTAACCTCGCTATCACGTAGTGATCCATGAAAACAGCAAGCTTGAATAAACAACTCTACTAATGCCAAAACGCTCCCTAGGCATCTAATCTCTTAGGCTAGGATGAGCGAATCTCTTATGAGATTGGTCCTTGCAAACATTCAAACATGGCGTTTGTTTGAAGAAGCTCGATGGCAAAGTTCAAATAGCGAAGAGGACTGAGCATTAATAACATCAAATAAGAAAGGATTAAGGTGGATTAAGCATAGATCCGCATCAAAGGTTGGAGCTTTAACTCATCTTTCCCTACCCTTTGCCCTAAAACCGAGTTAGACTACTCACAAGCCATTTGAGGAACCTCAAAATCCATAAGGATGAGAGAGTAGCTCATAAGCTGTGAGATAATCAAAAACAAGAAAAAGAAGAAGCTTTAAGAAAATAAGACTAAGCTATATAACTTAAAACTTTAAGATTGCATAAAAATAAAAGCTTTGAAACAAGCTTCAATGGCGAAATACAAAGTCTTGGTTCTTTGAAGAAGAAGAAGACCGAAAAATAAAAGTAGAAAACGTGATGAAGAGATAAGAGTGAGGGGGTAGGTACTTATACATAAAAAGGGAAAAACAAAAACTTTGGGACCACTTTCCCGAAATGGTACTTTTTTGGCTTTTAGCGTTTCGGGCTTACGTCGCTATGAACGAGCCGAAACGCTAACTCTTCTGATTCTTCGGGCAGGCTCCATATCGGGCAAGGATTTCGGGGTCATGTCGTGAAGGCTTGCCTTCCTTGGTAATTGAATCGGGCACTTCCCGTTGCCTTTCTCCGATATCCGTTCTTTGGGCATCCTCTTGCTGGATCTTCACACCGAGGTTCTCCTTACGGGATTAAGCCGCTGCTACTCGTCCAAATCGCCCTCGTGTCGTGATCCATGCTCGATATCGCCGGCTCATTCTCCATTTGTGACCTCTCCCCTTGGTCTCTTCTTTGGATCATCCTAAGCACCTGAGAACATACTCCAAACATGCACGACTATGCAAAAACCTAACCTAATGCATCTAATCCAAACATGAGAGAAAATGTGATGCAAACTAAGATAAAAGTGCAAGAATGAAATCCTAACTAGCAAGAAATGTGTGCCAAAAACATGCAATTTACAGAGATATCAACACCCCCAAACTTGCCTTTTTGCTTGTCCTCAAGCAAAAGCCAACCGGAGGGGTGAGGTTTTAAATGTAAAGGTGTAAGATTGAATCCAAAACGCCATTTAAAGGAAATCAACTCAATGTCTAAGTTCATGTTTCTAGGATGTGATAACAGGGTTTTTCCGTGATCAAAAACCTCAGTATACTCATGTCATTGCAATACTTAAGGGTCAATCCAAATTGGGGCTGAACAATACTAAGAATACACAAGCTTTATGTGAATCCAAGTGAAATCCGAATAATTGGGGAAAAATCCGAAATAAAATGATTGCAACTACAGAAATGCTTGGAAAAATATTTTAAAAACTCAGGAAGGATGTCTACGAGATAGCTGAAGACTTATAAGAATTTTAAACAAGCAACTACTAGTTTTAGAAAATCAAGATCTAAGATGCGATAAAACAGAGAAAATCTAGGTAAGGAAAAGGATTTTTGAAAACTAGAAATAAAAATCTAATGACCTTGAAATTTTACCAGGATTCGAAATACACTGCTTAGGGATTTCTAAACTACTAGAAGATGCAAGAACACTACTTTACGAATTTATAAAACTATTAAGCAAGAAAAAGACCACTAAATAATTTTTAAGCCAAAAGATCAATACTTTGTAATAAAGGAAATTGATTTTGTGTTTTTAAAAGCTAAGGAAGGATTTGCGTTTGGGGAACATGTTTAAAGGGGTTCAAGTTCGAGTCTTTGGATTTTATAAAAATGGATCTACTCATTTCTTATGAGCTTTCTCTAGACCTTGAGAAACTAGCCTAGTTTTACCCATGGTGTGTGGTGTAAAACCTTTTCTCACTCCTTCCTCCTAACCCATTGATCGTGGTGGAAAGAAGAAGCCAGAAACGTGATGTTTAGATCTCAAACAATGGTCTTACTAACCCCCCTCACATCTATGGTGTGTAGGAAGGGATGAGTTAGTATCTTGGACTTGGTTTTAAGGGATTTCCTAGAACTTTCTAGGAACAGGAAATCCCTGGAATCATAGAAGTCTTTCTCAAGATCTTTTAGCCTTAAACCCCCAAATCCAAGAAGAGATTTTGATTAAAAACCAAAGGAAACCAAAGCTCAAACCATTAAACCCCCTTAATCCCCCCAAACGCAAAACCAAGGAGGATTACTCACTCCTCATGATCGAACCACTCACAAACATAAGTTTAGAGAGATTCAACATGTTCAGATTAAGCAGAAAAGAAGATTGAAGCAATAAAAACTAGAAATACTTGGATTAAAATCAAGAAGTACAATGTTTTTCAAAAGAAGAAAACTTAAAACATCCAAACTAGAGAGAAAAATGGTGGCTAGACCTAAAAGAGAAAGATGACAATCCGAATATCCTTGCTTGATCCCAAAAGGATTAGCTGTCATCTCAAAAGTGGTCCCTCACAAGAATACAAAAAGCAAAAAGCATAAAGCAAGAAACAAGAGGATAATGCGGCGCCTGGCGTCAGAGATCGAGCTCGGTAGTCGATCTCTCGGGTCGATCTGGAGTTGGTCGAGTAACTTGGTCGATCTCCCTACTCGATCTCCTTGCCGTCCATGCGAACGTTCGCCTCAGTCGATCTTCCTACTCGATCTCCTTGCCGTCCATGCGAGCGTTCGCCTCAGTCGATCTTCCTACTCGATCTCCCGACTGATCTGGTCAGCTACTCGATCGACTACTCGATCTCGTCTAGATCGAGTCCTTTGGTCCGATCTGCTCCTCGATCTCAGCTCCATTCTCCTTGTGCGAGTCCTTCTTGGTGCTTCCACGAACTCCTGAGCCATCCTCTCGAACATTCCTCAAACTGCAACATAGATTCTAAAGCTCCAAGTACCAAACAACCTGAAAAGTATGCAAATATGCAAGAAACTATGCAAATGCTAATGCAAGGAGTTCTAGGACCTAAAATGTTGTAAATGATGCAAACTAAGCTATAATAAGGGAGAGAGGTTTGAAAGTGGGAGCTCAACATCCAAGATTGTAAACAATAATAATCAACTCAACATCCTAGTTCTTAGTTCTAAAGTGCAGGTGAATCATTCTACTCAGTTGGAGTTAGCCATGCCCATTTCAACATTCATTTGCACTAAGATTTCAATCAAAACAAGCCTCCCTATCAAACCAACTCTTTAACATTCATTAAGCTTGTAACCGTGAATCATGACATTGCAAGGAAAGTAAATTCATTTGGTTTAAGGGACTGGGCTTTGAGATAAGAATGATCTTAATTCATCCGGTTTTGCATTTAAGTAAGGGTGACACTCAAGAAAGATTGAACCATATGCATAATGCTAAAGGTAAGAAACAAGTGATGCATACAAGCATAGACTTTCATCTACCCAAAATGCTATCAATGATCCTATACCCCTCTCATTTATCTTTTTTGCTCACTCAACCCTCTAGAATCTACCCTTTCCCAAGGCTTTTCATGCCTTGCTAAACCCTTTTGAATTGCAAATACATTTCTTTCTTTTAAAGCACTAAGGGGAACATTTTCAACTTAAGCGAATGGAGTAGTCTTCAAAACAACTTAGCTCTCTTTTTTTTTCTCTAGGCAGCCTTATATTATTTTTTTTCTTTGGCCTTTTGGCTCTTTTGATTTCTTAAGACCACCTAGCAACAATTTTTTTTCTTTTCTGTTTTTCTTAGAGCTACTCTTCTTTTACAAACCAAGACTCTCCATTTCAAACTATGTTTTCCCCTTATTCTTGCCAAACCCTTCATCCAACTCTTTCTTTACAAACTTTCCCACAATCAACAAGTATAACCTCGGCCAATCAAACCCCCAAATCCTAAGCCTAAAGCTAGCCTCAAAATGCAAGGCTAGAATCTACATGAAAACCTATACTTGTCATCCCAAACCTAACACTTTATGCTAAGTTCAATCGAAATAAGGCCTCACAAGAAATCACACAAGAACAATTGGCTTCAAAGGAGGTAAGGTTTGGTAGGGGTTCTACTAAAGCTAGCAAGAGGGTGACAAAGTGAGAAAGAAAGCTCAAGTATTTAAATCCATGAATTCAATTACAATGCAAGCATGATAATTATAAGTCCAAATTCGGTTTTAATAATTAGAGTTGGTTATCAATTTCAAGACCCATTTCAACCAAAATCTAGTGACAATTGAGGTGGTCCAAGCATGGTTCTTCCTAAATTTCGATTCTATTCACAAGCATTAGAGAACTACTAACTAGGTTGTTGAATTGATTACCAAAGTCTAACAATCTACAAGGATTTTTCTCATCATTGCTCCCTATGCATATGCAAACATCCTAAATGATACAATTCTAGACTCAATCCTAAAATGTAAATGCAAACTACATGATTTTTTTTTTNAGTTCAATAAAAACGTTTTGCTTGAAAGGAGGTAAGGGTTAGGGTTTGGAAATCTATCTAGGCTTACAAGAGAGTGGTGAAAGGAAGAAGAAAGCCCAAATATGTATATGTATCCATGTATCCTTTTTTCAAATTAAATGCACAAGTGATATGCTCAAATTCACCCTGAGCTACTCTCTCAAATTAAGAGATCACTGTAGTACTTAGGGGTCGAATTCCACAGAGAATCGATGCAACTAAACAAATTCTAATTCAGTTTTTAAGCTAATAGTAATGTAAGAAAGCAGTAAAAGCAATAAAGTAAACAAGGCAAGTTCGATTTCCGGTTCTTAAAATCAAAGAGACAAGGCGCTAGGCAGTGAGATATCTCAGGAAGATTTAGGTTGAAGGTTTGACTACTATTAGAATTAATTTTTCTAGAACTCGAAACACGAAAAGCAAACAAACCAGTTTTCACTGCAGATGTTATCAATGTCTAAACCTAGAAAACCAACTTTCGCTGCGAGTTCTAAAACAAAGACATGCATTAATTTCAGGTCTGATATTGTTCACAAAGACCTAAACCAACTGTCGTTGCGAATATATTCAATGCTCATCTAAAGATCTGATCGCTAGGTGATTAACTACACTTTCGCGTCCGTTTAATTACCTAGGGTTTCGAAATCTAGGTGATCAATCCTAAGTTTCAGAGTTAAATCAATCTAAGATGAAGAACAAGCAAATAATCCCAATAGTAAACCAATTCTAACAACCTATCATCAATCTCTTGAATTACCCACTACCTAACAATGAAACTACTCAGACATGGATGCAGCAAATATCATAAAATAAGTAATTTGCATAAAAAGAATAGAAGAGATACAAGGGTTCCAAATCTCTCAAGAACAAAGTGCAGATTTATCTCCCTAAAGCTCTCAAAATCTAAACTCTCTCTTTGTTTCTCTAAATTAAAATAGTGTGCCTAAACAATGGCATAAAAGCTCTATTTATAGGCCAAGGCACGAATCCTCAATTCCCTGGAAGATTAGGAAAGGTCTAGGAGATTTCATTTTTCTTCAAACTTCTGAAATCTTCACGTCTTCACGATCCGGAATACTCGGTGTCGATCGACACCAGCTAATGTCGAACGACACTCATCGTGCATCTTCAATCCAACTTCAACATTTCGTGACTTCATTCCATTATGCTCCAAAACGTATCCAAACCTCCAGTTCAGCTCCAATTGTACCTGAACCTGCATAGACTCTAAATAGACTCGAAACTAATACTAAGACTCAATAAAAACACTTATATCATGGTCCAAAAATGGGTAAAAACCATGATATATCAACTCCCCCAGATTTAGCTTTTGCTTGCCCTCAAGCAAAATAGAAACTAAGTATAGAGTCGAGGTTTGAAAACAGAAATATCCAGCTAACCTTCAGAACGCCATATTGAACCAACACTTCTTTAATCCACATACCATAGAGCCAACCTTAGGTAGTATTTCACTGTACTTACCACAAGCTTAGCAATCTCCCAAATCAAGTTCAAATCCATTTTGCTTTCAAGAATTTTGAACTTTAGAAAACGGTAATGACCAAAGGACTTACAGATTCTTTCCCTTCCTTAGTGCCTGAACAAGACATTTCTTCTACAGCTCTCCCATTTTCTCTTCCCTTAGTCAACTGCTGCCCATTTTCAGGGTGTTCTAAGATCTTTTCATTGACTCTTCTTTTGCTTTTGAAGTCTTGGGAAATAGTGCTACTCTCTACTTGTGTTCCTTGTGAGGACACGGGTTCAAGAGCACTCACTAATATTGTTCCTTGTTAGGAGACAGGCTCATGAGGTTCTTTGCACTATTCCCAGACTTAAACTCTTTTTCTTTCCTTTCTCAAGGGAAGATCAAGGAGAGACTGCAGTATCGTATCTCGTCAGTGCTGAAAGAGGAATCAAGTCCAATGCATACCAAGCTCTAAGCAGGAATATGAACCCTTTTTGTTAGACTGATCCTGTAGCACCCTGACCCGGTTTTCCTAACCAGCAGCCGGACCACAATAAATTTTTGCCTTTCTAACCGATAACTTAGATGAAGTTTAATACATTCCTTCCATCTAACAACTTAACAAAGTCCATTTTCATCGACTATCCAACAACCTACGCAGTCAGAATAATCAATACAAGTTTCGGCTTAGTAATTACCTTGGCAATTCGGAGACTTGGATGCACTGACCCACGCTCCAGTTGTCTCAGCCACAACGCTGGCCACCCACGAAGCACATCTCCCCCCCCCCCCGTACTTAGTCACTTAACCAACCATCCCCACATGACCAAGTACAGAAGAGAGACGGCCCGGATCCCCGATCCCTTCCACGTCCAGACACGATCCACGCTGATCGCCAGACACGATCCACACGATCGCCAGACACGATCCACACGATCGCCAGACACGATCCACACGATCGCCAGACAGCCTAGTCCATGATCTCCCAGACCATATCCACGTTCCTCATGACCACGGTCATGATCTCTCGGTAGAAACCTGATCCAGTCAGCTTCCTCTCGGATATAGCCAAACTGCTCGACTATCTCTCGGCTATGGTCAGATCCCTCCTGACTATAGTCAGCTCCTCTTGGCTATCTCTCGGATAACTTACGAACCAGTCGAAAACTCTCGGACAAACTTGGCCCTTCCTCGGCAAATGCCATCCCTGATCGAATCTCTCGATCCAAACTCGCGAAAACTCGATGGAACATACGATGTCACGCGCAACACATAAATCTCTCGGTGATTTCTCGGATAAACTCCTCTCTCTCGGTTAACTCCTTAAACCCTCGACAACACTCGATCCATGCATAATTCCACGGCAACAATCGAGCACACTCTCGGTAAATCACCTATTTCAAATCGAATAACTCAGACAGAAATCTCAGAATCAAGACCGAACACATGATCTCTCGGATGCAACCGGAATCGCTCCGACGAATTTGGCTGTCTCGCGGCCGAAACTTCTTCTTCTCGGATAAATCTCGATCCATACCGAATTCATCGGACAAACTTGATCCTTCCCTCAGTAAATCGCCCATTCCAAGTCGATTCTCTCGGTCAGAATTTCCAGAAACAGAACCGAACACGCTATCTCACGACGGCTCTCGAATCTCTCGGACGAACTCGACGTTCTCTCGGATATCGGATCACTCGCTCGGCTATCTCTCGATCCGATCGGGATTCCTCGACACGAACGATCCTTCTCTCCGTAAATCGACCCTTCCAAGTCGTTTATCCCGAACAGAATTCCCCGAATCGGCACGGAACTCACGATCTCTCGAACAGCTCAGATTTCTCTCAGGTAATTTCTCGGGAACTCAGAAATTCTCGAGTAAAAACTCTCTCCCACGCGGCTGCCCTGAGATAAATCCCTAAAAATCACTTATATACACGAAACCTTAGAAATAAACCGCTTGGTCTAGCCTTAGCCGACGCATCTCGGTTTTCTCTCGGTTATAGTCGGTCTGTTTTAAGTTTCTCTCGGCTTAATCCGGACGGATTCTTTTTCTCTCGACTAAAACCCCAACCGATCGACTAAACTCGTGAACAGCTCGACCATTCACGGGATAAATCCTTTTCCCACACCGAAAACTTTATTATTGCTGACCAAACTCACAGCCCACAGGCCCATCCCTTTTCCTCTCGACACTTAGTCAATTTCTCGGCAGTTTCACATTTTTACTCGGCTATAGCTACGGTACAGTCCTTAACCTCACAGACGCTGTCACAGTACATACATAATTACAGAAACGGACGAACCTCACTCATACCAGAACGTATACACAACAGCCATCCCATGACCCGCACGACTATACTCAGGATTTCTAGTCGCGGATGCTACAGATCCACTCGCAACTTTCTACCTAGTAAAACCTGCAAACAACTGCTATGGCAATGGTCCTTCAAGTGTCAATCTCATGTGGTTAGTTCTTCTGAAAGCTAAAAATTTCACTGATTTTGACTCGATAAAACAAAGTTTTGACTGACTCTTAATAACCAAAATAAAGCAAAATATATCAGTATTTTCCTCCCCCAGACTTGAACAACACTGTCCCTAGTGTTATTAAGTATGAAGTCGGAAGAATAAATGAAAAGGAACCAAGAAACGAGCAAGGAGAAAGCACTTACTTGTGTTCGCGGGGGGTGTCGATCGACACTGTGTCCGTAGTCGGATTCTGACTTCCCAAAATCGTAATTGGGGCCTATCAAAGTGTAAATCCGAATTCTCCAAAGCTTGCACTGTCAGAGTACTCACATAACACGATTAACAGCACCAATATCTAGTCCAATCTTCATAACTCAACCAAGGTTCCAAATCAAACTGAAAACTGTCTCAAAAATGAAAGAAAAACTGACTCAAAAATAACTTACCAGTGGGTTGCCTCCCACTAAGAGCTTTTTTACAGTCATTAGCTCGACTTTGGCAGGTGATCAGGCGATGACCTGCATAATTCGAACCATGGCAATGAAATAGCACGTCCTGCACCTCAGCTTCAGCAATACATCTTCTGTAGACTCCATCTGAACAATGCTTGTACAAATAAGGCTCATCCCAATAATACCTCCTAAGTTCCCTGTAGAACTTCTTCTTCTCATAACCCTTAAGACCAGTTGGTTCATCTTCTGCAGCAAGGTAGTTGGCAATATCAGCAATACCACGGTCTCTGACAAGTTGAAACAACCATCATAGGTGTCGATCGACACACGGGGTCTTGCGTCGTGGTCGTCGTCCTCAAACCGGAGTGTCGATCGATGCCTATCTGTGTCGATCGACACTGGTCCCGATTCTGTAGAAAGTTGCCGGTTTCTTGCATTTCTTCCTTTCAATCCAATCTCAATTGAATTGATAGTCTCCTCTAGCAGAAATCACCAATTGGTGATATACTAATATATTTCGCATATTTAGCTTGCATTTAGAATAGGTTTTTCATGCATACATCATTCATAATAGACTAGTTTGCATCATTTGTATCATTTTAAGTCCTAGAACATTTTGCATTAGCATTTGCATAGTTTCTTGCATTATCACATCTTTTTCAGGTTGTTTAGAGTACTTGGAGCTGTGATGAATGCTGAGCATTAACAAGAAGATGAAAGAAGAGCATAAGGGTTGGCAGGAATCAAAAGGAAACTTGAACAAAAGAAAAAGACCAAAGATCGACTTCAAGATCGACCAAGACCAGTCGATTCAGCCGAGATCGAGAAGTAGATCGAGCAAAATGACTCGATCTAGAAGGGATCGACTGGACGATCGACCGCCCCACTCGATCTAGTAGAGATAGACCGTATGATCGACCAAACTGACTCGATACAGAATAGATCGACCAACCGATCGACCGTGTCACTCGAACCATTTGGAAGTTGACCCATAAAGGTTTTTATGCTTTAGTGAAAGTGGGATTAGACATACTTTTTGTCCCTTGCCCCTTGTCCCTTGCCCCTTGACCCCTCTTTTAAGGCCAAGGGCCATGTTTAAAACTCTATATAAGGAGTGTGTGTGTGTGCTTGTAATATTCATTCAGTTTTTGATCAAGCCTTCTTAGTCTAAATAAATCAAGAAAAACTCTTATTCTATCTTTAAAACCTTCTTAGTGTTCTTGTAAGTTTTCTCTTGTTCTTGAGCATTCTTAAGTATTCTTAGTTTTTAAAGTTAATTCTCGTTTTACTCTTTGTGAAAACTCTTTTATTTTTATTCTAATGTCAAATCTTTCTTCTTAATTCTCGTTTTACTCTTTGTGAAAACTCTTTTATTTTTATTCTAATGTCAAATCTTTCTTCTTAATTCCCATTTATTTCTTTTGTTAAAACTCTGGTATTTTGTATATGATTTAAGTATCTTTGTACTTCTAATGTCAAATATTGCTTCTTGTTAAATACCGATTATGTTCATCAGCTCTAAACTTATGTTTAAGGGAGGCTTGAACATGATTTGTGAGTAAACTACCAAGGTTGGGGGTTGGGATGATTAAGGGGGTTGAAAACTGGATTTTGGGTATTTTCTTGTTCTTCATCTAATTCTCTTCTTGGATTTGGGGGTTTTAAGGTCTAGAGATTCTCGATGGAGATCTCTTTAATCTAGGGATTTCCTTATCCTAACAAGACTTAGGAAATCCCTTAAAACCAAATCCAAGAGACTAGCTCATCCTTTCCCATACACCATGGATGTTTAGGGAGCTAGTTAAGCCACTATTTAAGATCCATGCTTAATGTTCTTCATCTTATCTTTCCACCACACATCATGGGTTAGGAGGAAAGGGTGAAGAAAGGATTTATACCATACACCATGGGTAAATCTAATTTGGTTTCTTAAAGCTTAGAGATAGCACTAAAAAGTGTAAAAATATGTTTTAAAAACCCAAGTTCGAATTTTCAACCTCCCTAAGAATGAATCCCAACCTTGAATCTGTTTTTAATATTTGAAGACCAAAAATCATTTTCTCCCTGTTCAAAGTTAATTGTTTTCTCTAAAATTCTCTAGATTAGCTTAACTATGTAATAGATGTTTTATAAATTTGTAAAATCGTGTTTGTGCTATTTTTAGTATTTAAGAAATTGTCTAGAGTTTTGTTTTCTGTCTGGTATTAATTTGGTAGCCGTTTGATTTTTAGAAGTAGTTTTTGAAAATCTTGTAACTTAGCTTATATTTGTCTAGTTAATCCGGTTTTAGATTTGGATTTTATAAAATTAGTAGATCGATTGTTTTATTGTTTAGGAGTCATCTAGTAGTTGTATAACCCTTTTTGGGGATTTTAAAATAGTTTTCGTAATCGTTTTATAGCTGAAAATAGTTTTTATAGAATTGCTCCCCAAATTATTCGGATTTCACTTAGCTTTACTTTGAGCTCTTGTATTCTTGGTACCTTTCACAACCTGATTTGGATTGATAATCTGAAGTATTGCAATGACATGACTATGCTTTAGGCTTTGATAATCACTGAAAAAGCTAGTTAAAATAGCTTTTTCAGTGATTATAAAGCCAGTTATCAAATGGCGCCGTTGCCAAACTCGGGTTATAAGTGAATTTATTGAGATTTGGAGCTTAGTTGAGACTAAGTTTTCTTTTTGTATTTGGTTACTAATTTTCCTATTTGTGTACTTGTATGTTCAAGGTATATGAACCTGAGATCTAGAGGTGACAACAACCTATTCGCACCACTGGACAACATCCATCAACTTGGAAGCGCAAGACATAGGAGGGAAAGACTACTACTCGATATCGAAGAGTANGGACCTACTGAAGCATTCAAGGCTTCATGGGTGCGATTCAAGGCTTACCAGAGGGACTGCCCACATCACGGTTTTAGCAAATCACAGCTTATCGGTATCTTTTACCGAGGGATTGATTGGAGGTACCAGATGGCCTTGGACGCTGCAAGCAATGGCAACTTCAACACAAGGATTCCAGAAGATGCGATAGAGCTTATTGACAATTTGGCTTCTAGTAACAACACCAAAAACGCAGACTTCGAAAGAAGACAAAGTGCAGGAGTAGCTGGAGGAAACCAAATCGATGAAGTCAACAGGAAGCTGAACAACGTACACAATCTCTTGGTGGGGAAGAAGCAAGTCCATTTTGCCAATGAAGTGGAGACCTTTGAGCCAGAGCAAGAAGAGGTTAACTACATTAATGGTGCTGGTTTTCAAGGACAGAGATTCAACAATCATCAAGGCTATGGTTCTTCCTACCAGAAGCCTTTTCAGAGCAACACCTTCAACAGAACTTATGGTTCTTCTTCCTATCAGAAGCCTCCTGCACAAGACAATAAGATGGAGTCTATGATCGAACAGCTTCTAGAAGGGCAACAGAAGATGACAGAGAGCTTTAATGGGAGGATTGACACATTATATCAAGATGTGACTGGGAAGATCGATGCCTTGTACACGAATCTGAATGGGAAAATTGAGTCTCTAGGTACTCATGTCAGGCAATTGGATGTTCAAGTTGCTCAAACTGCTGGAGCTTTGAAGAGACAAGAGGGATTTCTTCCTGGAAAGACAGACGTGAATCCTCGACGTCAAGTTAATGCCATTATGGTGAAGAGTGTAGAAGAAATCGTGGCACCTCAGGAAGATGAGGAAGACGGGATTACTGTTGTAGAGCCAGTGTCGATCGACACCACTGAGTGTCGATCGACACCAATAGAGGAACTCAAGGAATCAGGCTCGATCGAACACGCATCCTCGACACAAGAAGTCATTGTCGATCGACACCTCCATAGTGTTGATCGACACCCTACCCAGACCACGTCAAACATGCCAGAAGCTTCAACAAATGTAGAGGAAAGAGTGTATAAACCTAAGATACCCTATCCCCTGCCTCCCAGAAGATCTAAACAGGAGAGAGGGGAAGCTAGATGCAAGGAGATGATGGATAAGCTGATGGTTGAGCTACCCTTAGTTGATGCAGTCCGACTTTCACCTGCATTAAGAAGATATGTCAAGAGAATGGTTGTCAATGACATCAGTCCCGAGGAAGGAGAGTTGCTTACCAGAGAAATAACTGCAATTCTCTTGAACATAGTTCCAAGGAAGAAGAAGAAGGTGTGGGTTTCTGAACAAGTCAGCGCTGTGATTCAGAGAAGGATTCCAGAGAAATTACCCGATCCAGGGAACTTTGTGCTAGATTGCTCAATCTCAACAGAAAGATTTCCTCGCTCTCTCTGCGATCTAGGCTCAAGTATCAACTTGATGCCACACTCAGTCGATGTTCGACTTGGAATGACTGTTTTCAAGCCAACCAGAATCTCCCTTGTCCTAGCTGATCGATCAAAGAGAATTCCAGAAGGTATCTTAGAAGATGTTCCCTTGAAGATTGAAGGCTGCATGATTCCTACAGATTTTGTGGTTTTGAAGTATGATGAAGAACCTGCAGATCCTCTTATTTTGGGAAGATCATTATTGGCTTCAGCTGGTGCCATCATTGATGTGAGAAAAGGGAAAATAGAGCTTGACTTGGGTGACGTTGTCATGAACTTCGACATGGACAAGTTAAGAGGACCATCCACCATTGATGGTCAAGCTTTTTCAGTAGAGATGTACGTGGAAGAAGGTCCAATCATGGAAAACTCGGAAGACATTACTGCTGGGTATGTCAAGGAGCTTGATGCTGAAAAACAAGAGGA
>JAHZTW010000004.1:19225398-19318193 GCA_020283515.1 Alliaria petiolata | reverse complement strand
GATGTTCCCTTGAAGATTGAAGGCTGCATGATTCCTACAGATTTTGTGGTTTTGAAGTATGATGAAGAACCTGCAGATCCTCTTATTTTGGGAAGATCATTCTTGGCTTCAGCTGGTGCCATCATTGATGTGAGAAAAGGGAAAATAGAGCTTGACTTGGGTGACGTTGTCATGAACTTCGACATGGACAAGTTAAGAGGACCATCCACCATTGATGGTCAAGCTTTTTCAGTAGAGATGTCCGTGGAAGAAGGTCCAATCATGGAAAACTCGGAAGACATTACTGCTGGGTATGTCAAGGAGCTTGATGCTGAAAAACAAGAGGACAAGCTGGTTATTCAAGAAACATTGGATGGGAATTATAAAGAAGTTGTGGAGCTTGAAGATTGGAGTGGAAACAATCATACCTTCTGGACATTGAGCAAAAGTGAAAGTCTAATCAGTGCTAAGTTGATGGAGGACGACGTTTTGTCATGAAAGCAAGGATTGCAGAGCTGAAGTGGAGAAAAGGTGCAGAGACTCGAGCTGCAAGCTTGGTGTCGATCGACACCACTAGTCTCGATCGACACACTTCACGGATCACACCAGAAGTCGCTTCCAATGCTGCAATTCCATCATCTTTGATCCAACAGATGCCTCCACATCCTTATGCCCCGAAACCTCGAAGGAAACAAAAGTATGCATTTCCTGGAATCAATTCTGAACCCCCTGATCTTGTCAATAAGAACTTCAAAGGTTCAAAAGCTGCTTCACACTCATGCAAGCCACGAGATTCTCGTAGAAGGCTTGGTGTTTCTTTTGATGATTCTGCAGAAAAACGAAGTATTCCACCCGACCTTAATGCCCACCATGCTGCTATTCCTCATTTCCTTGGTCGATCTCATGCACCTAATGCCTATACACCGCCATGGATGAGAAGACATTCGTCTGGGAAGCATTCGATGCCACCCTCTTATCCACCAGACGTCTGAACCCCGACACAGTCAAGCTAATGACTGAAAACGAGCGCTGAGTGGGAGGCAACCCACTGTTAGGTACGTATTTTATTTTTATTTTATTTTGGTTTTACTAAGTCCTAGTTTCAGTCAGTTGAAAAAGGAGTCATTGGACTCAACCTTGACCAGTGTCGATCGACACTACTAGGTGTCGATCGACACCACGCACAGACGAAGGTAAGTCTCATGTCTGGTCTTTTCGGTTGTTTCTAATCTTTCTTTTAGCCAACTTCAGGCTTGATAACACTGGGGACAGTGTTGTTTAAATCTGGGGGAGGTGATTACTGACTTTGTGTTTTGTTTTGAGAGTCATTTGAGTCAGTCAAAATTTTTGTTTTATTGAGTCAAAATCAGTTGGAACTTTTAGTTTTTCTAGGAACTAACCACATGAAGTTGACACTTGAAGAGCCATTGCTATAAGAGTTGATTGCAGGACTTACTAAGTAGAAAGCTGCAAGTGGAATCAGTCTAACAGGGCGAGTTCAGATCCCCTTATAAGAACTAGTTATGCGCAGAACTTGATTCCTCTTTCAGTCTGAACAGATAGACCATGGCAGTCTCTCCTTGATCTTCCCTTGAGAAAAGAATAGAAAAGAAAGAAAAAAGAGTCTAAGTCTGGGAATAGTGCCTTTGTCATGAGCCTGTCTCCTCACAAGGAACAATATTAGTGATGCTCTTGAACACGTCTCCTCACAAGGAACACAAGTAGAGAGTAGCACTATTTCCAGAGATCCCAAAAGAATAAGAAGAGTCAACGAAAAGATCTTAGAACACCCTGAAAATGGGCAGAAGTTGACTAAGGGAAGAGAGAATAGGGGAGCTGTATGAGAATGTCTTGTTCAGGCACTAAGGAAGGGAAAAGAATCTCTAAAGTTCTGTAGCATTACCATTGTTAGAGTTCGAAATGTTTACCAAGGAAAGGATCTGAATTCAAACTGGGAGATTGCTAAGCTTGTGGTAAGTACACTGAACATTTCCTAAGGTTGGCTCTATAACCTGTGGATTCAAGAAGTGTTAATCAATGTGGCGTTCTGAAGAGGTACTCGAAAGTTTCTGTTTTCAAACTTCTACTTCATTCTAAGTTTCTGTTTTGCTTGAGGGCAAGCAAAAGCTAAGTCTGGGGGAGTTGATATATCATGGTTTTTACCCATTTTTAGACCATGATATAAGTGTTTTTATAGAGTCTTTTGGCTATTTTCGAGTCTATATAGAGTCTTTACAGGTTCAGGTACAATTGGAGATAAATTGGAGATTTGGATACATTTTGGAGCTTAGTGGAATGAAGTCAGATTGAAGAAACACGATGAGTGTCGATCGACACCAGGATTTCCAATTTCCAGAAGCGAGAAGTTTCCAGTTTTTGAAGAAAAGGAAATCTCCAAGACTTTTCCTAATCTTCCAAGGAATTGAAGATGCGAACCTAGGCCTATAAATATAGTTGTCAAAGCCATTGTTTAGGCATAATCTCATACTTTAAGAATCATAGAAGTTTAGGGTTTTTGGAGAGAAAAATCAGACTCCTTTAGAGCTGATTTGGAACTCCTTTATTTTCTTCTATTGATTTCTTTTATGCTTTCTATTCAAATAATGATTTCTGTTTCATTGATCATGTCTGAGTAGTTTGCTTGTTAGGTTTAGGGTTTTTCAAAGGTGATTAATGAATTGTTAGGTCGAATTAAATTGTTAGGATAAAATCATTAGAGTTCTTCATCTGGATTTGTGTTTAATGCTTATTCTAGCTTCGCGACCTAGAATCTGATCTTAGGTTAATTAATAGATGCGAGAGTATTATTGATTGCCTGAACTAATGTTAGATGAGCAAAATACCTATTCGCAAAGAGATTTGGTTTAGGGTTTTGTGAACAATTGAACCTGAACTTTAATGCTTGTTTGAATTGTTAGAATTTGCAAAGAGATTTGGAATTCTAGGGTTTAGACATAGATAATCTTCGCAGCGAGAGTTGGTTGATTTTACATTAGTGATTCGAGTTCGAGAACAGATCTTAATAATTCCTAACATTCTGTCTAGACCTGCAATTTAGATCACCTGAGAATTTCCCTGAACCTAGCGTTTCGTCTCCTGAATCTAAATCGTTTAATTGCTTTCTGTCTTTTAATTCCATATTATTTCTTAGCTTAATTCGAAATTAGAAAACTATTGTGTGACTATCCCTTCTCTGTGGATTCGATCCCTAAGTACTACAACTGATTTCTTAATTTGAGAGAGTTGCTTTAGGGTAAATTTGACCCATATCACCTCTCCTTGTAGATCCTTGAGCTTTCATAAGACTCAAGCCTAATCTCCTCAAGTTCTTGGAGTTGAATCAATCTCTTCTCTTGGGCGGTTTTTATGTTATAGTTGAGAAGCTTCACAGCCCACAAAGCCTTGTGCTCAATCTCTACTGGTAAATGACAAGCTTTTCCATACACAAGGTTGAAAGGAGACCTTCTAATTGGTGTCTTGAAAGCTATCCTATAAGCCCACAAAGCATCATCAAGCTTGATTGACCAATCATTTCTTGTTAGACCCACATTTTTCTCTAGAATAGCCTTGATCTCACGGTTTGAGACTTCACTTGACCACTAGTTTGAGGGTGGTAAGGGGTAGCTACTTTATGCTTGACACCATGCTTGTTCAATAACCCTTCAAAGACCTTGTTGATGAAGTGGCTTCCCCCATCACTAATCACAACCTTTGGCACACCAAACCTTGGGAAAATTATACTCTTGAACATCTTCACCACGACCTTGGAGTCATTAGTAGGACTTGCAATGGCTTCAACCCACTTTGAGACATAATCAACAGCCAATAAGATGTATTGGTTACCATAAGAAGATGGGAAAGTTCTCATAAAGTCTATGCCCCAAACATCAAACAACTCCACCTCTAAGATTGGGTTTTGGGGCATCTCATCTCTCTTGCTTATGTTCCCCTTTCTTTGACAAGGCTCACACCTCTTGATGAAGTCATGAGTATCCTTGAACAATGTAGGCAACTAAAACCCACTTTGAAGCACCTTTGTAGCTGTCTTAAATGTGGCGAAATGCCCTCCATACTTAGACCCATGGCAATTAAAAATCACACTCTCAACCTCCTCTTGTGCCAAGCATCTTCTATAAATCCCATCAGCACATCTCTTGTAGAGATAGGGCTCATCCCAATAAAAGTGTGATACATCTCTCATAAACTTCTTCTTGTGATAAGTGTTGAGATGAGTGGGTTCTTCTTTGCACACCAAGTAGTTAACAATGTCGGCATACCAAGGCAAAGCTTTGTCCTCTAGACCCTGAATCTCTTCAAGCTTTCTTCCAACTCCATGTACACTAGCAATGCTCTTGATCATCATAATTTACTCCTCCGGTAAAGAATCATTGATTGGTAAAGCATCCTCAATCCTCATCCTTGACAAATTATCAGCTACACCATTTTCCACACCCTTCTTGTCTACTATCTCCATGTCAAACTCTTGTAGAAGCAAAATCCATCTAAGGAACCTTGGCTTGGTCTCCTTCTTGGCATAGATGTGGAGCAATGCAGCATGATCGGTATATACTATGACTTTTGATCCCACCAAATAAGATCTAAACTTCTCAAAAGCAAACACAACTGCTAAGAGTTCCTTTTCTGTTGTAGCATACTTGATTTGAGCATCATTAAGTGTTCTACTTGCATAATAGATCACATGAAGCTTCTTGTCTTTTATTTGCCCAAGCACAGCTCCAACGGCATAGTCACTAGCATCAACCATGATCTCAAATGGTAGACTCCAATCCGGTGCTTGCATAATGGGGGCACTCACAAGTGCCTTCTTGATTGTCTCAAAAGCTTGCAAACATTCCTCATCAAACTGAAATTCCACCTCCTTGCAAAGGAGTCTTGTCAAAGGCCTAGCAATCTTAGAGAAATCCTTGATGAATCTCCTATAGAAACCGGCATGCCCAAGGAAACTCCTTATCCCTTTCACATTGATTGGTGGCGCCATCTTGATCATGACATCTATCTTGGCTCTATCCACTTCTATACCATCTTCAGAGATCTTATGACCCAACACAATGCCTTGGTTGACCATGAAGTGACACTTTTCCCAATTCAGCACCAAGTGAGACTCTTCACATCTTTGTAGAACCCTGCAAAGATTAGAAAGACAAGCAGAAAAAGAGGCACCATACACAGAAAAGTCATCCATAAACACCTCTACCATTTCCTCAATAAGATCGGAGAAGATACTCATCATGCACCTTTGAAAGGTGGCTGGAGCATTACATAACCCAAATGGCATCCTTCGATATGCAAAGGTACCATAAGGGCATGTGAAAGTAGTCTTCTCTTGATCATTAGGATGAATGGGTATTTGGAAGAACCCACTATATCCATCAAGGAAACAATAGAAGGGATGGTTAGCCAATCTCTCAAGCATTTGATCAATAAAAGGAAGAGGGAAATGATCTTTCCTAGTAGAAGCATTGAGTTTTCGATAATCAATACACATCCTATGGCCGGTGATGGTTCTAGTTGGTATTAATTCATCCTTATCATTCTTAATCACAGTGATTCCACCCTTCTTAGGGACAACATGCACGGGAGACACCCAAGTGCTATCACTAATAGGGTAAATCACATTAGCTTCCAAAAGTTTTAAAATTTCCTTCTTCACCACCTCCTTAAGGTTTGGGTTTAATCTTCTTTGGTGTTCAATTGAGGAAGTGTTTTCATTTTCAAGGTGAATCCTATGAGTACAAAGCATAGGAGATATGCCTTTGATATCACTCAAAGAGTAACCAATAGCTCTCCTATACTTTCTCAACTCATTAAGGAGAGAGTTGAGCTCATCATCACTCAAGCAATCATTCACAATTACGGGGTAAGTAGAGTTAGGGCCTAAGAAAGCATACCTTAGTCCAATGGGAAGTGGTTTGAGGTCCACCTTTGGGGCCTTAAGTTCGCTCCAATCCTCATCAAGGTCCTTAGCCCATTCGCTATCCTCAAGCTCCTCTAGCTTTTCCTCTTGCCCTTGACTTGAAACCTCAACTTCCATGGACCTCTTGTCTTGGTCACATTCCACTTCACCCTCACATGAAGCTACCAATCGTGTAAAACCTTCCTCCCCATCTAGAGCCTTGCGCGAATCAAGCATTTGCATGTATGCTTGTGTTTCCTCATCCAAGTACCCATTCTCTCCATGTGGTTTGGTGAGAGCAACACCAAGATGGTCCTCTTGAGCTAGTTCCTCTAGCAACTCATCGGCTAGCTCATCCATAGTCTCAATGTAGAATAGTTGACCATCAATGGTGGGTTTCCTCAAAGTCTTCTTTATGTCAAACTTCAACTCAATCCCTTTTCCAAGATGTAAGCCAATCTTTCCATGCTTAACATCTATAATAGCACCAGCTGTAGCTAGGAAAGGTCTTCCCAAAATCAAAGGATCCTTTGGCTCTTCATCCATCTTGAGCACCATGAAATCCGTGGGAATGATGAAGTTGCTAACCTTGAGAGGCAAATCTTCAAGAACTCCAATAGGCATCCTCACACTTCTATCTGCAAGTATCAAGGAGATTCCACACTCTTTGTACTTGGTGAAACCAAGCTTCTTTGCAATTGAATAGGGCATAAGGTTGATGCTAGCTCCAAGATCACACAAGCAATTTTCAAAACCAAGAGGACCTAGGGCGCATGGTATTGTGAAAGATTCGGGGTCTCCTAGCTTCTTTGGTACCACCTTGCTTTGGATTATAGCACTACACTCTTGAGAAACTAGCATGACTCCTTGGATGTCCCTTGCTCTTTGTGCCACGGTATCCTTCAAGAACTTAGCATATTGTGGAATCATCATAAAGGCATCCACCAAAGGCATCTTGAGCTCAATGTCCTTGATTTGCTTGTCAAACATAGCCTTGTATTTCTCCACCAATTGTTTCTTAAACCTCCCGGGAAAAGGAAGTTTAGGCTTGTAAGGTGGAGGAACAAATCTTGACTCCTTCTTGTGCACATCCTCCTTTGGCTTCTCCTTTACCACTTCCTTGCTCTTCTTTGCAATATACACATCATCAAAAGTTATAGCATCTTGAGCTTTTTTAAAGCTATCCTCCCTATCTTGAATCTCAATGTCCTCATTGATCAAAGGATTTGTCCTTGGAGGCAACTCCTTTCCACTTCTCAAAGTAATGACATTGATGTATTCCTTGGGATTTGCTTCACACTTTCCCGGTAGAGTACCTTGAGAATTTGAGCTAGAAGCCTTGCCTTTCTCAAGTTGCTTGAACTTTTGTTGAACACCCCCTATTTGAGTAGCGAGCTCATTGAGTGAGGAGTCCATCCTTGTGTTGATTTCAGCAATCTTCTTTCCCATATTAGCATCACTGTTGGCTTGACCTTGTAGGATTTGTTGAAGTATAAGCTGAACATTGTTTCTAGCGCCACTATAGTTGCCTTGGTTTCCCCCTTGGTAGTTAGACCTTGGTACATAACCCTTTTGTTGATTATTGTAGTTCACAAAAGGTTTCCCTTGAGTAGTTTGAGTAGGGTAGACTTGGTCCTCGGTATTGGCCACATTAGTACTCCTATAAGAGAGATTGTTATTCCCCTTATAGTTGTTATTATAGTTGTTGTTGTATCCTCCTTGGCCACCCAAGAAATTTACCACCTCTTGACCCTCTTGGTACTCAATTTGATCACCACATTCCTCTTGGTTATCTTCAACAAAATGTACATGCCTTTGGGAAGAAGACATGAGCTTGTCCATCTTGTCATGTAGAGACTTCATTTCTTTCTTGTGAGCATCAAAATCACCACCCCTTGGAGCTCTATCATAGTCTTCATTGTAATTACCATCACTCAAGGCAAGATTTTCTACAAGCTCCAAACCATCTTCGACTTCCTTGCCCAAGAAATTCCCATTGCTTGCGGTATAAAGAAGCATTCTTATCTTTGGTAGAACACCTCTATAGATGGTGCTTAGTAGAGACTCTTGTGTGAAACCATGATGTGGGCATTGCATTGTGTAGCCCTTGAATCTTTCCCATGCTTCATTGAAGGACTCATTGTTCTTTTGAGTGAAGCTAGAGATCTCATTCCTCAACTTGGCCGTCCTTGGGTTTGAGAAGAACTTAGATAGGAAAGCTTTCTTGCATTCATCCCAAGTGGTGATAGTACCTTGAGGCAAAGTCTTCTCCCATTGCCTTGCTCTATCCCCAAGAGAAAAGGGAAATAGTCTTAGCTTGAAAGCATCCTCACTCACACCATTCATCTTGAATAAGCCACAAACTCTACCAAAGTTGTCCAAGTGATCTAGAGGATCCTCCATTGGCAACCCATAGAACTTATCTTGTTGAACCATAGAGATGAAAGCTGGCTTCACTTCAAAGGTATTGTTTTGAACCGGTGGAGGATTGATACCATAGCGATTTTGATGTGTATTTGGAGCATCTCCAGCCCCAATAGTCCTCCCTTTTCTTGGCGCATGTAAGGGGTTTCCATTTCTCCTTTGTGCTTGCGCCATGTGTGGTGGAGGTACTTGATCTCTTTGTTGTTCTTCCATTCTCAACCTCTCTAACCTTGCAGCTTCCTTTCTTGCAATCCTTGTAACCCTTTCCAATTGATCAATGTCTTGAAAGCCTTGAAAGTTGTTGTCTCCTTGTGATCTCAAATGCATTCAAGGAAAAACTGAAATCTAGAAAAGTAGATGGTCAATAAACACAAAAGGATCACTTAGTCTCAAACTAAACTCAAATCTTAATGATCAATCAATCCCAATATGGCAACGGCGCCAAATTGATACAAGAGTTTTTACTTCTTACAAGCAATTTCTCAATTGCTCATATTATTGCAATACTTGAGATATCAATCAATTTTGGGAGATGATTCAATAAGAATACAAAGTTCGATTTAAGCTAAGCTAATTGACAATTCAAGTGACAAATGACAATTAAAAGCAAAGCACAAACTAAAAGAAACACTACTAGGGCAATAATATCGAACTAAGCCTTAATTACTACTAATCAAGCACTAAACAAGAGATTAACTACTAAGTAAGATTATCAAATTAACTAAAACGAAACCTAGGGATGAAATCATTGATTTGGGAAACTAAATGGACAACCTTGCAATCAATTAAGCAACTAATCAAGCTAACTCTATGCCTAGAACACTTAAACAAGATTAAACCATGATATGTGGCACTAATCCCTTTCTTAATCACCCTAATGAACTAATGATGTTTTAGCATTAGGATAATCAACAAGCATTAAATTCAAGTCTAAATGGCATGATAAACACTCTAGGCAACTAATGTCTTAGGCTAGAAATGTAAATCTCTTATTAAGTTGGTTCAAGCATTTCATCAAACACTTGGTGGGTGTATGAAATGCTTATGATCCAAAATAGCAAAGATTAGCTATTTGGCATTAGGAATCACTTAATAAGAAGAGAAATGAAAGAATCTATCCTAGATTGCAAGATTGAACCATTAGAAATCCCTAAATCTAACCCATCCCCAAGTTCCTAAGGAACTACTCAATAATCATACTTAAACCCATCAAATCAAAGATTAGAGAAAGGTTAAACATGATTAGAGAAAGATAAAACAAGAAATCTAAAAGAGATATTGCATTAACTCCAAGATTCAAAGCATAAACAAGGTTTTTCTCAAAGTGGCTAAAAGTTTAGGCTAAGAACAAAGAGAATAAAAAGTTAAGCCAGAAATTATGTCTAAATAGTATTTATAGTGAATAGTGATCGGACCGGGTCAACCCGGAACAAACCGGGTATTGACCCGGTTTTAGGCTTGATAAAGTGGCCGCATCGGTTTGGCAAACCGATGGGCTCCAATCCGAGGCGACGAGTAGAACTTCGTTCGGACGCGTCTCGGCCTGTCTGTCCGAAGTCAGCAGACCGATGAGAACTCTGAAGTGTCCGTCTCGGTTTGCCAGTCTGAGGTCACCAGATCGATGAGAACTCTGGAGTGTCCGTCTCGGTTTGCCCGTCCGAGGTGACCAAACCAATGAGAGTTCTGGCGGCTCCGTCTCGAGATGCTCCGCACGTCCAAACCGATGGAGCTAGACCGAGGCAATCTCTGGAAGGCCCGTCTCGGTTTGCCAGTTCGAGGTACTCCTAACCGAGGCAGTGCCAGACAACTTCTGTGAATCTTTTTTTTGACTCTTCTTTGATCCGAACTCATCCCCAAAACTCCAAATGGTTTCCTTAGCTCCAAATGTACCTTAGAAACACTCCAAATGCACCAAATATGCAAAGACTATGCAAAAACGCCCTAGACTCTTAATGATCAAAATGCAACACAATGATGCTTAAATATACTCCTAGATGATGAGAAACTTACACTAAATGGGTGAGAATATGATGCAAAATATACATATCAACTAGGTGAGTGAACAGGTGTCGATGGTTGGGCCTAATGAATATTTGGGCCTGATTGGGCTACTAGTGTTGGTGAAGAAGCAGCAGAGATTTGTACTTCATGTTGTTGTCTTGGTGTGGACTGTGGAGTAGAACGCGTAGACGTCAGAATAGTTGACAAGGAGGGGAGTTGAAGTAAAGAGACCACCGGTGTATCGGCGGCGATGCTACCTGCTATTTCTGTCTCAAACATAGAAACACTGGTTATACGGTTATACATAGAGAATGGAAAAACATACTCATGGAAGACAACATGTCGAGAGGTATATATTCGTGATGTTGTTCGATCAAGACAAAAGTATGCACTTTGAGTTTGTGAATAACCCAAGAAAACACATGGAGTTGAACGTGAATCCAATTTATGGGAGGCATAAGGTTTTAGCCAAGGAAAACATAAGCATCCAAAAACTTTTAATTTTGTAAAATTTGGTGGTTGCCTAAATAACTTTTGAAAAGGATTTTGCATTGAAATAGTTGGTGTGGGCATTCGGTTTATGAGATACATTTTCGTTGCTAATGCATAAGTCCAATATGACTTCGGCATAGAGGCATGGGACAAGAGGGCTAGCCCGGTTTCAGCGATATGTCGATGTTTTCTCTCAGCTATACCATTGTGTTCCGGCGTGTGGGGAGGGGTAGTGAAATGAGAGATGCCATTGGTGGCCAGAAAATTAGCCAGAGCAATGAACTCTCCCCCCATTATCAGTGTACAATGTTGGTAGCTTTGATTGAAATCTATTTTCAACCAACTCTTTGAACCTTGTAAAGATTTTATGTACTTGTGATTTTCGTTTTAAAGGATATAACCAAGTATACCTTGTAAAGTGATCAACAAAGATCACATAATATTTGTAGCCATCAACAGATATAATTGGTGATGACCAAACATCTGAAAGCACAATGTCAAGAGGTTTTGAAGACGTGAGAGTAGAAGATGAAAACGAAAGTTTATGCATTTTATTAATGGAACAAGCACTACATGTCTTATTCAGTAAAACATATGAAGATAAGGTAAATCAAAGCTTGAAATAGTGTTTTTAAGAATGGAAAAAGCAGGATGGCCTAAGCGAGAATGTCAATCGGGTCATAGATGCCTTAACAGCAGAAGCATAAGAAAGTGTTGGAGGCTTGCTGAATCTGTGTTTCGACCATTCATATGTCCCATCTTTAGGTTGTCCTTCCAAACGAAGCGCCCTCGTATTCAGATCTCGAACCTGAAAATAGGTTGGTGTAAACGTCACAGCAATACCATTAATCGAGCATAGTTGGAAAATAGCGATGAGATTTTTGTCAAGAGATGGAACACATAGAACGTTATTAGGATGACATGGACGAGTTATAGAGGAAGAGATAAAGAACCAGTATGTGAAATTGGTTGTTCTGATCCATCTCCAAGGATGATATCGTCACCACCATTGTAGGGAGAGTGGAGTGAGAGATTTGCAAGATCAGATGTCATGTGGTGGGAGGCTCTGGTGTCAACCAGCCAGGTAGAGGAGTCTCCAGATGGTGGGGCAATCGCCACATTGGCTCGCAGTTGCCACGATTGGTGAGGATGGGAAGACTGCCACTGATTGGATGGAGATCCACGAACAATTCGGTATTCAGAACATTATTTGGCATTATGCCCCTTTGTACCACACGCTTGACAGTGACCTAAGTAGGGTCGAGATCCACAGTTTTGATTGTTTTTGTGGTGGTGCTGATGAGTGTTGTTGTTAGTGGTATTGTTGTGCTTCCAATGTTGCTGGTTTTGCTGAGGGCATGTGTTAGCTGCATTAGCTGTAATTAGAGCAGCAGTCACGGTTTCTTCTTCGCACACTATCATGGCTTCCCGATTAAGCAATCGTTTGTGGAGTTCAGCAAACGAGATGGGAGTATCTCTGCCATTAATCGCATCGATCTCTGGTTTGTAGTCTTCAGTGAGACCTATGAGGATCTGCTCTGTCAGGTCTTCAGGATCAACGGGCTTCCCAAGAAGAGCAAGATCATCGGCTTTCCCTTTGATGAGGCGAAGATATTCGCTGAAGGTTTTGGTGCCCTTGACACAAGTTTTGATTAGGTATTTGAGTTGACGGATGTGGCCTCTTGTAGGTTTGCCAAACGTGGAGGCCAAGATAGTCCATATCTCTGATGTAGTTGTAGCTGTGGAGACGAGTGACTCAAGCGGTAGATAGATAGCGCCAATTAAAGCACTATATAACATCCTATCTTGGTGCATAAGCAGGATTGGCAGCAGTTTGACCTGCAGTGGTGAGAGTGGCGGATGGCATGGAGATCGAGTCTTCAAGGAATTCATGGAGCTCATGCCCTTTGAGAAGAGCACTGATTTGTCGACTCCACATGATATAGTTGACATCCGTGAGTTTGGCGATGTTTGACATGTTGATGGAGATTAAAGTACTAAAGGGTTGTTTGTATTGAACAGAGCGGTATTGTTACCAGAAGAATTGTCACCGTGAGACATGGTGGCCGGAAAAAGTTTCAACGGCGGAGCAGAGTAAGAAGAAAGAAAATAGAGAAGAGAATAGAAAAGGAAATTAGGGAGATTTTGCCTGTTAGAGCTCTGATACCATATTGAACTATGGAATTAGATGATTCTATTAACATAGGCTGTATGAGCCTTTATACAGAGAGAGATTAATGTACAAAAGGAAGGGGAGATTATACGAAAGTAAATACAAGGATATACGGAGATCACTACGCCATTAATGGTGATATGGTTTCTATATCTGATATAATATACATAGTAATAATTTTCTAATATCAACTTCAAAAAGAAAAAAGTGGACGCGTCATATATATTATTCTTATATTACATGATATACTTAAGATCCGGTTTCTTATTCACAATCAATTAAAATTATCTTTTTAATAGAGAAAGTTTATGTGTCAACATAAGAAATTTATAATCAAAAGTTAAACATAATAGTCTGAAAATTAAAAAGTCCTTGTATGGTAACTAAAATACAATCTACATAGTAATCTCTAATATTGGATTACTCTATAACTAAAACGAGCACTTTCTTTATAAGAAGGTACAATCTTTATAGTAATAATCTTATAGTATCAAGTTCGAAAAGAAAAAAGTGGAAGCGTCATATAAATTATCTTTACATTACATGATACACTTGAGATCTGATTTCTTATTCACAAACCATTAAAATTTTCTTTTTTAATAGAGAAAGTTTATGTGTGAACTTAAAAAAATCATAATCAAAAGTTAAACGTGGTCTGAAAATTAAAAAAAAATCCTTGTGTGGTGTATAAAATTCAATCTACTTAGTAATCTCTAATATTGGATTACTTTACAACTAAAACCAGCACATTTTTTTATAAAAGGGTATAATATACATAGTAATAATCTTCTAATATCAACTTCAAAAAGAAAAAAGTGGACATGTCATATATATTATCCTTAAATTACATGATATAATAAAGATCCGGTTTCTTATTCACAAACCATTAAAAAAAAAATTAATAGAGAAAGTTTATATATGTCAACTTAAAAAATATATAATCAAAAAGTAAACATAATAGTTTGAAAATAATAAAAAATCCTTGTATGGTGTTTAAAACATAATCTACATAATTGGATTACTATTGTACATCTAAAACCAGCATCATCTTATTATATAAAGTAGGATGCATCAAAGTTAGTTTTTAACATGATCGTGACATGTGTCAAGTTAATCGATTAGATTTTGACACGTGTTAAAAAAATTCAACCAATTAGATTTTAACATAATGTTTACATAAATCTAAAAATTAGTTTTAAAAATAAAAAAGGAAAATAAGTATCTTTTTCAATTACTAATACAAAAAAAATCGAAAAGGTAAATAAAAAAATTAAGAAAAAGGAAAATAAGTTTTTTAATGTTTTTCATTTAAATTAAGAAAATTGTATGATCAATTACTAATACTAAAAGGAAAATCAAAAAATTAGTAAAATAAGTTTTTTTCAGTTGGTAATACCAAAAGAAAAATGAAAATTTGAAAAGGTAAATAAAAAATTTAAGGAAAAAAAAAGTTTATTTTATGTTTTTTCATTTAAATTAAAGAAATTGTATGATCAATCACTAATACTAAAAAGATAATAAAAAGGTAAATAATAAATTTTTTATAATGATCATTTTAATTTATTTTTACGGGTTTAAAATATCTTATTAAAAACCCGCATATATGCGGGTCCTAATCTAGTCTAGTTTTCTATAAAAGGATACAAATCTACATAGTAATAATCTTTTAATATCAAATTTAAAAAGGAAAAAAAATATATAGGATTACTCTACTAAAAGGGGTATTTTTTCTAAAAGGGGCCGATTTTAGATATGATTTTCTTCAAGTAAAAGCCCAGGCCCAAACTCCGTAATCTCGCTTTCTACTAAACCCGATTCCATCGGCGAATCTCTGGACACTCCCTCCTCTCAACAATAAACTTGCGAGTCGCTTCGATGCTGTGATCGAAATGGCGTCGTCTTCTCCAACTCAGCGAACTCACGTCCCGATTCCTCCCGAGCCAGGTGCCCTTGATTTTCCTCTTCAATTTCGCTTTCTCCTTCCCTTAATTTCCGGATTCTCGCTCGCTTTTTATTCATCTCACCAAAGCTGCGCCTGCTAATTTATTTCTCTGCTTCTTCTTCCTCTGTAAATTCTCGTTGCTGATCGCTGTTTCTGTTTCACCATATTCGATCTGCGTATCTCTCAGATTCTTCAAACAATTCTGTGATTTTCGTCGCTGATCAGTTGATTGATACATACTAACCGATTCATTGTTAAACGTCACTTCGTTTCTGATCGAAATGTGGGTTTAAAGCTCTATTTTCGCTCGTTTCTTTGAAATCCCAAGGTGCTTCGGTATTGACCTAGCAATGCATCATAGTTCTTCATAGAGCAATTTGTTTAGATCTAAGCTGTCTTATGGACTGTGGAATAGCAAGATTAAGCGGAGTAATGATTGTATGAGTTGGTTTTGATCAGAAATGTATCTCTGTTTGCAGTTTAGATTGTAAACTAAACTAGGCATTATTTAGTTTACCTGTAAATGGTGAATTCGTTCTTTTCATTTTTGAAATGTGGGTTTAGCAATCCGTTTTCGGTCATTTCTTGGGCGTATAAGTGCAAAAGTTCCTAGATGCTTCGCAATTGCTTTCTTGTTTGGCTGTCAAATGCATCGTATATCTTCATACGACCCATTTGATTTTCGTTTGATATCTGTTTTGATCTAAAATGTCATGTGCACTGTGGAATAGCAAGATTCAGCGGAAAGATGAATGTATGAGTTGTATTAGTTCATTACAGCATCTCTGTTTGCAGCTTAGATTGTATAAGTAATTTCACAATTTTCAGCAAATTTGTTTGTATTTCGATTATGCAAGTTAGTGATTTTCGTTTAATATCTGTTCTTCCATGTTTCTTGTTTTACTCTGCAGGGGGAAGGTCACTGACGCAAGAGGCTAATGAGCCACCTGTTCCGATTCACATTGTGACTGAGCCTTTGCAACTTCCGGCTGATTTCTTAAACCCTTCTCCTGAAAAGAAATTGGTCATTGGTTTTGACTGTGAGGGTGTTGACCTCTGCCGACATGGCAAACTTTGTATCATGCAGGTGCGACCTTTGTTTGTGTGATTTTACTGTTTCATGCAGAGAATTAACATACGGTTCCATGATATATGTCTTTACTTCTTTTGGTATTTTATCATTCTTACTGGAGAATCCTGTTCTTGGCAGATTGCATTCTCTAATGCAATATACTTGGTTGATGTCATCGAAGGTGGAGAGATGCTTATGAAAGCCTGTAAGCCTGCACTCGAGTCTAATTACATCACAAAAGTTATTCACGATTGCAAACGTGACAGTGAGGTGTCTGAACTTTTTTTTTTTTTTACTTGTTATTGTTTCTCATGACATAGTATTTATAAATCATGGCAACATGGCTTAATTATTTTTCGTACTTCAGGCGTTATACTTCCAGTTTGGGATAAGGTTGCACAATGTTGTGGATACTCAGGTGATGTTTCTATGTGACATGGAAAAATATCTTGCCTAGGCTATTTCATGCCTTAGAAACCTTGGTCCTGATTATCGTATACTACTTTTTTGGTTCACAGATTGCTTATTCTCTGATAGAAGAACAAGAAGGCAGGAGGAGACCTCTAGATGATTACATATCGTTTGTTTCACTCCTTGCTGATCCACGTTACTGCGGTACTTTTTATGTTTTCATGTTAGTTTTTATTTACGATTTTCTTTATATTTAATCCTCGCGGCCTCTTGTTCTGGGTAGTGATATATTGGTTTCAGCCGAGCAAATGTTTATGCAAGTTCGACCTTATCTGTAGAGCCTGCTTTTTGGAAGTTCTTGTTCTGGTTCATTTCTTGTACCTTGAAATGGTCATATTGACATTTTGCCTATCACGTGGTGGTGTATCAATCACTTTACATTTTTTTTTTTTTCGGTTTAGGCATATCCTATGATGAGAAAGAAGAAGTCCGTGTGCTCATGCGTCAGGTTCGTTACATTTCTACTAAATCCGTGCTAGATTTTAAAATTTTAAAATATGGTTCCAGAATGGATAATTAGTTGTTTGCGTGTCCTTAATCTTTCAAATTTAGGACCCAAAGTTTTGGACGTACAGGCCGATGACTGAGCTCATGATCCGCGCAGCTGCCGATGATGTCCGCTTCCTTCTGTATCTCTATCACAAAATGATGGGAAAGCTTAACCAGCGGTCGCTATGGCACCTTGCAGTGCGTGGTGCTTTGTACTGTCGGTGTCTCTGCTGCATGAACGATACCGAATTCGCTGATTGGCCAACCGTTCCTCCAATTCCAGGTTTGTGCATACAGTATGAATGTAAACACTGACCCGTTCATGTTACTCTCAGCAGTTGTGAAGATATATAGACAGAAAGATTGAAAAATTGGTAAAGTTAGCTTCAATTTATTGATTGCAGATAACCTGAAGTCAGGAGATCAATGTCTAGAAGAAGAGATCCTGTCAGTGCTTGATGTCCCACCAGGAAAAATGGGACGTGTGATTGGAAGAAAAGGAGCATCAATCCTCGCCATTAAGGAAGCTTGCAAGTAATAAACCATCTCCTTCATCTTGTCCTACTGCGAACAAGACATTTGATAATATGACTTGTCGTATAACTCGAGCGATGTTTTTTTCTATCTTGCAGCGCGGAAATTCTAATCGGAGGGGCAAAGGGTCCACCTGACAAGGTTAGTATATCTGAACATAGTGCCAATATATAGCATTGAATGAGAGTTGATGTAAAGGTAGTTTTTCTGTGCAGATATTTGTGATTGGACCGGTGAAGGAAGTGCGTAAGGCGGAGGCTATACTAAGAGGAAGAATGATAGACTATTGAAGGAAGATGAGAGGGTCCTTTGTAATCTGTCTCGTTACTACCTCTACCAAAACAGTTGTGACAAAACTCTCTTTAAACTTGGAAACTCCATGGTTCAGTCCCTTTCTCCAATAAAAGTTACATCCTTAACTTCCGATAATACCGGAAAATTACCTTTCCATTATCGAAATTGGAAGTTATTGTTTGATGAAACAAAAAGACGATTTCAGGTAAGGCTTAATATAATATATTGGCAAATGCAAAATCAGTATGTTTTGTCTCCTCTTTTCTTCAACCTTCTAGGTTACTCAAAATGACTAAAACCCAAAAGTTGATTACGCAAACAATCTTATATGTTAGCAAATGGCAAGCCTCAATCTGTATACAAGCTCGCTCTGTTTCTTTATGTGTGAGGAGTTTAATTACGTTGCGGTACGAAGTCGCGACGATCAAGGATAAGAAGATGAGCTCGAATTTTCATTCTTATTTCTTAATTAGGTCATGAATACATAGCTTGATATTTATACAGAGGGGAGAACACGGTTTAATGATCTAAGAGCCGTATTCTTCTCACGAAGATCGTGTGTTCTGCCTTCTCTGTTTTTGAGTGAAGTTACCGTTGCATGGCTGCACAACGGGCTTGGTTTGTTGATGTTGGCCTAATGCATCATCTTCATTACGCACTTGGGCTTTGCTGACCAGAGCATTTTTTTATGAAGATTTACAGTTTGAAAAAGATTTGCAACATAGTTTTCTTCGTTCAAGAAGAGACCAGTAGGAGTGAAGTGTGCTTAAATACCAAGAAAATAGCTCAAAAGACCAATATTCTTCATTCTAAACTTTTCACTGAGAGAGATGTAAGAATTTTCTAACAAGAGACTGATCATTCCCAATGAGAACCTGTTGGTATATCAATTCAAGTCTCATATCGGAAGATTAGACAGTAATGATCTAATATATAAGTAATGTCCAACTCTGATTAGTATGAGGCCTTTTGGGAAGGAGCGCAAAGACAAATCCGTGCGGGCTTTGCCACCTGGGCCCAAAGCGGACAATATCATACTAATGGGGGAGTTGGACATGGGCTTGAAAAGCCCAACAAGTGGTATCAGAGCTCAGGTTCTAAAAAGTGGGCCTGGAGAAGTGGGTTGGGCTGGATGTTCGCTGCCCTCAAGGTAACCTTGCGATTAAGGGTGCCGGTGCCTTGTGTCGAAAGTCTTCCTAGCGGTGCAGCAAGGGTTGCAAGGGTTAGGTGAAGAGTTTTGTTGGTGCGTACGGCGGTACAAGATGGGTGTCAGGTTTCGCAGAAGGTTGGAGGCCAAGGGTTTGTGTGGTACTTGGCTTGAGGGGAGGATTGTTGGGATATCAATCCAAGTCCCACATCGGAAGATTAGACAGTAATGATCTAATATATAAGTAATGTCAAACTCTGATTAGTATGAGGCCTTTTGGGAAGGAGCCCAAAGACAAATCCGTGCGGGCTTTGCCACTTGGACCCAAAGCGGACAATATCATACTAATGGGGGAGTTGGACATGGGCTTGAAAAGCCCAACAGAACCATATCATCAACATAGAGAAGGAGAAAAAGGATGCTCTTTTAATTCTGATAAACGAAGAGCGAAGGATCTCTAGTGCTGCAAATGAACCGAAATTCAATAAGATTGGAGATGAACTTATCTTGGAGCTTGCTTCAGGCCATAGATAGTCTTGTGTAGTTTGCAGACATAATCAGAGTGAGTTTTTGTCTTCGCAGCTTGGAGGTTCTCTCATATAGACTGTCTCTTCTAAGGCTCCATGAAAAAAATGCATTTTTCACATCGAGCTGTTTTATGTCCCATCTTTCCACCACAACTAGATGGTTCCCTCTAAATTTTAATTTTTGGGAATTCTTCTCACCACAGCTAGATGGTTCCCACTAAATTTTAATTTTAATAAATGGCTCTCCCGTCGTTAAAAAAAAAAAATGGATCTCCAAATAAACATTTGAATTTTGGGAAATACATGTTAACTGCATTATGATTATTATTTATAACTCCATTTGAAAGCTGTGGATGATTCGAATTAACCGATAACCAATTTTCACTATATACAATCCGTTTTTGGAACCCTTTCCATTTTTTGTAGACAGGTGTAGATTTTCTGTGGTTCGAACCCTACGTATTACAATGCACACATGTGCACTTGCAGATAGACATCTAGGATTATAAATTCGTTTGCATCAAGCTTTTAGCGTTGTGTCGGAGAATCTATTCGTTCTTGCCTCAAAAATCTCAAGGTTAGTATCTAGTCTAAGACCTTGTTGATTTTAACTTTCAGTTTTGTTTCTCTTCGTTTCAGGACTCTGGAGCATGCTGACGCCTTGGAGCAGGGTACTCTAGACCCATATGCAGCTCCCGGCTCTAGCTACTCTGATCGGAAACCGGCCCCAATCGCCCACCTTCAAGGACGCTACCAGCCTCATTTCTCTCAAGCAGAACGCTTTGCACTTTCAAGGACGCTATTAGCCTCGCCTTTATCGTCTCCCTCATCAGATTTTGAATAATCAGAACCGTCCCTTGCAGCACAACACGCAAGCGTACATACTCGAATGAATAATGAACCAGTTCATGGACTATCAAGTCATGTCTGAAGCTACTCTACACAAGAAGATTGACGCCATCGCCAATGCTGATCTTTCCAGCAAGATTGAAGCTATTTATGTTCATGTCAAGATACTAGAACAACAAAGTTTTAAGGATGTTGAAATAATCAATGACAAGTTGTCATGGATAACAGAAGAGTATACAAAGTAGAATTATGATGACAATAAAGACTTGTGCGACATCCGCAACCTGAAGTACAATCTTGAAGAGACTAGCGAGTTTCTCTACTGGAAAACGGAGAGAACTGACGGAGAACTTGTACAACTCGAATCTCGGCTAGAAAAGCTCGAGACACAAGCTGATCAATCCGACTTTGCAATAGAACGCATTGTCAACACTCAAGGAAAAGTTAAAGCTAGTTTGAAACATATTTCTAATGATATAACAACACAACAAACTGTTTCGTGCTCTTACTCTTGATGATGAATAGAAGCCATTCAATTCCCTCGAACCCACTCTTGAAGGGAATGATTAAGCTAATGATTTTTCTGATCAGGAAGCAACCTTAGACGTTCAGACACTTGCTCCAAGCCAGCCACCAGACGCCTCTCTAGACCAAACAGAACCGATTTATGTTCTCCCTTGCAACATGATCATATATTATGATGAGATGCAATCTGCATCAACTTCAGCATCTAGACGCATTGAAAACTCGCCAAAATTTGACATTGAAGACTCAGATATGGAAGAAATTCCAACTCTAATATTTTGAGAACCAGATTTCTACTTATCATTGTTTGATCTAGCTCGTGACCCGATCAAATCAGTTCCTCTCACTTACTCATCTGGAAGCAACACTGTGAACTTGGACAAGTAACTTTTGCAGCACATCAGCAGAGAAAGGTTGATCGAATTCAATAAACTTAGTCAAGAGGATTCCTATGTTCAACTCATTCGAAGAAGCTTGGAAGAGTCCACAAATCATCTCTCTTCTTCAAATATTGGGTTTCGTTGGCAATTAAGTAGGGTCTGTCTGAAATGTATTTGATAAGCGTATCATGACACATTTTTCCTTCTTCGACAAGATGATGATGTGGTAAACGTACTCCAAGTTTTACCCCTAAAGAACAGCTGCAAGTGCACAACAATCACGATAATATATTAAAGGATTGAATCCACAGAGGTTGGATGTTAACCTAGGACTTCTAAAAGATCTATTTCTGTATAGACTTATCAATATTTGAGAGTTGACTCTCACGATTTGTAGCAAGTAAAGCGAGTAAACAAAGCAAATAAACAATGTAAAAGATCAGAGATAAAGGGGTTGGACAGCAGCAAGTTCTACGGGGTTCATGGATCAAATCAAGCAAACAATTAGACATGATTTGGATCGACTAGGTTGTTGGGTTCTAGAACCAGAAATACGATGATATAACTAATCTACGTCCGTAGAATTAACTACCTATGTCTAGCAACCTAATTACTCAGCTTTCATTGGTAACCATGAAGTAGAACACGCAATTCATACAGGTTCAATTTTCGTTCACAAAGCTCTATAACTCAGTTTTCACATGTTATAGCGTAATTGCTCGTCTAAACTACCTCGGGTTGATAAATTCAGCACGCGAGTGATCTTATCTTCCTAACATCAGTTACTAGATGATCACGCAAGTAACATGCAGTAACGAACAAGTATAGAATGAAGAACCCTAAAAATATCCTATGTCCATAAACCTAAAATGAAAGAGCCATGATTAAACCCCTTCAAAAATTTTTAAGACCCAACAAGTAAACTACTCAAACATAAATGCACAAAACATCATCAAACTCATGAAGATATGCGAATTAAATAAGTAAATAAAATGGTTTTGAAATCTTCTCTATGAAGTACAAAGATTATAGATTTGCTCCCTTGAAATTGCAAAAAGAAAAACAAAGAACTAGAAAGCTAAGAGAGGCGATAAAGGGCTGTGTAAATCGGCGACTGCTGTCTATTTTGTGATGATGGTTATGCATGATTGTTCTGAAAATCCCTAGAAGTTTTGGCTTTTATAAGTGGTCCCGGTTGAATTAGGTATTCGGAAAGTAAACGAGCTTGAACTTGGGCTTGAAAAGACTTGGTTGAACCATTATTTCATGGCCGCGCCAGGAGGCTGATTTCGCTGTGGATGATCCGTGGAAGATTTCTCTTTTGCGCCTGCTTTATCTTCGAGACAAGTAGAACATAACTTCAGTAAAATGAGCATATATGGAGATCACACCGTTGGATC
Source organism: Alliaria petiolata (assembly GCA_020283515.1). Classification (NCBI taxonomy): domain Eukaryota; kingdom Viridiplantae; phylum Streptophyta; class Magnoliopsida; order Brassicales; family Brassicaceae; genus Alliaria; species Alliaria petiolata. The sequence goes on along the minus strand of JAHZTW010000004.1, from coordinate 19,295,580 downwards.
GTTTTCAAACCACTTCGCCGCAGGAGGTATCTCAATAATCTTTGCTGGGTCCAAAAAATGAGCCAGAAGAATTGAATGGAAGGTCTCCATCGGATGCAAGACTTCTGATGGTCAGAATCTGTCCAAAATCTGATTTGCTCCAAAATGTGCTCTTTTAGCCCAAATACTTGAAAATCCTTTTAAAACTCCAAAACGTTGAAATTACTTGAAAACCATTAAAAATCGAGTTAAAACATTTGCAAAAAACTTTGAAATCATATCCAAAAAGGTGTAAAAATGGGTTATATCACAAGATCGTGGCAACACGCATTAGTGATGGTTTTATTTTTAAAGACAACACCGATTATATCGAAGGCACACTTAGGAGTGGTTTTAAAAAGACAAGTATCGTATAATAATTTTGCTTCAGCTTCTACGACATAGTAAACGTGAACAAACGCACACACCAAAACTACAACAACGAAAAAGGTCATTTGGAAACTAATTTTAGTCATATCTGCTATAAATTAGAAATTAGCAACTTATTATTATGGTATAAAATGAATCTATTGAGAATATTTTGTATTTGTTATTTTAAAAATGTCAAATACAAAATATTCTCAACTTATTATTATGTAGCTTTGTAATCTATTTATACGTGATTCAAAACCTAAGCATAACTATCAAAACATATTTTTAAGTAAAACATCATAATTAATGCAAAATAACGTCACTATAATAATTCTCTGGTTAATTTCTACCAGCAATCACAGATCTCGTAGACAGAGAGAAGATGATGAGGACTTGATAATCCTACCAGAGGTGGACAACTCGACTCTCATCGCTCAATACAACCTCAGTCTCGTTGGAAGGATGTTTCACCAAGAAGGCCGAAGCACTGAAGCTCTTATCGCCCTGCTCCCAAGAGCAAACATCTGGGACGTTGATGGCAGAGTCAGAGGTGTAGATCTGGGGGATTCTCGTTTCCAGTTTGATTTTGTCTCTGAAATCGATATCCAGAAGGTGTTGAGCAAGCGCCCCTGTCAAAGTAAAAGTAAAATGTCGCCTCGACAGAGCAGTTGAGAATGAAGAATGGCTCCACCTATTTTCCCACACAAATATGGAGTATATGAAACTTTGGGGTTCGGACCATAGACCGGTGTTGGCACGTGTCCAATCTAGCATACACACACAAAAAAGAGCTTTAGGTTCGATAACCGTTGGGTGGGGAACCCAGGTTTCAAGGAAGCAATGTTATCGGGTTGGGGTCCTCCTGATAACTATCCTCGTCGGGATATACATCAAAAATTATCCTCATGCCGTAGAACTATTTCCCGATGGAAAATGACGTTGCCAACAAACACAGCAAAGATGATCGAGGTTTTAAAAGAACAGATAGATATAGTACAAGCTGATGACGATACCAGTCTAGAAGAAATAGAAGAGCTAATGAGAAGACTCATTGAAGCGTTCCGCGAAGAAGAAACTTTTTGGAGACAAAAGAGTAGAGAGACATGGCATACGAAGGGAGATAGGAATACCAAATACTACCATGCGATCACAAACCAAAGGAGGGCTCGAAACCGGATTATATCCCTAAAGGATAAAAACGGTTTGTGGGTTGAAAGTGCAAGAGAGATTGAGAAGGTAGCAACCCAATATTTCAAAGATCTTTTCACCTCCTCATCCCCAACGGACCCAATGGATTCACTCCGGTTTATTACCGAGAAAGTCTCTGGAACCACTAATTCTCTTCTCCTTTCAGATCCCTCAGATGAGGAGATACGAGCAGCCCTCTTCGATATAAAACCAGATAAAGTTCCGGGGCCAGATGGTATGACGAGTAGATTTTACCAAAACTTTTGGTCAATCACGCGTCAGGATATAACAAAATTAGTTAAAGGTTTTTTTGCGACCGGGAAATTTGACCCAAGACTGAACCAGACTAACATTTGTCTGATTCCTAAGAGTGATAGACCGAGAACGATGGCGGAGTTCCGACCGATTATCTTATGCAATGTGACTTATAAGATTATCTCCAAAATTTTATGTAAAAGACTCAAGAGAGTACTCCCGAATTTGATTTCGGAGACCCAATCAGCCTTTATGGCTAGACGTTTGATCACAGATAACATCTTACTAGCACAAGAAAACTTCCACGCCCTTCGTACTAATCCCATGTGCCAATCAAAATACATGGCGATAAAGACATATATGAGCAAAGCATATGATAGAGTGGAATGGAGCTTTTTAGAGGCTCTGATGCTTAAGCTAGGTTTCGCTCAGAAATGGCTGAAGCTTTTAATGTTTTGCATTTCGTCTGTCTCCTATCGAGTCATCATTAACGGAGAAGCTAAAGGGAGGATAAAACCATCGAGAGGACTTCGGCAAGGATACCCCTTATCACCATTCCTCTTCATACTCTGCACATAAGCTCTCATCTCCCTCCTTAAGGGAGCAGAAGAAGAAGATCGTATCACAAGGATCGCAAGATCTAGCCCAACGGTGTCACACCTTCTCTTTGCTGATGACACCCTTTTCTTCTGTAATGCGAACGTCCTGCAGAGTGCAGAGATTTTAAATATTATAAAGACTTATTGAGACGCTTCTGGCCAGTTTCTTAACTCGGCGAAATCTTCTATCCAATTTGGGAGTAAAGTGAAACCTTTTGTTAAACGGGAGATCAAGAGAGCAATAGGCATAAATAATGAAGGAGGGATGGGCAAGTATTTGGGTCTCCCCGAAAAGATTTGTGGTTAAAGGAGGATGGAAGTTTTTCGTTTGTCCAAGACCGCTTGTACAACAGGACTAACTCATGGTCGGCAAAATTCTTATCAAAAGGTGGCAAAGAGATCCAAATCAAATCAGTGGCTCAAGCGGTTCCGACTTATGTTATGTCGTGCTACCTTCTTCCCCAAGACACGATAGATAAACTTAGGAGCGCTATCTCAAATTTTTGGTGGAGCTCGAAACAAAACAGTAGAGGCCTTCCTTGGATAGCATGGGATAAAATATGTTCCCCAAAAGAGTTGGGTGGGCTGGGTTTCCGCGACTTGTGAGATTTCAATCTAGCCCTTCTAGCCAAACAATTATGTCGACTTATCCAATTTCCCTCATCCCTTCTAGCTACGGTCTTGAGGGGACGATACTATAAACTATCGAACCCCTTGGGTAAAATTTTTTTTTTATTCCCCATCACTTGGATGGCAGAGCATCATGGCGGCAAAATCTCTACTTCGGAGTTGACTCCGAAAGACGATAGGATCCGGCTACAACACTGAGGTGTGGAATGAGCCGTGGATACCCGATGTTCCGGCAAGGCCGGCGAGACCCGCCAACCCGGATATACTCAGAGGAAACCAGTTCTTGGTACATAACCTAATAGTACAAGATACAAAAGAATGGGATGAGAGGCTTCTTGGGGTCTTAATTCACTCTGACGATATTCCCCTGATACTAGGGTTGCGCCCCAGTCGGGTATTCACTCTCGATGGTTATGCATGGAGTCATTCGAAATCAGGAGCCTATACAGTTAAATCCGGATACCACCAAGCGAGATTGACTAGGATAAATCAAGAGATCCAAGGAGCCCTTGAACCAAGCATTACTACACTTCTTAGCCAAGTTTGGAAGGTCCAGACAGCAAGCTAACTACAGCACTTTATGTGGCAAGCTTTGTCGGGTTGTGTGGCCACATGTGAGCGCCTTAGATATCGACATATTGGGGTGGACGCAACATGCCCAAGGTGTGGAGCTTCAGAAGAGACTATTAATCATCTCCTATTCGAATGCCCCCTGCTTTACAAGTTTGGGCTCTATCAGAATTTCTGTCACTTCCGGGTTACTTCCCGTGCACGTCTCTATACCAAAATATGGATTTCCTATTTTGGAAAGGAAAGGGATCTACCCGGACCTAAAAAGGATATTTATCCTTGGATTTTGTGGTATATCTGGAAAGCAAGAAATGTCAAAGTTTTTGATGGCAAAGAAGTTTTACCGACGGATACCCTTCAGTTAGCCTCTCTCGAGGCGGAGAGTTGGAGGTCGGCGAACCAGAATGTGCTTGAAGAAGAGAAGGAATCCCTCGTACCTTCAGATATCTCAAGCCTCCTACCTATGACCCCCAGAGCCCCGACTTGTCAAATCTATGCCTCGTGGATCGATCATGGACCAGTTAGTGGCCTAGGGTGGTACTTTGAGGATGGCTCGGGATGTCCCCTTTATGGTCTGAAGGGATGTCGGAGGAGCCTCTCCATGCAGAGCTTGAAGGACTTCTTTGGGCAATATTTTAAAGATCTTTTCACCTCCTCATCCCCAACGGACCCAAAGGATTCACTCCGGTTTATTATCAAGAAAGTCTCCGGAACCACTAATTCTCTTCTCCTTTCAGACCCTCAGATGAGGAGATACGAGCGGCCCTCTTCGATATAAAACCAGATAAAGATCCGGGGCCAGATGGTATGACGAGTAGATTTTACCAAAACTTTTGGTCAATCACGCGTCAGGATATAACAAAATTAGTTAAAGGTTTTCTTGCGACCGGGAAATTAGACCCAAGACGGAACCTGACTAACATTTGTCTGATTCCTAAGAGTGATAGACCGAGAACGATGGCGGAGTTCCGACCGATAAGCTTATGCAATGTGACTTATAAGATTATCTCCAAACTTTTATGTAAAAGACTCAAGAGAGTACTCCCGAATTTGNTATGCATGGAGTCATTCGAAATCAGGAGCCTATACAGTTAAATCCGGATACCACCAAGCGAGATTGACTAGGATAAATCAAGAGATCCAAGGAGCCCTTGAACCAAGCATTACTACACTTCTTAGCCAAGTTTGGAAGGTCCAGACAGCAAGCTAACTACAGCACTTTATGTGGCAAGCTTTGTCGGGTTGTGTGGCCACATGTGAGCGCCTTAGATATCGACATATTGGGGTGGACGCAACATGCCCAAGGTGTGGAGCTTCAGAAGAGACTATTAATCATCTCCTATTCGAATGCCCCCTGCTTTACAAGTTTGGGCTCTATCAGAATTTCTGTCACTTCCGGGTTACTTCCCGTGCACGTCTCTATACCAAAATATGGATTTCCTATTTTGGAAAGGAAAGGGATCTACCCGGACCTAAAAAGGATATTTATCCTTGAATTTTGTGGTATATCTGGAAAGCAAGAAATGTCAAAGGTTTTGATGGCAAAGAAGTTTTACCGACGGATACCCTTCAGTTAGCCTCTCTCGAGGCGGAGAGTTGGAGGTCGGCGAACCAAAAGGTGCTTGAAGAAGAGAAGGAATCCCTCGTACGTTCAGATATCTCAAGCCTCCTACCTATGACCCCCAGAGCCCCGACTTGTCAAATTGATGCCTCGTGGATCGATCATGGACCAGTTAGTGGCCTAGGGTGGTACTTTGAGGATGGCTCGGGATGTCCCCTTTATGGTCTGAAGGGATGTCGGAGGAGCCTATCGCCTCTCCATGCAGAGCTTGAAGGACTTCTTTGGGCAATGTCTTGCCTGAAGGATAGGGGCTTCGTCTCGGTGAGATTCGAGACGGATTGTTCAGATTTGATCAAGATGGTGGAAGACCCAATCGATTGGTCTGCTTTTACATCGGAACTAGACTACTTGGAATCTATGAGAACGGAGTTAGACTTCTTTAGCTTATGTTTTATCCCCCGTCTTCTTAATGTCTGTGTCGATACCTTTGCTAAGGGTGCACGAGCACGAGGAGTTCTTTTTCTCATATAAGTCATAACGAACCGGCTTGCCTTGTTCGCCAGGCCAGAACACCTTGATTTAATTTATGGAGTTTGTTGACAAAAAAAAAAAAAAAAAATAATTCTCTGGTCATACATATTATAACTTCAAACATTATATAATTGAACTATTTTGACTAAGGCTTGATCCAACATGAATCCTATATTACTCATAAATATTATTAACATACACACAAAACTAATTAATTTATTTTAATTGCAAATCATTTGAAAATCATGTTTAATAAAATAGTTTATTCAAATATGAAACTTGTCATAAGTTTTCTCTTCTGTTAGGCGATCCAAAAGACGATCATAAGATTTCAAACTTCTTTTTGTTGGCTCTGCAAGTTTTTTTTTTAATTCAGTTTTTTCTTTCATTTCTAAAATAATTCGAATAGATGTATTTTTGAGAAATATTCTACACCGATCTGTTCTCTTCCTTTTGATGGTGGCGGAGGTCTAGTTTGAGATTTTACCGGACACATCGAATTTCCGATCTGTTTTTCAATTTCCGATCTTGTCGCTGGTAGATTTGAAATCAAAAGGAAATAAAACACATCTATGGTGTTTCGACCAGCGAATTTGGGATCCGGGCATAACTTATTTATGGAGAAACGAATCAGTACAAGAGAAGATTTTGAGTATCATTAATAAAATTAGACGAGTATGGAGTTTCATCCAAGAGATGATAGCCAAGAACGACGATCTCATCATTTCTTGATTGATTCTAGAGAAGGAAAGAAATGGGTTTAATAACATGTTGGCAAGTTAGAAATTCGCTTTTTATCGTTTTTTTAATATTTGGTTATGTATTTGTTGATGTGCTTTTCAATATTTGGTATGTATTTGTTGATATGTATTTGGATTTGTTTGTTATTCTGGATTTATAACTCTTTTATACAATTTGAAAATGTTAAAAACAAAACTTTCCATAAATTCATCCAGATAATACCAATTGAGTGTATCTTCAGTTCTGGTCCGGGTCCAGTTATGGCTCAGTTTGGATATGATGCCGACATCGATACTCTATGTCCAAAGAGAGGCCCATGGTTTAATGTCCAAGTCATATTGTCCTAAGACCGACGCGCTTGTTCTTGTCAATTCTCGTTTGATATAAAGAATTGACAAGAAAGAGTCGTGTTGGTCTTCAGACTGGAATAAGAATCAGTAAGTCTTTTGGATCACAATTTTTTTTCACCAACGCCCCAAAGGTAAAGCCATCATCGTTGCACGTAAATTGTGCTTTCTTTGGTTTACAAATTTTCCAATTTAACTGATTCCCAATATATTTAGCCTCTTCTTCATCACAAAGTTTGACGAGGAGATTGACAACTTCATCTTCAATTTCCAGCAATTGTCATGATATTTGTCCCCCATGGTCAGCACAAACAATGAAAAAGGAATCGAACATAGACACATGATATAAATAGATTAAGGGAAGAGACGGTTGTTGAGAACAGTCAGTTTTAAAAAAAAAATATGTTAAATTAATTCAAAGAAAAAATTATTTTACATCAAATGCATTTATAGTTTGAGAAAATTGAAAGAAAAATACAATCGAGCTTTAGCTGAAACTAGCAAACAAGGCCTGTAGACCCTCATCGTATCGTCTGTCTCCTGATCCTTTGATCAAGAGGAGTTGATTTCGGATCTGCTTATCAATGAATTTGATGATTATGGCGGGAGAAGTCGACACCTTTCTATGTCTTCGTGCGTTTTGTTCCCTCCAAATGGTGTGAATCGTAACTTGGAAGACATATTTGGCAAGAAATCTTTGGATACGGGCCACACTTGAATCCGTAATGTAGTTGACAATGACTTGCCAATCCGACGAGATCCACTCTCCAACGGTTTATGACGAAGACGAGGCCCAACCATTGAATATTTTCAGCAAACTTCGGATGCAAATGGTTATCTAAATAAATATTGAAAAAATGAATGTAATTTTTTTTTTTTTTTTGAAAACGATGAATGTAATTTCGGTTCGATGAATCTGGCCTTGTTTATTTCGAGATGGATATCCCGTCTTGACCCGTATGAGTCTTAAATTTTCTATTTCATTTCTAATCTTCCCCAAATAATTATTTATTCGAAATCATTTATTTTATTCAAACAACTACGATAAAGATACGAGAAATGAACGAAGATAACAAAGCATATTTTAATTCCCCGTTTAAAAATTAAAAATTTAAACGTGTTATATAATTTCTCAATTTTTTAAAAAATTATCTAAAATATGGGTCCCATTGATATTCCAAATTATTAAAAGTTTGAAAAAAAATTAGGTAAAATAATTTATCTAATATATAGTTCCGTTTCTTATCGTTTTCCTTTTACCAATATTTTTTTCCGAAATGTGCAAAATTAGTTGAATCTATTTCGTTTTATAATTATGTTTTCTTTTAAATTACTTATAAATGTTCAATTCTTGATCTTGTTATGGGCTGTTGAAAGCATTTAAAGTCATCGGGTGACAAGAGTGATTTTCGGTTCCGAATAAGGAGTTTTGGTGAATGTCGTTAACAGGCTTCAGACGTGGCCTTCTTTTGCGTTCCAGGTTTCAATTAAACCTTTTAGAATCTTATTTTTTGGACGAACTGACAGAATACAGTTGTTCGCCCTAGTTTTCTCTCAGGCACGAAGCCCGAGGAAAGCTTTTTTCTTTCTTCTTCGCGTCGGTTCTCACCGGCGACGATTTTCCCACCCCAACCGATGCCAAGCCTCACGCCAGGAATCGAGACACCACCGGCTTTCGGCCTCACGCCGCTAGCTGAGAAATCATCTCCGTCGGCTAGCACCGTTGCTCTTCCTTTGGAGACTCCAGTTCGAGGTGAAGAAGAGGCGCCCGATCCACCTGTTCCACCTGACCTGCCGGACTCTCCCGTCGTTTCCCCCACATGCGGCTCTCCTTTCCTATCAGTCCCCCCGGTTTTGTGGCTGGTTTCAGATCTAGATCTGCTTTTCAGTTTTGCTCTTAGCTTCCTAGATCTGGGTGTTGATTCAGTCTCTTTTGTGTCCTCCAGTGACAACTCTTTTGCCTCAGTGCGACTCATTACTGCAGTATGCAGGCTCTTTCCAGAAGTCACCAGGTTAGCATCTAGTATTTTTGCCTCTTTTAGTGCCTTCTCCCAAATCTGTCGGATTTGTAGGGTTTTTAAAGTTGAGATGGGTAAAAGTTTAGCTAGCCTCTTAAGGTGGATTTGTGAGACTCGTCTATTCACAATTGCGCTGGTTCTTAGCAAGGATTCAGTTAATCGTGTGCCTTGTTTGTGGTTGGTCTTTCTTTGCCATTACTACTCCTTTATGGAGATATTTGTTGTATCAATTTCCCCTTGTGGTGGGAAACTCTTTGTTGCAGGGATTAAGATCTTCAGTGTTGGTAAGTTCGCTGACTCTTCTCATTTGGGAAAGCTGGTTTCTCAAGCCCCTGAAGTTCCCTTGCGGAACGGTTCGATTGTTAGCCGTTTTGTCATTGCTATGTTGATAGCAAAAGCCGAAGCTTTGGCATTTAATTTTTTGGGCTAATGGGCCTCGAAAAATTTGGGCAAAATTGTGAAGAGAAATTGGATGGAATTTGAAGAGGCAAAACTTGGTTTTGTCCCATATTGGAAATAAGAGGAAAAATCCTCTAGTATATATAGATATGAGACTTAGTCTTAATCAAAATGGTGTGCATTGGAGAAAGCGGACAGCCCTCGCGCACAGCCGCCTAGCCGGGCCGGGCACGGGCGCGGTTGTGCGGTTGTGCGGTTTTGCGGATTTGCGGAAAGGGCCTTCGGGCCTAAGGCGGTTATTCTTTTGGGCCAAATTCTAATTATGAATTTTTGAGCCCAACAAAAAAAAAAAATTCTTGTGGTTAAAACCGCACCCAACCGTCGGCCGCCCGCAATCCCAAAAATTACGGATTAAATTCTGAAAATAAAATAAAACGCACCCAACTCGGCCTCCCGCAATTACGGTTTTTTCGGGAAATATTTTTTCCCTTTCTCCATCTATAAATACGGAGCTCGACTCTCTCATTTTCCACACTTTTTCTCACTCCGAAAATATTCTTCAATCCCTCTTTTGTAAATCGTAAGTCTCGAGAGTTTTTTCGTATAGTTCTATAGTTCGCGGATTTCGTTTCGAGTGTTGCGAAACGATCTCGTATCGGTTGTATCTTGGGATTCAAAAATCGTGTATATCCGCCTCACTACGGGCGATTTATTGAGTTACGGAAAGAGTTTTTTCTCGCCTCCGATATTCGGATTTCTTCTCAAAGATCCGTTTTCCGTTTTCTCGTTTTCTCCCTTTTCCTTACTTGTTCGTTTATCGATTTTATTACCCTTAAAATCTTATTCCGGTTTTGCGGTTCCTACAATTGTAACTCAATAAATCCGTTCTTACTCTTTCACTAAAAACGGATTAACTTTCTACGGTTTCTTCAAAAATCGATTGCCAAAAAACGTTTCTAAATCGTTTTTTGTAAACAAAAAAAAAAAAAAAAAAAATTGGTTTTGCAAATGCTAATTTAGAGATTCCGCGATACGTTTTTTTTAAAGAGAAAAAAAAAATTGGTTTTGCGAACGCTAATTTAGCGATTCCGCGAAACGTTTTTTTTTAAGAGTAACAAAAAAAAATTGGTTTTACGAACGCTAATCTAGCGATTCCGCGAAACGATTTTTTTTTATTCGGTTTCTACAAACGGTTCCAACGTTTCGCACACGATAAAACCGAGATTGCTAAACAACCGTTGTTTGATTTTAATAAATCATTTACTGAACTTTCGTTCAAGTCAATTTGTAGCTGATTCATTTGTTTACTTGTGAAACAGATGGCTACCGGTACGTCGATTGTGTTTGATCAAACACCAAACGCGTTTAGAACTGTGGGTGCGAATGACGTCGACGAGTCGACACGCCGAATTCTGTTTGGAGATGGTCTTCCTACGGCTACAACACAAAACGTTGTCTACCCTGTGATTAATGCGATCCCTGCAGTTGCAGTCAAGGACTTATGCCGGATCATTTTGACGGAAAAGGTTTCAAAACGTGGCAACTGAAGATGCATTTCTTCTTGACAAACATGAAATTTTATAAGTTTCTGAAGGAAGACCCACCTGTCCTTCCAGAAGGAAACACATGTGCATACACTCCCGCAAGTGTGGAAGCCTGGATTCATGGGGACTTTGTGTGTAGAGGCTGGATCTTAGGACGCCTCAGTGACCAACTATACCTCGTTTACAGTATGGAAAAAACATCCAAGTCATTGTGGCTGGCTCTGGAGAAGAAGTACAAATATGAAGATGCTGGATGTCAGAAATATGCGGTTGCAAAATTTCTCGACTTCCAAATGGTGGATTCCAAACCAATCATGGATCAATTGGAGGCACTCCAATTGATTTGCCATGACATAGCTGCTGAGGGAATGTCACTCGGCGAGATCTTCACCGTTAACCGCTTCATCGAGAAGCTACCTCCGGGTTGGCTAGATTTCAAAAAGTACCTCAAGCATAAGCGGAAGGCGATGACTCTCCAAGAAGTCATCACCAGGCTGCAAATGGAAAACCGAAACCGTGAGGCAAACAGCTTACAATTCCAGCAGCATAACGTTAATGTGGCAACCCATAGGGGTAAAGGAAGAGGCAAGGTTGTGGCTAGTGGAAGCATTCCTTTTAAACCAAGGTCATCCACAAACATCAAGAAGCGCAATAACGCTCAACCAAAGTTCAAAGGGAAATGCCACAAATGTAACAAGATTGGTCACAAGAGTGACGTATGTCGCAGCAAGCCCAAAGACAACGGGAAAGCTCAAGCCAACTTAACGGAAGAGGACCTGTGCGATGTGGTCTCGGAAGTCAACATGGTGGAAGACAACCCGAAAGAATGGTGGTACGACACTGGTGCAACTACCCATATTTGTATTGAACGTACAATGTTCAGCACTTACCAGAAGAGTACTTCGCCCGAACAGCTGTTTATCGGGAACTCTGCTTTCTTCAGAATATTTGGTCGTGGAAAATTTGTCCTGAAAATGACATCGGAGAAGGAACTGACCCTTCAGAATGTCAAACATGTGCCTGACATGAGGAAGAACCTGATCTCCGGCACTCTGATGAGCAAGGCCGGATTTGCTGTTAACCTTTAGGCGGACAAACTCGTCTTGAAGAAATTTGGTGTGTTTGTTGGCAGGGGATATGAGAAAAATGGACTGATCAAGATGTGTGTCACGACAGTCCTACGCAACAAAGATGCTTCTAGCTCTAATAATGTAGTTGCAAATAATGTTGTTGCTAATACTGTTGCTTCAGTTTCTAATGTTGCTGAATCTGTTTCAAAGATTTCCATCAATGAGAACAACCCTGTTACTTATTTGCTTGAGTCATTTGATATTTGGCACGAAAGATTAGGACATGTGAATTGCAAATCTATAAAAAAATTAATGAACTTGAACCTAATCCTGAAATGTAAAACAAGCAAAGAAAAATGTGAAGTGTGCGTTCAGGTCAAACTCACAAAAATGCCATCACCTCGTGCTGAAAGAACAACAGAACCTCTAGGTTTAATACATACAGATTTGTGTGATTTAAAATATGCACCAACTAGATGCGGTAAAAAGTATTTTGTAATGTTCATAGACGATCATACAAAATATTGTTACGTGTATTTGTTACGTAGCAAAGATGAAACCTTGGAAAAATTCAAGGAATATAAGCGTGAAGTCGAAAATCAGGTTATAAAACCATTAAAATAGTTAGAAGTGATAGAGGAGGCGAATATGATGGACCGTTTAATGCCTTCTGTCGAGAACATGGGATTATCCATCAAACTACCGCTCCTTACTCACCGGAATCTAACGGAGTTGCGGAACGAAAAAACCGAACTCTTAAAGAAATGATGAATGTGATGTTGCAGGAATCCGGGTTAGCCCAAGACATGTGAGGGGAAGCGTTGCTTACCACAAATTATATCCTCAATAAAATTCCACACAAAGTTACGGGAAAAACTCCTTACGAACTTTGGAAAGGTAGTCCACCATCGTATAAATACTTGAAAGTGTGGGGGTGCCTAGCAAAAGTTGCGGTACCACTTCCAAAAAAGGTCACAATCGGACCAAAAACGGTGGATTGTATCTTCATTGGGTATGCACACAATAGTAGTGCTTATCGGTTTCTGGTTCATAAATCCGATATAATGGGTATTCACGTCAATACAACCATGGAATCAAGAAACGCTTCTTTCTATGAACACGTGTTTCCTTGCAAGGTTAAACAAAACTCAAACGAACTCGTGAAGAAGGAGACACAATCACCTCCGGAAATAAGGCAAGCATTTTTTGCACTTCATCGGATGTTGCAGAAGATGCACAAGATGGGCCCAGACGTAGCAAAAGAGCTCGTAAAGAAAAATCTTACGGTGAAGATTTTTTAATGGTCTTTCTTACAGAGAATGAACCAAGAGCGTTCTCCGAAGCCATGTCTACACCAGACTCTCCTTCATGGAAGGAAGCCGTTAACACTGAGTTCGACTCTATTATGCAAAATCATACATATGAGATAACGGACCTACCGACAGGGTTTAAACCTTTGGGGTGTAAATGGATTTTCAAAACAAAATTGAAAACGATGGCTCAATAGAGAAGTACAAGGCTAGGCTTGTAGTGCAAGGATTCCGACAAAAAGAAGGCTTGGATTTCTTTTTGACACATATTCCCCAGTAACGAGAATAACCTCTATAAGAATGTTAACAAGTATAGCTGCTTTAAGGGACCTAGAAATCCATCAAATGGATGTTAAAACTGTTTTTCTAAATGGCGATTTAGAAGAAGAGATTTATATGAAACAACCAGAAGGTTTTGTCGTGCCCGGACAGGAGCATAAAGTATGTCGATTTGTGAAGTCGTTATACGGACTTAAATAAGCTCCGAAACAGTGGCATGAAATTTTTGACAATGTAATGATATCAAATGGTTTCAGCATAAATGAATGTGACAAGTGCATCTACATAAAATGTACTCCACAAGGATACATTATGCTATGTTTATACGTGGATGACATGCTCATTCTCGGAAGCACAAAAGATTTAATCAATCAAACTAAACAATTGCTAAAAAGCAAGTTAGATAAGAAAGATATGGGAATCGCAGATGTAATTCTAGGAATTCAAATAACTAGAAATTATGACGGGATCATAATGTCTCAAGGTCATTATGCTGAAAAGATACTTGAGAGGTTTTAAAACTACTCAAATGGAACAGCAAAAACTCCAGTAGATTCTCAACTTCACCTTCAAAAGAATTCAGGTGAAGCGGTATCACAACTAGAGTATGCAAGAGTGATCGGAAGTCTGATATACTTAACAAACTGTACTAGACCTGATCTAGCACATGCAGTAAATGTGCTAAGTCGGTATACAAGCAATCCGGGACATAAACATTGGAAAGCTATAACTAGAGTATTCAACTACTTTCGTTATACCAAAAATTCTGGTCTTCACTATGGTAAAGAACCAGCAGTCTTAGAAGGATAGAGTGAGGCAAACTGGATTTTCGATTCTAAGAACTCAAAATCCACGAGTGGATATGTCTTTACACTTGGAGGTGGAGCGGTGTCCTGGAAATCTTCCAAACAAACTATGTTAACTAGATCGACCATGAAATCTGAGTTTATAGCGCTAGATAAAGCCGCAGAGGAAGCAGAGTGGCTTCGAAATTTTCTGGAAGATATACCGATGTGGGAGAAACCAGTGCCAGCATTACGTGTACACTGTGATAGTCAATCAGCTATAGCTCAGGCATTGAATAATCTCTACAATGGTAAATCTCGTCATATTAGGAGACGACATAAAACCATTAAGCATTTGATCTCAAGTGGTGTAATCACGATTGATTATATCAAATCGGCTGACAACCTAGCGGATCCATTTACTAAAGGTTTGTCACGAGATCAAGTTGAAAAATCATCAAGAGGAATGGGTTTAAAGCCTATGAATTAAGACGAAGTTTGATGGAAACCCCACCTAAGTGATTGGAGATCCCAAGATCTAGGTTCAAAGGGAAAACTCAATCAAACAAAATCTAAAAAGAGCACTGTGAGACTTCAATCTCTCCATAGTTCCTAGGATGATAAACAATGTTATAAACCTGTACGTGACAAGGTTAAGCATTAGCTTCTATTGATTCCACAACTTTGTTATAGTAGAGTATAACAGGATACTTATGAATAAAAAGTTAATGGCATGTCACCTAGTGAATGTGAAATACAGCCGTTTCTAGGAGAATACAAGTGAGGCTACATTCTCCAAGTTCACTCACGAATAACCAAGTAAGTTCAAGGTCAAAATGAACACAATAGAGAACTTAGTTCTACGAGAAATGAAACTGTATTATATTTGTTGTCTCGGTTTACATAAATATTCGGGTGGTTCAAGACATCATGTTCACCTCCTGGCCAAGTAAACCCGATATATAATAAAAATGAGTGGTTCAAAGCTGAAAATGCTACTTACTCAAATACAGTGAATTTTCGTTTAAACTCTCGAAAAGTCCGTCTGTCTGGTCAGTAGAGTCTAGTAAAGTCAGTCGAGTCTTCATATGTTTAGAGCCATTACTATTCATGTGGGGGATTGTTTGATCTAATTTTTTGGGCTAATGGGCCTTGAAAAATTTGGGCAAAATTGTGAAGAGAAATGGGATGGAATTTGAAGAGGCAAAACTTGGTTTTGTCCCACATTGAAAATAAGAGGAAAAATCCTCTAGTATATATAGATATGAGACTTAGTCTTGTACAAAATGGTGTGCATGGGAGAGAGCGAACAGCCCTCGCGCACCGCGGGCGCTGGCGCGGGCACAGGCACGGGCACGGGCTCTGTTCGCGGTTGTGCGGTTGTGCGGTTTTGCGGTTTTGCGGTTTTGCGGAATGGGCCTAGGCGGTTATTAATCTTTTCGGCCAAATTCTGATTTTTAATTTTTGAGCCCAACAAAAAAAAAAATCTTGTGGTTAAAACCGCACCCAACTGTCGGCCGCCCGCAATCCCGAAAATTACGGATTAAATTCTGAAAATAAAATAAAATGCACCCAACTCGGCCACCCGCAATTCCGGTTTTTTCGGAAATTGTTTTTTCCCTTTCTCCATCTATAAATACGGAGTTCGACTCTCTCATTTTCCACACTTTTTCTCACTCCGAAAATATTCTTCAATCCCTATTATGTAAATCGTAAGTCTCGAGAGTTTTTTCGTACAGTTCTATAGTTCGCGGATTTCGTTTTGAGTGTTGCGAAACGATCTCGTATCGGTTGTATCTTCGGATTCAAAAATCGTGTATATCCGTCTCACTACGGGCGATTTATTGAGTTACGGAAAGAGTTTTTCCTCGCCTCCGATATTCAGATTTCTTCTCAAAGATCTGTTTTCCGTTTTCTCGTTTTCTCCATTTTTCTTACTTGTTCGTTTATCGATTTTATTACCCTTAAAATCTTATTCTGGTTTTACGGTTCCTACATTGCTGGTGTTGGAGGAAGTCATTTCGGTCATGCAAGTGTTCTTGGACCCCAGATCCTTGTAAAACTCTTCAAGTCATTTGAAGCCACCGTTGAGATAATGGGAATTCTGATCGGGATCATCATTTTCCATCTCCGGATTATCTTTTTGTTGTTTGCATTAGTCTCTCGTACTGCTTTTGTTTATGCAGTTTATTTAGCAATTAGTGCTTTGTTTCATTTATCTTGTAATGAAGGCTAATACTGGGTTTTTTTTAATCTATAATATCATCGTTTGTCCCAAAAAAAAAAAAAAAAAATCTTATTTTTAGGATTGGAGTTTAGTAGTGGTTGTTCGCAGCTCGATTAGAGAGGCTCGTCTCATTGCTAAAAGTGTCTTGGTGGAATCGAGAGGGCAATCGTATGTTGCTTCGGGTAGCCCACGTTGGCTTCGCTATGTCTTTGACGATGAAAGCGTTCAACCATCTTATTAGACCATCTCCATTGGTAGATACCCATATGGGTTTTTTAAACATTTTTTAATATTATTTTTTTTTCTTTTTTGTTTTAAGAACCTTAAATTTGATTTTGATTTTTTTGCTCTTCCATTGGTAAAACTCTAAAGGGGTTTTTAACAAAAAAAAAAATTATATTATAACATAAGAAATGTGTAGAAAAAATGAGAGAAACAGAGAAATTACAAATGATCCAGCTTGCTCTTGATATTCACTCAAGCTTCGATACACACCAAGAAGACGGTGAAGCAAGCGAAGGGTCAACAGGTCTTCACGAGGATGAAATTTGTGAGTGGGTGGAACCGGCGGTTTTCTCCTCATGTTGTCGAGATAACTCCTTGCCTTTTCATTACGAATCTGCAACAAAAAATACATTGATCATCATTACAAGATAAAATAATCGAACCCTGATCTAGTAAAGTTATAGCACAAACCATCAAACACATCCTCGTCATAAACACATCCTAGGAAAACACAACATTCATCAATTCAACCTACTTCACAGATGAAAGGAAAACACAACTAGCTCATTGCAATTTCAAGAAATTTCATAAAAACTAACGCACAAAACCATCAAACCAGTATCTAATCGAATGAATCTTAACCAGTTTTTAAGAAGTCGCAAAAGAAGCTTCAATTACAAAACACATACAATGGAATGTAGTAGATAGGTGCAAAAGAAGCTTCAACAAACATAGAAGATGATTGCCTTAAATTAGTCTATAACTACGCAAAAGAGGCAGGACATGAGACATCAACAAGATACTGCCAAAGCTTAATGATTTATAAATATGTGAAAGAGATTAAACATGAGATTCATAAGCATGGTCAGACAAATTACAAAAGATAACTACATAAAACTCAAAAAACATACAAAATACAGAGTTGCAGTGAATAAGAAAAACGGAAGCAGAATATTCTCAAGTAAGCAACTGATACATCAAGCAATCAATTCGTCCCCTTAATTCTTGGATCATATACATACAAAAACCAAAGAAAGACTTCAAAAAAGGAAGGAAACAGAGTTGCAGTGATTACCAGGTAGAGAATAGAATCGTGCTTAGTCAACTTCAATCTACCGCTAATCCTCTCCGATGCGAACTATGTGGGATGAATTGCGACATTATCCTTCAGATATATCAATTCAGCGCCTCCGTGATCACTAGATGAATTTCTCTTCTCGATGTCGCACCGCTACATGCTAGCCGATCCCTGAAACAAAATCGGGAAACAATGAACGCCACCTTCGGAACTCTGTCGTACGGATACTCGTCCTTCACCGGAACCATCGACGCTCTCCAGAACAGCTCATCGTCACTCATCTCGTGGCTCAGATTCTCTGGCCGAACAAACCCATCGATGCTCCAGCAATCTCGATCCTTCGGTTTCTCCGCCGTCTTGCACATAGACATCTTGCGAATTGATGTAGAGATGAATCGCTTCATCAATCGGACATCTCGTCCACCTTCGCCATTGAAGACGGCGATTCGGAGAAGAAGGGCTTCGTTTGTATCGGAAAAACAGAAGAAAGAAACAAAAAAAATTCCTTTTTTATTCTTTAAACACAACCAACAAATCATTGACACGTTAGGGTCTTTAATATTTTCTAAAAACTCTTCCCTAAGATACGTTTGCTAACTTAATAATCTATTAATCATTTTTTTAATTGTTTTTGTCTTTAAAAACTCTTTAAGAAACCGGTTAAATACCCCGATGGAGATGCTCTTAACTCCTGTGTTGGCAAAGTCTGTTGGGTGAGATGGTGGTGTTCCTTACTATGTGGTTATTAATTTTTGTGTACAGATTTTTACCCCTGTTGCCTCCTTTGCGGGGTATATATTGGTAATCTTGTTGTAAAAACCTTCAGTTACAAGTTCTAATATTATTTATTATTCAGATGACAAAAAAAAAAAAAAAATGAATTGAAACATTTTTTCCAAAAAATGTTCAATTCTACTCTACTTTTTTTGTTAAAACAATTCTAATCTATTTATTTTTATTCTTCTAAATATATGCAACCATTTGCACTCGAAATTGTGTAACGAAGCAACAACTTCAATATTCTTTACTCCAACTAAAGATAAAATCCAAATACATTTGAGAAATAATTACAAAGATATAACATTAGTAAACAACAAAATAAAGCCGATGGTAAATCAAATAAACAAAATACGGACATGTAGAGTTAAAAAAAAATTGCAGAAAACCCAGAAAGACGCTCTCATCATCCTTCGCTTTACAAATTTTTCCTTTTTCTAAACGATTTTTTTCATCACCATCCGTTGTCGCGACACTTTATCTACACACTGAAAAAATCTCCGTATTCACAAAATCAAATCGGAACGAGTGATTCAGTTGACAGAACCGAGTCGACTCATCCGAGTGAGTTTTCCCTGCTGAGTCTCGCGTTCATTTTCGCTCTCAGCTCTTTCCCAGATTCCACCAGTTCCATCTCCGGAACTTCTTCACATCCATTGTCCCAGTTCCCAAGCTCCTTTAATCCCGGCCATGTTCGTCCCTGAGTCGGACACAGAGAAGACGAAAAATGTAACCCGAGGCTAGATCTCATAGGTGAGTTCCATGAACCTCCGTTCAACTGCAATTTCCTCATAGACGCGATAAGTTCACCGGTGCTCGGAGAAAGCGGCGGGGACTCCGACGGTGGAGAAAACGGAGGAGAGATTAAGATCGAAGTGGGAGAAGTAGCTATTGCTGATTTCGACATGTGAGATTCAAATCGGTTACGAATCGAGGATAATCCGAGATCTGGCTCTCCCGAATTCACCAAAACACGTAACTGCTCCGGCGTATGAGCGAAGAAACAGATTCTTCTCCGGCAACTCGTCCCGTCTTTACACGGCTGAGTTCTGTAACGAGCGGGATGTAGCCAACACTCGAAAACACCATGAGCGAACTCACATGAATCACCTCTTCTACAACTTCCTTTACGAAACTCAGGACAAGCCGTGCCTGAGTAATGATACTTCCTCGGATCGCGTCTTCGGGCTTTCTCTCCGGGATGCGCAAACGGACACTCGGTCCAGTCGTGAGACCGGCCACGCGAGCATCGCCGGATCTTGAACTCGTACATGCGAAACTCATCGCACGCGAACGAGTCAGCGAGTGACTCGTCGCCGCTTGATGAGTCGGAATCGTTCGCAAACTCGTTGGATGGGAGGTAACGGTGAAGAGATGCGAAGGAGTCGAGAAACGGCGACGGAGAGTGTGGATAGTCGTTACAGTTAACGGAGGAGAATGGTGAAGAGATAGTCGCCGTTGGATCGTTAATCGGATCCCATGGAGGGATATTGATCGTTGGATGTGGCCGGCTGTTTTCTCCGATCATCATTTTCGTGAGTTTATGGCTCTAGAAGAAGAGAGAAGCCTGTCTCCGTATTATAAACTGCTTTATTTAACCATGGTTAGGTCAAATATTAACCATGGTTAAGTTGAGAAAATCTTACTCTATCCACAATTGCCGTACGGTTAAACTATAATAAGCGCGTACGAGATATTTTCACGCACCGATCGTAGCGTCACGGGAAAATCGCAACCGTCGATTTTGAAATCAGATCACGTTCTCGAGGATTTTGTGTCACAGTAAAGTGAGACTATCATCTCACGGATAAAGGCAGATTATGACGTGGCAGTTAGCACTTATCTCGGTAGAAAGCAATGTGGTTCTCGTGAATTAACCCAGATATTTTTAATTTACGATATAATCGCGAGAATTTAAAATTTACGATAAGAAGGAAGGAGTACACGTGGTCCATTCGCTTGAGATTCGTGGCTTGTGAGGAGACGCCATGTGGCAAGAGGCAAAGGAACTACTTGACATTTAAGAACCAGCCAAATAGGCATTGAATCAGCCAAACCCGACGGAGAAATCCACGTGAAAAGGTGAAAAAAATATACACGATGAAATTACTAGTATAATTCAGTAATTCTGAATTAGGAATTAACCATTTCAACAACTATAAACACGACTATAAATACGAAAATAAGTTTAATTTTTAGTTACTATTTATAGGAGCAACAATGGCAGCACCTAATCTCTTGGAATAGAGTAGGTTTACCTTAAGAGGAGGGCGGATTAGGAATTCTAGGAATTCGTAAGTCGGCGGATATGAATAAAGCATTCATAGCGAAGTTGAGTTGGCGACTTTTACATGATGATAGTTCGCTTTGGGCTCGAGTGCTGCGAAGCAAATATAAGGTCACAGATATTAGAGATGAGGCATGGCTGAAAATAATAGGGAACTGGTCATCAACGTGGCGCAGTGTGTTAAAAGGGATGAGAGAAGTTGTGATCCCAGGGGTCAGTTGGGTGCCTGGAGATGGAAATAGTATTAGATTTTGGAAGGATAAATGGCTGACATTGAGCCCGTTACTGGAGGAGGTGGTTACAGAGATGTCTGCAGCGCTTGGGGAAGCAAAAGTACGGGATCTATGGCAACATGGTATTGGCTTGCTGATGCCCCAGATCGCTCCCCATGTCACAGAACATACGAGATTACGTTTAACAACGGTAGTACTAGATGAGGTTACAGGAGCGAAAGATAGAGTGTCGTGGGGACAAACACAAAATGGAGAGTTCTCGGTGAGGTCGGCATATTCCTTTCTTACTCGGGATAGCACTCCTAGATTAAATATGCAAGCACTCTTTACAAGAATATGCCATGTCTTAGCGACCGAAAGAGTGAGGATCTTTCTCTGGCTAGTGGCTAATCAAGTCATCATGACAAACATGGAAAGACAGAGGCGTCATCTGAGTGATACAGGCATATGTCAATTGTGTAAAGGGGGCTAAGAATCTATTATTCATGTGCTCCGAGATTGCCCCGCGATGGCTGGGATATGGAGTCGGCTCGTGCCAGCGCGTAAGAGAATAGACTTTTTTAACACACCGTTACTGGGATGGCTGTATGATAACTTGGGTAATGAGGAAGATATGGGAGGCTACGTCTGGTCCACGGTGTTTTCTATGGCTATTTGGTGGGGTTGGAAGTGGCGTTGCTGGAACGTCTTTGGTAAAGATGGTAAGTGTCGAGATCGAGTGAGATTCGTGAAGGATGCTGCTAAAAGAGGTCTCGCTGGCGCACAACAAACATAGGAATATGTCTACTGTGGGAAGCCGTATTGAAAAGCAGATAGCATGGATCCCACCGGAGAGTGGATGGCTGAAGATGAACACTGACGGAGCGTCCAGGGGAAACCCAGGATTGGCGACAGCCGGGGGTGCTTTACGAGATGAGAATGGGGTGTGGGTGTGTGGTTTTGCTCTTAATCTTGGTATATGTTCAGCTCCCCTCGCAGAGTTATGGGGTGTATATTACGGCCTCTATATGGCATGGGAGAGACGAATTCCGAGGCTGGTTGTTGAAGTGGATTCAGAGTTGGTAGTGGGCTTTTTTCATTCAGGGATTAATGATTCTCATTCCCTGTCCTTCCTAGTACGGTTGTGCTATGGCTTCTTCTCGAGTGACTGGATAGTCCGGGTTACTCATGTTTACAGAGAGGCGAATCGTGTGGCTGATGGGTTAGCGAACTACGCCTTCTCCTTACCTTTAGGTTTTCATTCGTTTATTTCTTATCCCGCTGAGGTTTCAGAGGTGATGTTAGAGGATGTTAATGGCTCTACTAGAGCTCGCTTTGTAAGAGGATAATGAGTTTGCTTTTAATAATACAATAAGGGAGACCTTGTCTCCTTCTTCGTACCAAAAAAAAAACTTTCTCCGTTTTGTTTTAGTTGTCATTTTAAAATTAAAATTTTGTTTTATATTACTTGTCGTTTTGTATTTTCAATGCAAATTTATGATAAATATTTTAGTTTTATTTTTATTTTTAAATTTATTAAATTCTAATATTAAATAAAATATTGTATTAATCAGGGATAACAAAAAAATTAATTATTTTTTAATTAGTGTAAAATAACATATATATTTTTTTTAATTAGTGTGAAATAACAAATAAAAGGAAAAAGTATTAATTGAGAAGTATATTTAGAAACTATCTTTGAATATGTAAAACATTATATCTTATAACATAATTTAAAAAAAAAAAAAAAAAAATTGAAAAGAAAAAAATGTCACATTAATATTTTATTTGTTTGTTAAGGTGTTTATGTCACATAGTTTTCGAGACCAAATTTAAAAAATATGATCCGATTTTTTTAATTTGTCTTTAAAACAATAATTCTACTAAAAAAACACAGATCTATTTTTGAACTCAATCAATTCAAATAAAAAAAATAATCCACAAATATTTAATTTATTGCATTTAATATTTTAGGAAAATAAAAACATTAATCCGCAAAAATATGTGATTTCTAATTTGTTACCAATTATATCTTTGATATTAAATTTATTTTCATTGATTTTAAAGATACAAAAATATATAAACAATAATTTTATACAACAAATTCAATATGGCAAATTATATTAGAGATTGCATCTATAATTGTTGGGACCGATATTACCGGAGCTAATCTGGAAGCAACACGTCAGCAAAGGACCCGTCCAATAGTGCGCCTATCCACCCGCCCTCTCGGTAGACTGCAAAAGAAGTGTGGCGGACACCAACTCCCTAGGTGACAAACCTAGTCGAAGAGGCTTACGAAACCAATAGAAGAAGAGTCCACAGGAGTATAAATAAAAGAGGGGATCGACCAATCAATGGGGAAAGAGGTCAAGAACATAAAAGAATATTGCCCTGGAAGACGATCAAAGAGGCTCCCGGAGACAGCGCAAACCACTATATATGCCACCGAAAACAGTGACGACAACCGTCCTTAGGGCGTTGTGCAGATCTCATGAGTGCACGTTTCCCACTATATCTAATGAGATCGCAAGAGATAAGTTGTTTCTTTCCCTCTTACCATCGTGAGGATTCTTCTTCCCCCTCTCACGACGGATATAGGCCTAAGAGCCCTACCACCAAATAAGTATCACGATCTTCGGATGTGATATTTCACCCCTAAACCGCACAAATTCACCCTCTCGAGTACTTGTTCCTAGTGGTAGATGTCTGAATTGGACGTCGGAGAACTTTCGAGAGAGAAACCCCTTTTCGTTCCTCTCGAGGGTTGTCTAACCCGTCTTCTAGTGATTTCAGGACCCGACGATCATGCACAGCGCCATCTTGAACACGACTCATCGCCCCAAAGGACGAACCCGTTACACAAAGTTAAACCGCCCAAGAAAACATAAACCTCCCATTTGCATCCCGCAAAATGCTCTCGAATAGTTGGTGCCAGAAGGAGGGTGAAGACTAGTGCTCGACGTAACCAAAAAGGCGCCAGTAACGTATCCAAAAAGAAAGGACAACACGGAACTCCGGAGCGTCGTCCCCCAACTAGAAATAAACCGGACGTGGCCCGGACCGCATGAAGACTACCCGAGAAAATTTTAGGAGGCGATTTGCAGCGAGGCGGCTGGGCGTCCGAGACGGTGCAAGGCGGTGTGATGCTCAAGGCCAAAACGGGAAGAGATTCGAGAGATCCGGAGCTCGGCGTACAGAGTAAGTTAATAGTCGATCTACCGGGTTCACGAAAAAATGTATGAGGACCCAGAAAAAGAACCTTCCACTCGAAGCAGCCTAGTGGGAAAAATCGATAGGATGAAATGAGACCATATCCCGAAAAAGAAAATAAATCTTGGCCACCCCAGTGCCGGACGGATGCACCTTACTGTAAACCAGACGGGAGGGAACCTCCTCCCACGAGAACTCGTAGACGGCGCGAGAACCCCCGAAACAGTGCCAATATCGGACGGATGCGCCATACTTCTTCTGCTTGACGAACCATCTTATATGCTTCATGTAACTTGAGATCTTACCGTGAGATCATCTTCAAATAACTTCGGCGTGAAAGGTAGTAGATCAACCTGTCTTGTCTCCAAAAGTTAGCTTGATCTGGTGGAAAGGTTTTCGTTTAGCAAACCACCACAAACCTTACCAGATATAAGTTCTGATCCATGTACACGTGACTTTTCACTCAACTTATACACACCTTCCGAATAAACCATTATCAGTAGAAGATTGCTCACTTGAACGTCGAATAATTTTTGAGAGAATTTTTTTTTTTCCTTTTGAAGGCTTTTAATACCATTGTTGATGTGTAAGGTTAACTAGACAAACTAACTTACTTTTCATCCTTCTCTTCAGAAGACGAGCACCTACCGTAAGTTTATTCGTTATTCTATTAATAAGCCCACACAAAAGTCCGACATCGGTATATAATCCTAAAATTTTGTCCCGAAAAATAAGTATGACTTTTACACTATTATACTGGAAACAAATGACTTCACTCTATTATGCTCGCCCATTTAACTTGGATGCTCGGACTCCTCGGAGTCGTTCTACAACCTTTATCGAAAATTTCAACTTTGACTTCAAACACATAAAGTCTTGGCCTATGTTTAAACGATACATGCATTTAAAATTTCTTTTATCTAAAACCACACAAGATAAATTTAAATATGCAGAACCACATCGATTTAAAAATATTTCATTTACTATTTAATTTAGACATAAATCGCGATTAGATATTTTAAACCAACATATGATCAAAATTCAACTCGAATTAATAAAACTATACCTGAAATCCAACCCTTTCCGAAATCTAAAAAACTAACCTGACATTTTTTAAATTTTGAGTCGATTTAAGATGTTTATTATACTGGGTCCAA
This sequence comes from Alliaria petiolata, assembly GCA_020283515.1. Lineage (NCBI taxonomy): Eukaryota > Viridiplantae > Streptophyta > Magnoliopsida > Brassicales > Brassicaceae > Alliaria > Alliaria petiolata. The sequence continues at coordinate 19,270,187 of JAHZTW010000004.1, read as the reverse complement.
ATTACTCTATTATATTGGTCCAATTTGGGCTCAAATGACTTTAATTGCATATTTAAAGAAATATTTTAATTCCATTAAATTTTATCATTTGAATTGAAAATAGGTAAAAAATATTTCAATTTATTTCACTAAAAAACATTAAAAAATAAACTAATTAAAAAAAAATATGTTCAACTTATTTCTCTACTACTTTGAATAAAAACTTATTTTTTAAAAATTCAACTTATTTTTTTTTATTAATACTTTTAATAATTTTTCATATCCATTCACATAGTAGCGATATGGAGCATCAGACGACGTCGCTTCTCCGCATCCATTCACATAGTACCGTTAGATCTTAGGCAAGAAGATTTCCATGAGAATAAAAGTACTTTTTTGACCTAATATTTGGATGGCACGTGTTACTAGTCACGTGACTTTCAAAGAGACTGTCCACGTCAGGTGAGCTGGCAACGAGTCAATAAATTTGGCAATTTGCTTCTTGTCCCCGTTTTTTCTACATCATGGAAGGATACAACGTATACGGCCGCTCAGAGCAACCCCAATAGAGATATTTTAGCGTGGTGTATTATTGATTAAATATTAATATTTTGTGTACTTTATAGATTTAAGACACTTTGTAATATTTTGTTGTTTTTCAGTATACAATGGAGACACTTTGGATCAGTGTCTTAAAAACCAAAAAAAAATATTTTTTTTACATTTAAGTAAAAAAATATTTATAAAAAAATTTAAGTAAATTTTTTTTTTTTAATTTGCCCATTATATTTTCTTCATCCAATCACGTAGTGCCACGTAAGTGGTCTTAACTTAGAAAAAGGTCTTATTTTAGACACTAGTCTTAAAGTTAAGACACCCATAACTATTTTTTTAATCTATTTTATTATTAAGAACTATAGCTTAGACCCTTTGGTGTTACCATTGGGGTTGGTCCCCCAATAGTGATTTTTTGGGGGTCTAATTTACTGTTTTACTAATAAAACAGATTAAAAAAAATAAAGGTTATGGGTGTTTTATTTATTAGACCGGTGTCTTAATTAAGATCTTTTTTCTAAGTTAAAACGCTGACGTGTCACAATGTGACTGGATGATGAAAAATTAACGGGGAATGAAAAAAAAAGGCTGGCATTTGTTTTTTCGTCTCTCTCTTCCTCTCTCCCTCTCTCGACGGCGAAAGCAGATGCCGAAGCCGTCTTCGGTTCCTGTCGGAAATCGAGATCCGACACAAGAAAGTCGACGACGACGAGGTCAATTTGCACTGCAATAGCTTGAGATTCGCGGCAGAGACGAACAATTTCTCCGGAAAACGAATCCGGTGAAGTGCGCCGATTACTTGAAGTATTACGTGTTGGGCAGAGGCTACGCCACCGATATTTGGGTACACGTTTTCTCAATCTCCTCCTTATCAGTTTTTAAGTTCTCTCAATCTTGTTCCTTTGCTATAACAATCTGATTTCATTATTCACAAATTGATGATGGTGAGTTTTTTGGATATTGGGAATTTTTGCAGGCTTGAGCTATTTGATCACTCGGAGTTCGATAAGTACGGTAGAGAGAGGAGTAGCACCAGCGATAGAACCAAGCTTGAAGCTTTACCAAAGAGTGATTGATTTGGGGTACAAAGTTTTCTTGCTTACAGGGAGGAAAGAGAGCCATAGGCTTGTCACTGTTGAAAAACTCATCAATGCTGGTTTCCAGAACTGGGACAAGCTTATTCTCAGGTATATATACTTTAGTCATAGGTACAAAATGTTATCTCCTTTTGGTTTGTTAAGTGGTCATGCTTTTGTTATGCAAATGTTTGATGTTGGGGAATCAATCATTACAGAGTTTTGATTTATGGTGATAGTTTGAGAAGACATATCATCTTCTGTTTGTATTGTTTATTTTGTATAGACTTAGACCTAATTGGCATAGAAACAAAATGTTAGCTCTTTTGGTTTTAAGTGGTCATGCTTTTGTTATGCAATGCTTGATGCTGGTTAATCCATAGCGATTGCATCTACACGCTTCTCTTCCTCATTACAGAGTTTTGATCTATGGTGATTGTTTGAGAAGACATATCAATCATCAGTTTTTTCGGGTATTTTGGGTATGTTTTTGGTTTTGCAGAAGAAGAAAGAAGGAGGAGAATACATTGAATCTTTTGATTCACGTCAAAACTTGTTGTATCATGTTTTTACATTTACAACACCAACATTGATTTATAATTCGGAAATAGACTGTTGTTTCATCAAAACCAGACGGTAATCAAAACTTCTTGTATCATCTTGCATTAACGAGTAACAACAATTTTTAAGAACCCCATAGAGTTTCTCCATTGTAGGTCTCAAAAGTAAGAATTTTTTTATGAAACTCTTAACTTAAACTAATAATATATTTAATGTTAAAATATATATAAGACCCTCATGTTGGATTTACCATTGGGGTTGCTCTTAGAGCATTTATTTTGCGTTCTTAAAGTTATTTTAATATTAAAACTAGGTGGTTGCCCGCGCAAATGCGCGAGCTATTGGTTTTCCATTATATACGTTACATATTCTATGATAATTCTGGTCTCAAAATCGATTTTAAATTTCTTGATACAATTTGTTCTTAACAATCTCTAAACATTTTTGTCTTATTAAAAATTCAAAAATATATTTAGATACATACCAATAACAATATTTAGTTTACAATGATGAAAACCACGTATACACGCCAATAACAATACATGCCCATTTTGAGTTCGCGATGAAATACCAATATTTCGGTACATGCCAAATAATTTTAAATATAAATACCATAAAAAAAAACATAAATAATAGAATATAAATACCAAAGTTATAACATTCAAGTAAGAAAGGAAAAATGCATGCATGAATAATAGAATATAAATACCATCAAGAAAAACATAACTAAAACTTATCGATAGGAAGTTAAAAAGGAATCGGGAACACTTCTTCGAAAACAACATTCAACGTCTTCCATTGTGGTTTGGCAATCCGGACACTTTCACTGAATTAAAAAATTTATCAGTATAAATCATATTACCATATACACGTTCATCTTTAGACCCGGAGCTTAGGGATGAAACTTCAGATGTCTCATTACTATCCAACTCCCGATCAATTGTGCAATACTATCACAACTTCGATATATTCTTTCATCACCTGATGTATGCAAACAATTGTTATTATACATGCTATAAACTAAGTATAAATTGTTGTAATTAAAAATATGATTGAAAAAAACAATACAAGAGAATAACCTGGTAGCTGCGATAATATGTAGTTATTTATGATTTTAAAAGAAGGAATTTTTATGCATTCTTCTTTCTCATTCTTTCTTCATTTTCTTCATATTTCTTCATATTTCTTCTTTTTCGAATTTTTTATATATTCTTCTTTCTAATTCCTTATTCTTCCTTCCTTCTTCCTTCTTTCATCTTTCATCTTTCTTCTTTCTTCTTTCTTCTTTCTTCATTTTTTTCCCTTCTTCTTCTTCTTCTTCTTCTTCTTAATCATCTTTGACTTCTTCTTCTTCTTCTTTATCGCCTGTGTCTTCCCCAACGTCTTTATTTTTCTCATTCGATTTGTCTTTGTCTTTCTCTTCCATTTCTTATTTTTCATTGATCCGGTTATCTATCTAAACTCTTATCCTCTTCTTCTTCCTTCTAATTATTCCGGTTTTCCTTCTTCTTCATAAACCAAAGAAACGATGAATTTAAAGTATTCAAAACAATATTTTCCTTGCCATCATTAGGGATCACGGGTAAGATCTGTCTAAAGTCTCCTTAAAAGACGACAATATTACCATCGATCGGTTTTTCACGCATCTTTTTATTTAAAGTTTCTAAAAAATCTTTGCTCATCACCAAGTCCTCGTCCCGTATTATGAGGTTAGCTTCTTTAATCAATTTTCCGTAACTTGTTCCAAATTCGATCAAAAATGTCGCCACCATGTTATACGCTCGCTTTGTCTTCATGTTATCCTTTTATTCACCTCACGGTTTTCTTTTATTATTCTAATTTGTTTTTTTCATGTTCCATTTTTCTTTTTTCTTCTTCTCAGAGTTCTTCCTCTTTTGGTTGTTATTTGTATTTTTTCTTTGTAATTTTAAAATTATTCTAAATTATATGTGAACATAATGGACACCAAAATTAGATCAAACTAAAAACTATTTTGATTATTTATTTATCCGTACGGGAAGCCACCCAAAAAACACGATATATAAATATATATATCAAGAATACAAACTTTTTTTTTCTTTCTTTTTCTATCTTCTTTATTCTTCTTCTTCAATATTAATTCTTTCTTCTTCCTTCTTCCTTCTTCTTCTTCTTTCTACTTCTTCTTCCAACTTCCTTCTTCTTCTTTCTTCTTTCTTCTTGTTTCATATTTTTTCTTCTCTAACTTTTTACTACATTAAGTTGTTTTTTTCTTTCTTCTTCATTAAGTTCTTCTTTAATTTTCTTTCCTTTTATTTCTTTGTCTTCTCTCTTCTTCTTTCTTCCTTTTTTTTTCCTTTCTTTTTCTTCATCTTTTTAATTTATTTATTTTTCCTTTTCTTTTCTTCCTTCTTCTTCCTTGTTTTTTCTTGTTTTTTTCTTTCTTCTTCTTAGTTGTTATTGTTGTTGTTGTTCTTCTTCTTCATCATTCTTCTTTCTTCTTCTTTCTTCTTTGTATAATAAGTATGCTTCTACTTTCCTTTTATATATCAAATAAATATGCATACATAAAATGATAATGCTAGGTGAGGCATTCGAGTAAGATGCGGACATGAATAATTTAAAACCTTAAAGTTTTCTTCTCAACATGATAAAACTAATTCAGTTTTGATTTCTTTGACAATTGTTTTTTGAAGTAGTTTTTTTTTTATGTTGAATTTCCCACTTCTTCTCTTTAACTATAAATATTATAAGAATAATAATGAGTAAGGAATAATCGGCATATATATTTGTTTTTCCAAGTATTTTTTAATGGTTGGATAATTGTGTGTTTTAATTTTATTATTTATTTACTAATAATGATTATATTTTATTTTGCTTTATCTTTCTCCAAGAGAGAATTAAACGTTGAATACGTCTGTGTCAAGTCCTTCATGCCTTCATACAATCATTGCATTCTACTTTTAAAACACATAACACAAATATAAAATACTTTAAAAGCAATGTCAATTTGTGCAACTTTTTTTTAAATAAGAAATGAACTCTTTTCTACTTTACATATGTAGTCTGTAGAAATATTTCAAGAAGTGGAATCAATAGTTCTAAAATTCTAGTGAGTTCCATCGTTATGAGATTGTAGAGATGTAACAATATACATTGGGGAAGATATATTCATCTATCAAATTGCAAAATATTGATCCGGATTTTTTTGAAACAAATTAATATTTGATAATTCATTTATTTTTACAGAAATCTACTCAAGAAACACGGTATATAAATAGATAATTAATATTATCTAAATTCATAAACATTAATTAAATTCATAGAATTTTGAATTTTAAAATATTCCATTGACTGATAATAATGTACAGACAAAGATATAAAGATAAACCGTTTATTTCTCAATAGAGTTTAAAATGTTACTCTTAATACATGTATTTATATTGAGAATCTTTCACCATACACACTTAATTGTATTTCTACCTATTCAATAGTCTTACCCAAGAAGTCCCATTAAATCTGTAGGTAACTTTTAGTTTTATTTAATGGATTACATTTTTTATGTTACTAAACCACATCAAGTGTTTTTCACAACATTATGATCTAAAAGCTTTTAGACCTTCAAAAAACCTCTAAATCATGCTTAAATTATAACAGGTTATGAATTTTTTTTATGATTCTAAAATATTAAATATTTTTGTTTTATCCAGTTTTGTGAATAGAAAAAATAAAATCTTTTATTTTCTCGATGTTCCGGGTTTTTTTCTTCTTTTTAGGTTTTTTTTCTCTCTTCTCCTAACCACTCGTTTTTATAGTCCTGATCTTCTCCGATTTTTTATTCTACGTGTTCATTCTTTGATATGTGGGACTCGTTATTAACATACCTTTTATCGTCTTGATTTTCTCAATTTTATCCAGTTTTATGAATCTTAACCGAATATTTATGAGATTTGATATATAGGAGAAGGGATTAGAGTAAATTAATATTAGTACTTTACGCAAAAGTTACTTCGTGATCTTTTTGTTATAGAGCAAAAAACTCTAAACAACTAATAATTAATCGTTTTTAACCATACTTTTCTTCTTGGGTCTCTCTGTCGTATCTTGATTTCTCCAAAAAATTATTTATCTTATTCGCTTATCAATTGCAACAACCAAAAACCTTGAATCTTTCATGAGACAATGTCAATATGTAGATTTCGAAATCGTTCAAAGAACTAAGAAAAAACTTAAAATATCTTTCACATAATCGACTCATTATTCATTACCTAATATTTTCATTTAATTTCTATTTTTTTAAAGGTGATAGAACCTTATATACCAGAATTTAAAAAACAGCTACGAATTGTTACGATGACTGAAACCCACGTCTTGGGTGCAATAGTTACCATTGCCCGAGTAATCCTTACCAAGCCCGTTTACTAAATAGTGTTCATAGTGACTATTATATAAGCTAATAATGTCATTGTACATAGCCATCAATTAAGTTTCTAGAACTATCAATAACGTGAACGAAAAGCTTGAGACTTTCATAAAACTTCATTTCTTCGACCCATTGTTGTGTAGTTCTTTTCCCCCCGAGGAAAAAAAAGAGAATATATACTTATACAGCATACATTAAGAAAAAACACGAAAATCACAGTAGAGAAGATCCATGCAACGTTATATTAGTCATATTTTGTTCATACCGTTTTCTTAAATTATTTCTCTAGGTAACATAAATTGGTTGAGCTTAAGCCATTTGGAGCAAGCTGAAAATCACTCGATATTATCTTCCCCTTTTTCTAATACAGGAATCCTTTCAGCTTGCTCGTTTTTATGTTAAGGTTTTGAAGATTTGACCATACGTTAGCTCTATTCACGTGACACAATAGTGAATGTCGCTGATTGCCATGAAGAACGATATGTTTCGATACAAAGCATTCGATATTTCGATTGGTTATCATTTTTATGATTGTCGTGATAAATCATCATAAACTCTTTCCTCTATACTTCGTTTGCTCTAGTCGTTATTCCTGCTATCTTTCTCGCTATCACTATCCCTTAGTCTTTGGCCTCGAGCCACAACAGTCTTTGGCCTCGAGCCACAACAGTCTTTGACAAAACTTCTTCAAGATATTCATAACGACCTCTGTGGTGATCGATCCACACACATAATTGCCTTATTGCTTCTCATTTCTCTCCTTCAAGTCCCATCAAAGACTTCTTCATTGTCTCCTTCTCCTTTTCCTCTTCCCTTACTTTCTCTCCAAGCTTCTTTATTTTCTCCTCTTTCTTCTCCATCTCTTTCTTCATCTTCTCCTTCTCGTGGTTCCTCTCTATAATCCAATTCGTCGCAGTCCATAATATTTTCGAAGCCTCCATTATTGTTTTCTCATACTTCCCCTGTTTCTCCGTGAGTTTTCCCGACATTGATTGAAACTCATATAGTGTTCTGTTCACTTTCTCTGCTATCTCTTTTAACATACCTCGATAAGTCTCGTGTGTCACTGTCAGACTTTTCTCAAGCAACGCTTGCTCCTCTAAGTGCTTAAGCTTCTTCTCTCCTGAAAGCTTTCTCCGTTAGTACATGTCCGGTTACCCTCAGTATCTGGTTCGATAAACGTAGCTTAACCTCGATGTTACTGATCTTCTCCATAAGAGTTTTATCTCCTCTCCTTTCATTTTCAGCTCGTTACGTAAACTCTCCATCGTCTCTTCATGACCTGCGATTGCAGAATCTGATGTTAATTCCTTTAATATACTTTATAATAAAGGAATCATATAGTTTCTGAGTTTATAATAAATTCATAAATTCCCGTCTAACCCTAAATTATTTTATCACAGACACGTTCAAGAAAATCAAAATTTATCGTCTCATGCATGATCGAAGATTAAAAAAACTTTTATAAGTCTTACCAGAAGCGTCAAAAGAGAATTCATTTAGGGTTATTGATTGTCATTGCAGTGAAGCAACAAATAATTAAAGTCTAAAGTGCAAAGAGGGCATCAAAGTATTAAAAAAGTATAAACTACCTTTCGATATGCTTTTGTATTCTATCTGTATAAATTTGTTACCTCAAGAATCTCTATTCTTCTTTATCTGTTTTTACCAAAATCGTTTGTTTGTATAACGATGATGACATTAATTTGTTACAACGATGACTATCCATCCTAGGCCTACACTGATTGAGCATGAATACATCAAAGCTGGACAGTTCGGTGTGTTACTGATAAGGAATGAGTGTAATTCACCAGAAAGAGGTAGTTAAATCCCATATTCTTCTTAATCTGCCAGGTTTAGCTGTTACCTTAGCTATTGATCCTCCATTAGCCTCTGTACGTCAGGTCCCATTTTAACCCACTCAGAGAGACGGTTGAGCAAATTCACCAGTGCAATGACCTCGTTCCGTTGCAGTTGCAGCTGAATGAAAAAATGAATATTTCAGATCATCGATGCCTATATATACAAAACGATGCATATACATGTTAAGAGACTCACTGTTTCTCTATTTGTTTTTAAACTATCCGAGGATTAAAGGTTCAAAACAAAAAAAAACTATCCGAGAATTACTTCGTCTTAAACTCAACCTCCGTTCTTGTCTTAGTCTTTTTCCTTTTTAAGAAAAAACTTGAATAGGCTTGATCAAAATTTAGATCAATTGAAAAAAGGTCAGAAAAAAATTTGATCGGATTTTAGATCGCTGCGAATAAAATCAATACGGAGAAAATTTGAAAATATTAGTAATTCAGTTTACAGAATTTAATGAATTTAGATCCATGTTATATGTAGTAACATCACAATAATACACTGAATCAATCGTTTTCACTTATAAAAAGAATGCACTCAATTAAAAAGGAACGTTGACCTCCTCTGCCACTAAAGCCGCACATGCCTTAATCTTGTAAAAGTCACCAACAATTCCAAAAAAGTTTCAACAGAATTATCAACAATCAACATATTTTTACATAAATTTGTTTTTCAGATGTGTGTAAAACTGGTATTGTCCTCATGTACATCAATTTGACATATAATCTAAACCAAATGATAGAAGGAACATCAGACCCTTGTTGCTCTCTCGGTAAGCTTACTTCACACAAAAGGAAGAAACATGGGCATGCTTACTTAACTTGCTTTTCAAGCTAACTTTAAACCCTAAAACCTATACAACATGTTTGTCAGGGAGCCACATCATCGGATTCTCAAAATCCGGGTCTTTCTGTTTGTCAGAGATTTATCGGTGGTGAAGGATAAAGTGCGGAAGAGGAGATGTTGTTGCCGGAGGTGAATAAGAAACATCAAGAGGCGGAGGAAGAGAGAAAGTTTGCGGAGGAGCAGGTGGTGTTATCACCAGAGTTATGGGCTGAGATGATGATGGAGGAGGTGCATTGGTTGTAGTTAGTGGCGTCAAATCGACAAAAGAAAAATCAAACTCATTCTTTTATCACAGCTCAATATAAATTTTAAGCAATAAACTTTTTTCTCATTCTCTTCTAAATGGTTTGAGTCGTTTGACTCTTTTCTTTTCTCAACCCCATCATCATCATCCTCACCACCATCACTCTCAAAATCACCAAATTTCTCTAGTTCTTCCTCAAAGGCAAACTTTTCACGTTAAGCCATTATTTATTTCTTCGACTTGCTTAATATTATCATTTTCAATTTTAGAAACTCCACTCGCTAGTATTTTAAAAGTTGTAGAACCAGTGGCTGCTACATCCCCAAAATTATCTTAAACTTTAGTACCATATTTCCTCTTGTTCCTAGCAAATACAGAAACACTCTTTTAATCAACAAAATTCTTCTTTTTGTTTACCATTAAGAGAAAAAAATTAAAATAATTTTGTGGTGGTTAAGGTTGTTTGCGTGACTGTGACGGTTGTGTAGACCTTTTTGATCTCCTTTATGTCAAACCATGATGAGATGGTTATGGATGTTATCGTTGTGATGATGGAGTGTGTGGAGATGGAGAACATGAAAATAAAAGTTGAACACCATCTTCCTTTTCTGATCTTTAAATATTTTTTATTGTGCTCCAAAAGTTGTATTTTAAAGAAATGAAATCTCTATTCTTGGCTTAAAGAGCTTGTACATGTTAACCACCACTTTAGCCATATTCATATGAGGCTGGTTACAGTGAACGGTTCTCGTGTATCCAGGTCCATTTATGCTATGGGGTCCTTGATCATCGAAAGTTTTTGGCCTGAGGCATCTAAAGGTGTAAAAATGGCCTTTCTGAATCCTTGATCTTATCATGCGACGCCCCATTCTCTCAAAGCTTCCACCTCAACGCAAGAGAGCGAATTAGCAGTTGAATAAAAACGAAGAACTCTTTTACCAACAATGTGAGTTTAGCTCCCGTGGTTCAAAGGCCCTCACCACTTTGAAATCAAACAAAATCAAGAGAACATTTCAGCTTACGTGAGCTAAATGTTCATTACCACAGACAATTGACTCGAGGACCTAAATCATCTTCGTAAAGAAATTCCGAATTCGACGCGCATCAAATCACTAACATTCCCAAAGAAAACCCTCCAAAGCTTGCAACACAATAAACTCGTGAATGCAACACATTCCAACGGAGGTAGAAAAACAAACGACAAAACTGATCTACGGCAAAAAAATCAACAGAAGATAACAGAGAAAGAAACGATCTTCTCGTTTACTCACTTTCTCTCTTTCTTTCGTTCTCTTTGCGGAAGAAATATCGAAAGGGATAATAATCTCTCTCTCTCTCTTCCCACACTCTCTCCGACTACAACTCAAACCCAACGCAACAATTTCCATTTTTTCTCTCTCTCACTCACTAATCAACCTCCTATTTTTATACATTAGAAAAAGTTATACTTAGATGTAGAGCACCTCCCCATTGCAAAGTTCCCATAAGTTCTTGTTGGATCTCCAAAACTTGTAAACTCTACAACTACCATGTGTCCCCGGTGGATTACTTGTACAATCATCACAGTACCTTCTCCACCACGTTCTTTTACTTAAATGCATATCACTTCCCCATTGTGAAGCTCCCATCGGATCTCCAAAACTTGCAAATATTATGGCCACCATACGTTTCTCAGGTTGACATTTCATCTCGGCAATCTCATAGCTTTGCTTCTTGAAGCTATTTTGGCCACGATTTCACCGATATTGGAGAATCTTCTCCCGCTTAAATATAAATTATGTCTCCAATCACCAATACAAAATCAATAGCCTCCAAGTCAACCCCTGCTCTTCGTATTCTTCTCCCTCTCTCTCTTGTTCTCTTACTTTACCTTCAAGCTTTTTCTCCATCTTTTCCTTCTCTTTCTTTATATCGATCACAAATTTCTTCGCTGCCAAATCATATTTTTTTTTTTTTTTGATAAAATGTGAATTTTATTTACCAAAAGCTGGAAATGGTTTTGTTACAAACTGCTCGGCGGAGCAAAATGTTAATAAAAAGGCCCCAAAAAAGAATAAAAAAGCCTAAATGATAACAGGTGAAGGGGTAGAGCCTTTCATGAACTCAACTACTCATAAGTAAACCATTGAGATAGCAAGTCTCTGAATCTCCTCCGAGTGATCCTAGCAAGAATTGCGTCTCTGATGCTCCTATCGATTTGCTTGAAAGTTACCTCGAGGGAGGCGGTATTAGCATTGTGCAGTCTGTTGTTTCTTTCTCTCCAAATGAAGTAGATTGTAGTCTGGATAGCTAAACGTTTGAGGGTTAAGCTAGGAACGCCAGAGGGTGAACATATCCAAGCAATAAGACCCGCCCAATCAGGAAACGAGTGTTGCGAGTGGCCAAGACGAGATAGAACTTTAGTCCAGAGTTGGGAGCTGAAGTCACAGTGGAGAAGAAGATGATCTCTGGTTTCTGCCTCCCTTTGGCAAATACAACAACTTGCAGAAGTAGTCATACCCCAAGCCACCAGACGAGATCTTACCGGGAGACGATCCAAGTGAGAAACCCAGAATATAAAGGCGTGTTTTGGAACACATCCTTTGTACCAGACCGCCTGTGCCCATTGCTTTGTGGTGCTTGATGGCCGAATTTTCTCCCAAGTAAGCTTCGTAGAGAAGCTGGTGGTGGAAGAGCCTTCAATGTACCACTGGTACGTGTCTTCTCCAGAGGAAGTAACCGGAGGAGCTACAAGTAGCAGTTCACGTCGAAGATCTGCAAGAGCCTGGTTCCTTGTGCGGTTAGAAGGGAGAATCCATCCCGAGGAGTCAGAACCCTCAACTACACGTGCAGACTCAGAAATACCAGTGAGCTGGGGACCAGAGGGGCCAACTACCTCGATAAGGGGACCAAGTCTATTCCAGTGGTCATACCAGTAGCTTGCAGATTTCCCATTTGCAACTGTACACCTCATGAATTGCTTTGCTAGGGGTCTCAGGGCCATAAGGATTCATGGATTACTTATATATTTGATTAAGGGCTCTTGTAAATCGATAGGAGCATCAGAGGTAACTTTCAAACATATATTTTTAAAGGAATATTTTAAAAATACATGGAATATTTTGGCCATAAGGATTCATGGATTACTTATATATTGAAAATTCTCCTAAAAGCTACGAGTACAAATATATTTGATTAAATTTTCAATTGGAATATTTTGTTATTTGATAACTAGCTTTTTAGCAGGTTAAATAAAACCTAAAGCTTGTTTATGTCATTGTAGTACTTCAGGTCATCAATCCAAACAAGGGTGTGAACGGTATTAAGAATACAAGAGCTTGAAATAAAGCTAAGCAGATTCGAGTTAAATGGGGAGAAATTCTCTAAAAACTACTTGCAATTATGAAACAAAGATGAAAACTATTTTAAAATCCCTACTGAAGGGTTATACAACTAATAGATCACTTTTAAACAACTAGACATTCGATTCAACAGTTTTACAAAATCTAAATCTAAAACCGGATTTATTAATAGATTTGATGGTGAGTAGCTAGATTAAACAAAAATTACTAAAAATAAAACAACTAACAAAATCAAACCAGACAGTAAAGAAAGACCCTAAGCAATTTGTAAAATACAAAAAATATTAAAAACACAATTTTACAAATTTATAGAAACCATAAAGCCAAATTAAACTTATCTAGGAGAGTTTTAGTTAAAGTATTTAAACACAAAGCTAAAGGAAGAAGGTTTTAAGTTTAAATATTAAAAACAGATTCAAGGTTGGGATTCATTCTTAGGGAGGTTGAAAATTCGAACTTGGGGTTTTGAAAACATATTTTTACACACTAAGGTGCTATCTCTAGGCCTTAAGAAGCTATATTAGATTTACCCATGGTGTATGGTGTAAATCCTTTCTTCACCCCTTCCTCCTAACCCATGATGTTTGGTGGAAAGATAGGGTGAAGAACATTAAGCTCTGATCTTAAATAATGGCCTTACTAACCCCCCTCACATCCATGGTGTATAGGAAGGGAAAGATTAGTATCTTGGATTTGGTTTTAGGGGATTTCCTAAGTCTTTTTGAGATAAGGAAATCCCTTGAATCAAAGAGATCTTTCTCAAGAGTCTCTAGGCTTTAAGCCATCCAAATCCAAGAAGAGAAATAGATGAAGAACAAGAAAATACCCAAAATCTAATTTTCAACCCCCTTAATCATCCCAACCCCAAACCTTAGTGTATTACTCACAAGACATGTTCAACCCTCTCTTAAACACAAGTTTAGAGCTGATGAACATAATCGATGAAACTTAAAAGAGAGACTTGATACTAGAAAATACTATGAAAAATAAAGAGACAAAGAATTTTCACAAAGAGTTTTTCGAGATTTAAGAAGAAAGACTTGACATTAGAATAAAAATTAAAAAGAGATTTTATAAAAACTAGAAGTAACTTATATAAAATAAACTAAGAATTCTTAAAAACACTCAAAAACTAGAGAAACTTACAAGAACTCTAAGAAGACTTTAAAGAGAGAATAAGAATTTTTCTTGACTTATTTAGACTAAGAAGAGATGATTGAAAACTGAATGATTTATTACAAGCACACACATACTCTTTATATAGAGTTTTAAATATGGCTCTTGGCCTAAAAAGAGGGGTTAAGGGGCAAGAGACAAGGGGCAAGAGACAAGGGACAAGAGACAGAAAGTATGTCTACCACTTTCACTAAAGCATAAAAACTTTTCTGGGTCAACTTCAGATGGTTCGAGTGGTTCAGTCGATCGTTCGGTCGATCTACTTCTGGATCGAGTCAGTTTGGTCGATCATACGGTCGATCTCTTCTAGATCGAGTGGGACGGTCGATCGTACAGTCGATCTCTTCTAGATCGAGTGAGTTTGGTCGATCATGCAATCGATCTCTTCTAGATCGGGTCATTTTGCTCGATCTACCTCTCGTTCTCGGCTCCTTCTCTTTTGTCCAAGTTTCCTTTTGATTCCTGCCAACACTTATGCTCTTCTTTCATCTTCTTGTTAATGCTCAGCATCCATCACAACTCCAAATACCATAAACAACCTGAAAAAGATGCAAATATGCAAGAAACCATGCAAATGCTAATGCAAAGTGTTCTAGGACTTAAAATGGTACAAATGATGCAAATTAGTCTATTATGAATGATGTATGCATGAAAAACCTATTCTAAATGCAAGCTAAATATGCGAAATATATGAGTATATCAACTCCCCCAAACTTGCCTTTTGCTTGCCCTCTAGCAAACAAAATTTAAGCTAGGAAGAGATGATTAAAAATGGGGGCTCAAATCCAAAAGTGTTTTTCAAAAGTATCAATTCAAAGGTCCTTGTTCTCAGTTCTAGAATGCAGAACACAAAATCTACTCAAAAGAACTTAGGACCATGCTTCCCTCTTTGAGCTCCTTGTGCATCAGTTTCTTGTCATGAAAGGCTTTGGTCCTTTCCTTGTAAATCTTGGCGCTTTCATAAGCATCCATCCTTATCTCATCAAGCTCTTGAAGTTGCACTAACCTCTTCTCTTGGGCGGTCTTGAGATTGTAGTTGAGCTGTTTTACTGCCCAAAGAGCCTTGTGTTCTAATTCCACAGGAAGGTGACAAGATTTTCCATAGAGGAGGTTGAAAGGCGTTGTTCCAATGGGAGTTTTGTATGCCGTTCTATACGCCCATAGAGCGTCATCTAGCTTTCTAGACCAATCTTTTCTAGTCACTCCCACGGTCTTCTCCAGTATAGACTTGATTTGTCTATTCGAAACCTCCACTTGGCCGCTTGTTTGAGGATGATAGGGCGTGGCCACCTTGTGCTTAACACCATGTTTTCTCAAGAGGCTTTCCAAAATTTTGTTGATGAAGTGGCTGCCTCCATCGCTATTCACTACCTTAGGGACTCCAAATCTTGGAAAGATGATCGTTTTGAAGAGTTTTACCACCACTTTTGAATCATTTGTTGGTGAGGCCATGGCTTCCACCCATTTAGACACATAGTCTACTGCTACAAGAATGTACTTGTTTCCATATGATTATGGAAACGGGCCCATAAAATCGATCCCCCACACGTCGAAGATCTCTACTTCAAATATTGGCGATTGTGGCATCTCGTTTCTTTTGGTGATGTTCCCGGTTCTTTGGCATGCTTCACATGACTTGATGAATTCATGTGAATCTTTGAATAGTGTAGGCCACCAAAACCCAGCTTGTAGAACCTTTGTAGCAGTTTTGAAACTCGCAAAATGTCCCCCATATGTCATACCGTGGCAATGTAGAAGTATGTCTCTTGCTTCTTCTCTTGTGACGCATCTTCGGTACATACTTTCCACACTTCTTTTGTACAGGTAAGGTTCATCCCAGAAGTAGTGTGAGACGTCTCTCATGAATTTCTTTTTGTGGTACCGGTCCAAATGAGTAGGCTCTTCCCCACAAGCTAAAAAGTTGACAATATCCGCATACCAAGGGAGATTTTCTTCTTTTAGGCTCAAAACTTCTTCAAGTTTGTCTTCTAGCTTTGCACATACCACGGTATTGATCATCATGAGCTGCTTTTCAGGGAGTGAGTCGTCTAATGGTAGGATTTCTTCCACTCTCATCCTTGAAAGATGATCTGCAACGCCATTCTCTATACCCTTCTTGTCTTTGATCTCCATGTCAAACTCTTGCAAGAGAAGGATCCATCTCAAGAGTCTAGGCTTGGTGTCTTTCTTGGAGTATATGTACCTCAAGACAGCATGGTCAGTATACACAATGACCTTAGAACCCACCAAGTAAGATCTAAACTTCTCAAAAGCAAAGACCACGGCTAGAAGCTCTTTTTCGGTGGTGGCATACTTGACTTGTGCATCATCCAAGGTGCGGCTTGCATAGTAGATTACATGCAACTTTTTGTCCTTCCTCTGACCCAAGACAGCACCCACAGCATAGTCGCTTGCAGCACACATAATTTCAAAGGGCAACTCCCAATCCGGAGCTTTAACTATAGGTGCGCTGACAAGTGCTTCCTTGATGGTCTTAAACGCTTGAAGGCATTCTCCATTAAAGCTGAACTCGGTTTCTTTGCACAGTAGCCTTGTAAGAGGACGTGCTATCTTGGAGAAGTCTTTTATAAACCTTCTGTAGAAACCAGCATGCCCCAAGATGCTCCTTATCCCTTTAACATTCACCGTAGGTACTAGGTTCACCATGACTTCGATTTTTGCTTTATCAACTTCTATGCCTTTCTCTGAAATCTTTTGGCCAAGAACTATCCCTTCTCTAACCATAAAGTGGTATTTCTCCCAGTTGAGCACGAGATTGGTCTCCTCACACCTCTTAAGCACCCTGCACAAATTAGACAAGCAAATACCAAAGGAAGAGCCATACATAGAAAATTCATCCATGAATACCTCAACCATTTCCTTAATCAAGTCAGAAAATATGGACATCATGCATCTTTGAAATGTGGCTGGAGCATTACAAAGCCCAAAAGGCATTCTCCTATATGCAAAAGTTCCATATGGACAAGTGAAAGTGGTTTTTTCTTGGTCATTTGGGTGAATTGGGATTTGAAAGAAACCACTATAGCCATCTAGAAAACAGTAGTATTGGTGATTGTTTAGCCTTTCTAGCATTTGGTCAATGAAAGGGAGAGGGAAGTGATATTTTCTTGTGGGCAAGTTGAGTTTTCTATAGTCAATACACATTCTATGACCAGTTATGATCCTAGAAGGTATTAACTCATCTTTCTCATTTTTTATAACGGTGATTCCTCCTTTCTTTAGTACCACATGGACTGGAGAGACCCATGTGCTATCGCTGATTGGGTATATCACACCAGCCTCTAAGAGTTTTAAAATTTATTTCTTGACCACTTCTTTTAAATTTGGGTTTAGGCGCCTTTGGTGTTCAATGGAGGATGTGTTTTCATTATCTAAGTGAATCATATGAGTACAAAGCATTGGTGAAAGGCCTTTGATGTCACTCAAAGAATAACCAATTGCCTTTCTATACTTCCTCAACTCCTTAAGGAGTGAGTCTAACTCATCATCACTTAGATTTTCATTCACAATTACAGGATATGTGTCATTTGCACCCAAGAATGCATACCTTAGCCCATTTGGAAGTTGCTTGAGGTCCACCTTTGGGGCTAGCAGCTCGTTCTAGTCCTGCTCTTGATTCTTGTTGAGATCGATGTCCTCAATTGCTTCCTTAGACCCCGAGTCATGAGCCTCCATACTTGCTTTTTCAAGCGTCTGCCCCGCCATGATCGAGTTGATGGGTCGATCGGCTAGTCGTTCTTCCTTCGATCGAGTGGGAGATCGTGTTTGCCTGTCGATCTCTTCTTTGGATCGTGTGGATTGATCGATCTGGCCGTCGATCTTGTCGTTAGATCGAGTGAGTGGCTTGATCTCTTGGTCGATTTCCTTGACATTTTTGTGAGAGTCAATGATTCGAATGTATTCTTGGGTCTGATTACTTAGGTATCCGTACTCTCCACACTCCTTTGTCAGCGCCACTAGTAGATGATCTTCTTGACCCAATTCTTCTAGCAATTCATCAGCTAAAAGATCCATAGCTTCTATGTAGAAGACTTGTCCATCGATCGTCGGTTTCTTCAAAACCTCATTAATATCGAAGTTGAGCTTGACGTCCTTGCCCAAGTGCAATGAAATTTTGCCATTCTTGACGTCAATTATAGCTCCAGCAGTTGCCAAGAACGGTCTTCCAAGGATTAGGGGATCCTTAGGTTCTTCATCCATTTCAAGAACTACAAAGTCCGTGGGGACACTCACATTGCTTATTCTCACCGGTAAGTCTTCAAGCATTCCTATCGGGAGCCTCACACTTCGGTCGGCCAAGATCAACGAGATTCTGCACTCCTTAAACTTTGTGAAGCCGAACTTCTTTGCTATGGAGTAGGGCATTAGATTAATGCTTGCCCCTAAGTCGCACAAACAGTTGCTAAATCTCAACGGCCCTAGCGCACAAGGTATTGTGAACGAGCCTGGATCTCCTAGCTTTTTCGGTGGTATCTCCTTGTGGATGATCGCGCTGCATTCTTGGCTTAACACCATGACTTCTTGGCAACCCTTAGCTGTCTTGGCGAGTGTATCCTTGAGAAACTTGGCGTACTTCGGCACCATGGCCAAACAATCGAGTAGTGGCAATTTCAGCTCCACGTTTCTCAAATGTTTTTCAAATAGAGCTCTGTGCTTCTCTACCAGTTGTTTCTTGAAGCGTCCAGGGAAGGGGAGCTTTGGTTTGTATGGTGGAGGTATGAAAATATTTTTTTTTTTACTCGTTTCCCCCACTTGTTTTTCCAAAACCGCTTCCTTGCCTTTCTTCGCCCTTTCGATGTAGACATTGTCGAAGGTGATCTCTTGATCATTTGAAAGATCATTCTCCCCCTCCTGAATCACAATGTCCTCATTGTGTTTTGCTGTAGACGTTGGTGCGACTTCTTTTCCACTCCTTAGCGTAATGACATTCGCATACTCCTTTGGATTAGTTTCACATTGGCCGGGTAGAGTACCTTGGCCGCTTGTGCTAGCTTTTCCCTTCTCCAGTTGGCGTATTTTGTTGCTTATGTTGCTTATCTGGGTTGAGACCTCGGTGAGAGAGGAGTCTAGCCGATTGTTAATGGCTACAAATTTTTGATCATTAGAGGCTTGCCCTTGGAGAATTTGTTGGAACATTGCTTGTAGCGATTCTGGAGTTAGCGCTGGAGCTTGTTGTTGCTGTGGCATGAAACCAGGAGGGTATGGTTTGTTCCCTTGCTGTTGGTGTCCTTGGTATGGTCTTTGTTTTTGCCCTTGATACCCAGCGTTTTGTTGGAGTCCACCTTTGTTGTATGGTACAAATGGTTTGCCTTGGTTCGCTTGTTGTGTAGGGTACACTTGGTCTTTTGGATTCTCCACATTTGTGCTTCTATAAGACAAGTTGTTGTTGTTGTTTCCTTGATACCTTGGACCATATCCTTGAGGCTTAGGATAGTCTTGTCCAGCAACCCAATTTGCTTCCTCAAATTCTTCCTCATTTCTTCCTTGAGAAAAATCCGCAGCTTCACCGACGAATTGGACATGTTTTTGGTTGGCATTCATCATTTTGTCTATTTTATCATGGAGCGACTTCAACTCTTTCTTGTGTTCCTCCAGTTCTTGTCCTCTTGGTGCTCTGTCATAGTCCTCTGAATAATTTCCATCACTCAAAGCTAGGTTGTCGATGAGCTCCATTCCATCGTGGACATCTTGTCCAAGAAAGTTCCCTCGGCTCGCTGTGTCAAGTAGCATTCGAATTTTGGGCAAGGCTCCACGGTATATTGTGCTCAAGAGAGTCTCCTCAGTGAAGCCGTGGTGAGGACACTGGATGGTGTAGTCCTTGAACCGCTCCATTGCTTCACTAAAGCTTTCATTGTGCCTTTGAGTAAAGCCGCTTATCTCGCTCCTTAGCCGAGCAGTTCTTGTGCTTGAAAAGAATTTTGAGAGGAAGGCTTTCTTGCATTCTACCCAGGATGTGATGGTGCCTTGTGGTAAGGTCTTCTCCCAATGCCTTGCTTTGTCCCCAAGAGAGAAGGGAAAAAGTCGTAGCTTGAAGCTATCTTCGGATATGCCGTTGATTTTTATCATCCCACACACTTGCTCGAAGTTGTCCAAGTGCTCCAATGGGTCTTCCATAGCCAGGCCATGGAATTTGTTGTTTTGGACCATCGAGACAAATCCTGGCTTGATCTCGAAGTAGTTGTTCTGCACCGGTGGTGGTGTGATGCCGAAGCGATTGGTGTGTGTGTTCGGTGCATCACCGGCGCCAATGATGCGTGGTGCCCTTTGAGGGTGGTAAGGCTGTCCAATGCCTCTGCCAGCAGCAGCGTGTTGAGGTGGATCCTCCACCTGGTCGTGGTCAGCCATGACCTCTTGATGGTACTCTTCGATATCTAGTAGGAGTCTTTCCCTCCTATGTCTTGTGCTTCCAAGTTGGTGGATGTTGTCCAGTGGTGCTAGTAGGTTGTTGTCACCTCTAGACCTCAGGTTCATATACCTGAAAACACAAGTACACAATTTTGGAATTAGTAACTAAATAGAAAAAGAAAACTTAGTCTCCACTAAGCTCCAAATCTTAACAAATTCACTTAAAAACCCGAATTCGGCAACGGCGCCATTTGATAACTAGCTTTTTAGCAGGTTAAACAAAGCCTAAAGCATAGTCAAGTCATTGTAGTACTTCAGGTTATCAATCCAAACTAGGGTGTGAAAGGTATTAAGAATACAAGAGCTCAAAGTAAAGCTAAGTGAAATCCGGATTATTTGAGGAGAAATTCTCTAAAAACTACTTGTAACTATAAAACAAAGATGAAAACTATTTTAAAATCCCTACTGAAGGGTTATACAACTAATAGATCACTTTTAAACAACTAGACATTCGATTCAACAGTTTTACAAAATCTAAATCTAAAACCGGATTTATTAATAGATTTGATGGTGAGTAGCTAGATTAAACAAAAATTACTAAAAATAAAACAACTAACAAAATCAAACCAGACAGTAAAGAAAGACCCTAAGCAATTTGTAAAATACAAAAAATATTAAAAACACAATTTTACAAATTTATAGAAACCATAAAGCCAAATTAAACTTATCTAGGAGAGTTTTAGTTAAAGTATTTAAACACAAAGCTAAAGGAAGAAGGTTTTAAGTTTAAATATTAAAAACAGATTCAAGGTTGGGATTCATTCTTAGGGAGGTTGAAAATTCGAACTTGGGGTTTTGAAAACATATTTTTACACACTAAGGTGCTATCTCTAGGCCTTAAGAAGCTATATTAGATTTACCCATGGTGTATGGTGTAAATCCTTTCTTCACCCCTTCCTCCTAACCCATGATGTTTGGTGGAAAGATAGGGTGAAGAACATTAAGCTCTGATCTTAAATAATGGCCTTACTAACCCCCCTCACATCCATGGTGTATAGGAAGGGAAAGATTAGTATCTTGGATTTGGTTTTAGGGGATTTCCTAAGTCTTTTTGAGATAAGGAAATCCCTTGAATCAAAGAGATCTTTCTCAAGAGTCTCTAGGCTTTAAGCCATCCAAATCCAAGAAGAGAAATAGATGAAGAACAAGAAAATACCCAAAATCTAATTTTCAACCCCCTTAATCATCCCAACCCCAAACCTTAGTGGATTACTCACAAGACATGTTCAACCCTCTCTTAAACATAAGTTTAGAGCTGATGAACATAATCGATGAAACTTAAAAGAGAGACTTGATACTAGAAAATACTATGAAAAATAAAGAGACAAAGAATTTTCACAAAGAGTAAGGCGAGATTTAAGAAGAAAGACTTGACATTAGAATAAAAATTAAAAAGAGATTTTATAAAAACTAGAAGTAACTTATATAAAATAAACTAAGAATTCTTAAAAACACTCAAAAACTAGAGAAACTTACAAGAACACTAAGAAGACTTTAAAGAGAGAATAAGAATTTTTCTTGACTTATTTAGACTAAGAAGAGATGATTGAAAACTGAATGATTTATTACAAGCACACACATACTCTTTATATAGAGTTTTAAATATGGCTCTTGGCCTAAAAAGAGGGGTTAAGGGGCAAGAGACAAGGGGCAAGAGACAAGGGACAAGAGACAGAAAGTATGTCTACCACTTTCACTAAAGCATAAAAACTTTTCTGGGTCAACTTCAGATGGTTCGAGTGGTTCAGTCGATCGGTCAGTCGATCTACTTCTGGATCGAGTCAGTTGGTCGATCTTTGACTCGATCAGTGTTTGGTTCGGGTGGTTCAGTCGATCGGTCAGTCGATCTTCTTTGGATCGGCTCAGTTTGGTCGATCATGCGGTCGATCTATTCCTAGATCGAGTAGTTCTGCTCGATCTACCTCTCGATCTTGGCTGAATCGACTGGCCTTGGTCGATCGTGCGGTCGATCTTTGCTCCTTTTCTTTTGTCCAAGTTTTCTTTTTGATTTCTGCCAACTTTTATGCTCTTCTTTCATCTTCTTGTTAATGCTCAGCACCCATCACAGTTCCAAGTACTCTAAACAGCCTGAAAAGGATGCAAATATGCAAGAAACCATGCAAATGCTAATGCAAAGTGTTCTAGGACTTAAAATGGTACAAATGATGCAAATTAGTCTATTATGAATGATGTATGCATGAAAAACCTATTCTAAATGCAAGCTAAATATGCGAAATATATGAGTATATCATTATTCTAGAGAAAAGTTCATAAACAAATCATTAAAGAAGTCTGAAATCTATACGTACTAAAGAAGCAAGGTCGTCTGATGTCAAGATCTTGGCAAGTTCGAGATAACAAAGAAAAAAAAAAGACACAACATCATCACAAACAAAAACCAAAATAAGAAGAAGAATTTGTCCACGTTTAATAAAAAGAAGAATCGATTTTCTAGTATTGATCTAACCTTTTGAAAGGAAAAAAGAAGAAGATGCGGCATCCTAGTAGACATGAGCAAAACGTCATGAACCTCCATGACAGATCCTTGAAACAAAGCAATTAAACACATGTTAGAGCTTTAAACAAAATAAAGAAATCAACAAAACAATTTCAATCGATCAGAAAAAAACTTAATAATGGACGAAACCCTAAACCCACGTCCAAAAAACATACAACGCTAATAATATGAGAGGGTGTGGCAAAGTATTTATACCCAAAGAATTCTAGAGCTTCAACTTTTGTGTTTACAATATATAAAAATTATAATATATATATATATATATATATATATATATATATAATCTGATAATCACGGAATAAATAATTAACAATAACATAAGATAGTAATTATCCTTTTCAGTTGAATCAAGAATAGTAAATAGTATATTTTCTTTTCTGATTAAATATATACACGATATATCGCATTAAAGGATACCACGTTAACAATTAAAGAAAATAATTAATTAAACACGCCATAATTAATTAGGCTAGCTAAATTACGAAATTATACACCATTCTCTTTGTATTCATTAATGGCAAAAGGGTAATTCAGTTTTCAACTTTCATTCTCAGTCAAATTTACTTCGCAAATAATAGTATAGAAACGTACGATTTCCATAAAAAAAATTTTTTAGTCCATTTGTATTTTGACATGTGGCGAAGTGTGGCTAAGAGCCAACTCTTTCCTTTGCTCTCTGCCACGTCATTTCTTTTTTTTTTTAATTGGAGAACCTTTGTGAATGCCCTTAAAAAATAAATTTTGAATTTTAATTGAAATAATTTTTTTTAGAAATCTTTTAATGAAAACGCCAAATGTGCTATAAAATGTACCATTTATTTCAAACATTTATTCTCCTTGATATTAAAAAACGGATTTTTTCAGAGTATATAATAATTTTTATATTATTAGATATTGTATTTACACTTCTGATGAAATCTTTTATTTTAAGACAAAAAAATATTTTTTTATCTTTAATTATCATATGCGTTATAGTATTGTCTGTCAAACATATATATTTTCCTGAATCCAAAATTCTGACATTTTTTAAATTTAAAATATTCATAAAAATGCATTAATAAACGTTTAAAAGATTTATGTTATAAAAATACTTATTTTACAATAAAACATATTTTATAACAAAAACATTAAAAACAAAAATTTCATAAGACATTAGATTTTTGATTTTTTTCTTCTTTAGAAAGACATCATATTACATCAATTTTTGTCGTTTTGTTTCTGTTGATTCTTCTGCATCTACCAAGAAATATGTTACATCAAGATGAATATCGTCATTAAAGTAATAGAAAAAGGTCTAGGTTCAGTTGGTTTCATTTTCTTTCTCTTTTGCCTTCTATGATTCCCGGTACAGATCGGCTAAATATTACGTACAAAATGTCCTTTCACGCCGCATCTGTAGCAGACAGTTTCTTTTTTCTTTTTAATTCCCCGACCATCAACATTTCATTGAAAATTCTTATTATCTTTTCCATTATTGGAATCATTAGGACGATATCTTCTTATTTGTCCACATCCACGGCCTCGACCACGTTCTTGCCAATTATTGTAGCTAGATGATGCAACTTTCGCTTCTAAGAATGGTGCATATATCCAGTTGGACGACTTTGATGGTTCATCATCAGGAGCTCGTTATTTTGTTCTGCAAGAAGGAGGACATGGATCAGCTCTGAATAACGAGTATCCATTCGCCCGGTATTGTTGCAGCAGGACTACATTACCAGGGTAAAATGTAGAGAGAGTTTTTTCTATCATATTATAATCACTTACAGTTTTTCTACACATTACCATCCTAGATGTGATTCCGAACATCGCAGAATTATATTCACTAACATTTTTGTAATCTTGAAACCGGAGATTTAACCACTCGTGCTTGGCTTTTAGTAAGATCATATATTACAGGTGATCAAACTTTTTTTAAGAGATTTCCAGAGATCTGCATGATCTTCTTTTATGATGTACTCATCTTTTAAACCATCGTGCATATGGTGACGTAAGATTATCTTGGCTTTTGCTTTTTTCTCATCTGATATCGTTTTTGACTTATCGATGGTCTCAAGAAGCTAGTTTTCGTCTTAGAAGCGTTTTCGTACCTACTGCCCATGTCATATAAATTTTTCTGGTTATATCAA
Source organism: Alliaria petiolata (assembly GCA_020283515.1). Lineage (NCBI taxonomy): Eukaryota > Viridiplantae > Streptophyta > Magnoliopsida > Brassicales > Brassicaceae > Alliaria > Alliaria petiolata. The sequence goes on along the minus strand of JAHZTW010000004.1, from coordinate 19,245,068 downwards.
GGACAGTAATTTCGAGCTTTGACAGATTTGACATTATAACTGTAACAATTTAATTAAAAGTCCAATTTAAAATTTTGCTTCTAAAATAAGTGATAAAAAATTTAAAATTCTTGCTCATAATAATAATGTAATTTAAAAGAATAATTTAAAGCAATATGAAGAGGCATAACATATCATACAATTGAGGAGTGGTTTTAGAACTTCCACTCCAGAAGCAAATAAACAAGGATGAGGGTTTTGACCTTCCACTTCATAAATAAATAAATAAAGATTGAGTTTTTAACCTCCCACTCTATAAATATGATAAATGAGAAATAATCTACAATGTGATCATATGAATGTGAAGGTAGAGCCTACCATAACGATCGGCTCGAAGAAGGCAAAACCTATTATCCTAGCATAACTTATAAACGGAGAAAGCAGATCCTATTTTTCTATAAATAATATATATAAAATAAATTGAACATAAAATTAAATCTCACTTTTTGGTATAGAACATATCATGTGATACAAAATATATCACTACATATTAATGAGAGTGATATTTGTGATATGACTAGAAAAGGAGGCAGGTGCACATACAAAAAAAAAACTAGAAAAGGAGACAAAGGAGGAAAGCGAGAGAGAAGAGTTTTTATTCAACTCAATATACGTCTATTACAAAAGGGTTTACTTCTATTTATAGATGTGGTGAGGCAGTGATTTTATGTCGGTAAGAACATGGATAATCATAAGATATTATAATATATTTTAACACTTTCCTTGATTATCAATCATTATTAATATGTATTATGTATTATTTCGTTAAAAATTTTATTAGAAAAAAAATCAGTGGAATAAAAACCATGATAAGGGAAAAAAGTATACAGTAAAACAATATCCCCTGAAAAATAATGGATATAATCTTTTTTCATAAATCTCTTAAGTGACGCATTCCAATACTATAAACGTGTTTTCTGAATGTTGTAGTAATAAGTGTCTTTGTAAATAGATCGGTTGTATTACACATGAATGGACTTATTACCGGGTCTCTGTGCTCTGAAATCACTAGAAAATGAGTTAGACAATCCTGAGGAGGAATGAGAAAGGATTTTCCTCCTGAAAGTTCTCTGACGGCCAAGTCAGGCTTGCACAACTGGGAACAAGTACTCGAGAGGGTGAGTTTGTGTTGTTCAGTGTGAAGCATCACGTTCGGAGATCGTGATGCTCGTCTGTTTATTTAACGGTGGGGCGTATAGGCATGTATCCGGCGTGAGAGAGGGTGGAAGAGTTCTCACGGCGGTTAAATGGCGAGGGAATTACTTGCATGGTCAGAGAGGGCATGCCCTCATGAGACCCATGCGGCTTTATATCGCCGGCTATTATCAGTGTTTATGGTGTTTACGGCATCTTCGGGTGCCTCTCTGGCCTTATCCCGAGGTGACCTCTTTTTCGGTTTGATTCTTCTCATATTTATATACTTCTGGCGTGTTTTCCTATTGACTCTGCTAATCTCGCCGTCCGGTCACATTTCTTTTGGACCCGATATAAATTTCTACCGCCGTTTTTTTTATCCTCGGTGCCCGTCTCTTCGATCTTGACGCCTACAGAGAGGTCTGCAGATAGGTATACTATTTGGCGGACTTTCTCGTTTACGTGGCACTCCGAGATTGGCTTCGATAAAACTGGTCCCAACAAACATAAATCTTATTGTTATTTATTAATATTGTTAACATATATATATAACCAATTAAGCTACTTATATTTTAAATAATTTCAAAATTATGTTTAAGAAAATTACTTATATATAGAATTTCAAAATTATGTTTAGTAAAATTGTTTATAGATTTTTTTTTAACCTGAACATGGCACAGATTAGTAACTATTTCTTATTAATGCATGTAGATGTTATAAAAAGCAAAGTCAAAAGGGAAATTTTACATCAAAATATTGTGACAAAGTTTAACTTTTAGATTTTTGGCTGAAGAAGAAAAAAAAATTTATATAATAGATTATTACATATTATCGTCTAAATTCAAAATAAACTATCGTGGATCTAGCATTTGTCTAATAATAGACAATATTTTTATTTTCTGAGAATGATATTTAAACTTTTTTTTTATTGCTGAAATATTTTAGTGTTAATAGAGTCCAAATGATTCATGTAAAACAAAACAAAAATTTGAAAATTTGTTTCTGAAAAATATAAAAAAACAAAATATATATACTTCTGAAAAACATAATTAATAGAAATTGTAAACAATAACTCATTCTACGATAAAAAATAAAAATAAAATTGGAAATAAAGGATATTTTATCTCTAATCTTGTGCATCTAAACCTTGAATTTTATAGGCACAATTATGCCTCAACTACAAAAAAATCATATATTTTAATATCTAATTTATTTTCAAAAATTGTTTTTAAAGAATTAAAATTTATTTAAGGAATTATTCCAAAAATGTAAAAGAAATAAATATTTACAAAATATTTTTCATATGTTCTGCGAGTTTTACAATGTCTTATGCGGATTTTTTTTATGTTTTGCCAGTTTTACAATGTGTCTTCTGCAGTTCTTTCATATTCCGTGACTACGTAGAATACATATTTTATCAATTTAAATTTTCTACGAGTTTTAGAACATATCTTTTGCCGTTTTTCTATGTTCTGCGACTACATAGAATACACTTTCTGCATAATCTAAATGTTCTGCAAAGTTTAGAACGTGTCTTCTGTGGATTTTAGAATAAAGAGAAACACAATCCTCTTTGTTTCGCCATGCCGTCTTCTTCATTTTCCTCCACATCTCTGCAAAATCAATCATATCGTCGAAACAAAAAAATATTGGATACATTTCACATGTGTTTTAGTAAGTTTATCGAATTTGTTGTTTGCTTTACCATGAGAGAGGGAGAGAGAAGGTGCGTGGGGACAATTGTGGAATCTATACATGTTAGCGAATTTTTTTTTGGTTACTTCGTTATATCGTTTGCCAATATCACTATTTACTGCTATTTCTCTTTTTTATTTATAATTTGTTATATTTTTGATTGTTTATTAAATATTTTTTAACTTTCACAATTTACCATTTTGAGTTTATCTTTTCATATATCTTTGAATGATTTTTTCTCATTTTTCCGTGTTTTAAAATTTTATATACATTACTTTGTATCCATTTTTTTCACTTTTTTGTCTTCTTCTCTCTATTTTTATATAATTTTTTTTATCTTTTATATTGTGTATTAGATATTGTTTTGTATTTTACAGTTTTACAGATTTTTATTTTTCAATTGTTTGAAACTTCTTAACTTATACGATTTCATAATTTGATTCTTTTTCATTCACTTGCATTAAAATTAAATTATTCTTATTAGTTTGAAAATGAGGATTGAATCATTCAAAAAGAGAAAATAAAATTACATTTAAATTTTATTTATTTTATATTTAAGCTATGGTGATTTTTAAATATTTAATTTCAAATGAAATAATTTTATGTATATTTAATAGTTGGTTAATATCTATTTGTGTTATTTAATTGTTTAAAAAATTATAATTAGTTTATTTTATTTGCATATTTTGAAAAAATTAAAGTAGACCAATAAGAGAGGGCTGATGTGTCGTCATTGGAAAACTTCTCTTCATCTATTATATATTACTATGAGAGAACTAGCGCTAACGTGCGGGTTTTGTTTTATTTTCTGAATACATAATATGTTTTAGATTTTTATTTTAACTATCAATATTATTTTACATCTTTTTATAAATTTGTTTCTTGTGATGTTCTTAGTAATTCGCAGAAAAACATGAGATTACTTTAGTTTGCGTTATAAGTGACATATTTTTATACGTTTATTTTGACTATCAATCTTTTTTTGCGTTTTTTTACCAATTATTATTTTATTTGATTTTTGTTGTTGATCATTCTTTTAATATTTTCCTTATATTATTTTATAAATATTTTTTTGTTCCTCATGCTCTTTTCATTTATACAAATTCTCATATTAGAATATTTATTTATTTTATTATTTAACATTATAACTTTTTTTCCAGATATATTTTATTGATTCCATATATTTTCTGTGTTTTTAAATTTTGTCTATTTTTTGTTCATATTTTGTTTTCTTTCTTTTTTGTCATATTCTTCTCCATATTTTTGATAATTAGTTATCTTATCGATTATTTATTACGTATCTTTTTATATTCTATAGTTTTTTAGTTTAAAATTTTGTTTTTCAATTACTTAAAGCATTTTTATCTGTTAATGTCATTTTATCTAATAATTGGTTCTTTCTTTATTTTTATTAAAATTCAACTATATTCATTTTGTTCCAAGATAATGATTAAATCACGTGAAAAACATGAAAATATGCATAAAAAGTCTGTATTATAAAATATTTCTATGTTTCTTATTTAAAAAAATATTGATTTTTATTTATTATATATGTTTGTGTTTTAATACTTTCTAAATAGTGAGATTCAGATAAAATGAGTTTAAATTAGATGCTTTTAATTATAAATAATTGTGGACAATTTTCCATTCGTTTAAAAATGATGAAGTGTCGTCGCCGGAGAGCCCCCCTTCATCTATTATTGTATAGATACTAGATGAATATTCGTCAAAACTGTAAAATCATAAATTTTCGCTAAATCCACAAAATTGAGTTTTCTTGCGAATACATGTTTTTTCATCAAATCACAAAATCTTAATTTTCCAAAGAACCGCATAATTGTATTTTTCTACTAAAGTCAGTTTTTCTCGTCAAAACAACACAACATCATTTTTTGCCAAAACCGCAAAATCATATTTTCTCGTTAAAACTACAAAACCAAAATTTTCCGTAAAAATTGCAAAACCGTACCTTCGCATCAAAACCGTAAACTGTATTTTCTTCCAAAAACTGCAAATTCGCATTTTTCCACCAATATTGCTAAAACTGTATTTTTTGCCAAAACTGTAAAACAATATTTTCCTGTCTAAACCGCAAAACCGTATTTTTTATCAAAACCGTATTTTTCTGAAAAAATTATAAATACTCGTTTTCCCGTCCAAACTGTAAAAATCGTATTTTTTTTGTTAAGATCGCAAAATTTTGCTTTCCAGTAAAAAAATATAAAACTGCAAAATACGTTTTCCACCAAAACTTAAAAATTTGTGTTTTCCTGTTAAAACCACACAATATAATTTTTTTTATCGTCTAAATTTTTACTACTTAAACATTGTTACAATAGTTTGATACAAGATTTCGAAAAAAATTGGACAAATATATGATATAAACTCTATAGATACATCAATGTGACCCCTTTCTTTGCTAGTATATCGGTGCAAAATATTATTTTCTGTCAAAATTGTAAATATGTTTTTTTTTTTGATAAATTGGTAAACCATGTTTTCAACCAACAACACAAATTCGCATTTTTACGCCCAAAAATGTATTTAAAAAAATCTGTAAAATTACAAAATTTTACTTTTTTTTTTGGCAAAACCACATTTTTCTTAAAATATATTTAAAAAATAGATGAATAGTCATTAATTTAGTTGATTATTTTTTCTAATTCATTTAAAGGATAATGTATCATATAAATAGATGCTGATGTATCACTTTCTTGCGAGGGACACTGCTTGGAGAGCCACTTGATCGTTACTCTTCCTTTAAACTATACAATGACTTTGCAATTTGTACGATGCTTGAATGTGTTAAGGTTTGGTCCACTGCTTGGAGAGCCACTTGATTGTTACTCTTCCATTTGTTTTCTACTAATTTGTTTGGACTTTGGAGCAAAGGTTATCCATTAAGGGGAACTTATCCCACGTGGGATACTCACAGCCAAAGATTTTGCAATATTAGATATCTTCTCTGTTTTATATTAATTATTGCTTAAAGTTTTTCACACAAATAAATATTTTTTTATTAATATTTTTTTATTTAATATTATTAATTAATAAACTAATAAAATGAAGATAAAAATAATTTTTGTCAAAATTTTATATTGAAAACACAAAACGATAACTAATTTAAAAAAAAAAATCTTAAAATGATAAATAATTTAAAACGGATGAACTACATGCTTGTCACTAACTCCACCATTAAATAAATGACAAATTGATTATTGAATTTGAAAAGCCTATTTGAGCTCTTTCAGATTGGCTTGGGGGACAGATCCTCTTAAATGTGTCACCTAACTTTCTTTTAAAAGTTAACTTTTGGTTCGTGGCTACTAACTTTTAGGTTCTAAAATTTTCAACTTTTGCTTCACTTATAAGGCTCTGGTCATATGGATAAACAATGATTATCACAAGCCATCATAATGACTAAAGGTAGTAGATATTCATTATATTATCCATAGTAATAATTAAGAGATGGTTATCCATGTTAGAGGATAAAATACTTGTTCTATTAATGATTGTAAGAGTTAAAAATGCAGTTATATGCGTTTAAATCTATAATTTTTAAAAATTTGTATATCTGGTTGACCCAAAAAAATTCTTATATTTAAATCTGAATACACATATTATGTTAGCAAAAACGTTTAAATACAACCTAGAGCCATAAAATTTGGTCTATTATAAAGAAGCAAAAAATGAATAACAATTATAAAACCATAAGTTTAAAATCTTCATTTTTGTTTAGTTTGATGTGAAGTCCTCTTTCTCTCCTATTTCTCATCTCTCTTTCAAATCTTTCACAAAGAAAGAGTTTCTTCATCGTTTTGTTTCTCCTGCTAAATCCCGCTTTGTTTTCTGACATGTTTGGATCTTTTGCTTATTAACGTAAATTTCCAGCTTTGTCCGTATTTCTTATGTTTATTAGCTACTTTTTGTTTTTTTGATTTATTTCTATCCGCTGCTCCTCTTGCTTGAAGTGATGAGACCAAGATCTGGTGGTGGTGGTTGGAGGCCTTCTACTTCAACAATCGATATCATCCTCTCTGACTGGGAGCTTTATCTCCCTAAGTTTCCCTTATAAGTGTAGGATACAAAAACCCGGATTGAAAATACCACGAATCAAAAGTGTTTGAAAAACGATAAAACGATGGAATAAAACATTAAAGAAATAGATGAATACGCAGAGATGAGATTTGATCTCTTTCTGTAATTCAATAAATCATCTGTAGTGTGACAGTTTGTAGAGATTCTGAATAATAGCATACAACTGCGTTGTAGCTATGATCGCAACACTTATGCTAAGAGAAAAAGAGACGAGAGGGGTTTGTGGAAAGTTTGTTGTCTGTTTTCGGCGTGAAGATAATTAATGAAGCCCGATATGTATATATAGCGGAGGAGTTACTTGTGGCGCAAGTTCACATATATTCCACGAATATTCTGCCTTCTTGCGCACTACAAGATAAACAGAAATATTCTATAAATTTTTCTTTTTGGTTCGATAAAGATGAGGGAAACAAAAATATTTCATAAATTTTTTTGACTAAATCAGTAAAGATTTATCGAAGATATTATGCAAATTTTTTTGAGAATATTGAAAATATTGTTGGAAAATGTCAATAATAAAAATAACACATTCACCGAGATCCGAGCCCAGAGCCTGGAGCTCGAGACCCGACCCAGCACAACGGCGACGGCATGCATGTGTGTGGTTTTTCATAATGGTCATCTCACTACTTCTCCATAGTTTCCCCATCCAAAACTGTTGAGTTTTGTTGTGAGTGTATCACTATATATACTAGGAAAAAGTGTTTCATGCATATTTTGATTTTTAATTTTGATTACATATCCACTTTGACCATTTATTTTTTATTCAAAATAACTTTGATTTTGACAAATAATTACACTCTCTTATATTGCTCATTACTAGGAATAAAAAAATATATATAACCCAGTCATTCCGGTGACGTGAAATGTCACCGAAAAGTTGGCCTGAGACACTTTATTAAAATTAGAGTTCCAACAATAAGAGTATAATTTAAGGCGGTGGATGATGGGTCATGAGTATTGTGATGATCGAAGGTGAATATTCATGAAGCATAGAAGATTTTCCGGCCAATACTAAGCACATGATCTTTTCTTCAGACGAGTTTAGAAGATGGTACATTCAAAAGCCTTGGTGGTTCTCAAAATTTTAACGTTGGTGGTGGTAACAAGGTTGACTGTTCTTACAATGGACCGAGGGTGGTGAATCTTAATTTGGTCGTACAGCTCTCCTTGAAGCTTCAGTAGAGATGGTGATGAATGAGGAAAGATGGAACCTGCTTAATTGGCCGTACGACTCTCCTTAAACAGATTAGTGGATGAATGATCGACAAGTAACCAGGGGAACGATAGACGCCTCACAAAGTATGAGAAGCTTTGTGATAAGTCAAGACACTCAACTCAAGGTGAATCGCACAAGATGAAGAAGATGGGTTTAGCCTACGGATAAGTCAAGACACTCAACTCAAGGTGAATCGCACAAGATGAAAAAGAGGGGTTTAGCCTACGGCTAGGGTTTCTTAGCAAGAAGAAGTACGTTTTTATTGATCATATGTGTAAAAATACATAGCTGCGAATGAACCTTATATAGGGCTCGACAGCTGGGCGGCTTCTTGGCCGAAAACAATACAAATATGGAAAGAAACTTATGCGCCTAATACAAAGAAACTAAAAGGAAAAACTTAAGAAAAGCTATCTTGAAAACAAACACAATCCTGCAAAACAAAGGAAAGAACTCGTGAATAATAATCAGAATGTAAACTCATACCTTAGCTTAGATTTGAGCTTTAACTTGTTTGGAGATGATGAACAAGGTGGCATCCTTGTTTCCTTGTAAAACTGGCAAGAATGTAGTGGAGGGAGTTTTGAGTTGCACGTAAGCAGTTTCTTGTGTTTCTTTGTTGCCCTCGGCTCCTTGATGTTCATTGTCCAAGTCTTGAGTCTTTGAGAGGCTTGACAAGCTTAGCTCGTCTACTGGCCCAGTTGGAGTTTCTCTAGTAATCTCCCTTATGATAACGTGAATGCAAATTTCAGCTATCCATAAGACAAAACTTAGAGATGAAGGATTATCTTTGAAAAAGGAGAATGATCCACAAAACCCTTTTTTCAAAGATAATCTTTGATCTATGGGTTTTGTCTTATGGATAGCTGAAACTTGCATGCTCTCCACGCCCCAAGTCTAAGCTATACAGTATAGGCTATATAGCCTTATCTTTTTTGACCATCTCCTTAGGCCGTGTGTTCTCATGGGATTAGTTGGGGCCATTAATCTTATCTTATGATATTATAAGCTATAGCCAAGATTCTTATCTTTTAGCTTCTTAGCCTATGCATTCCCATGCTTTCAGCCACGGTTTTTGTCCCGTAGATGACTCGGTCAATGACTATCCATGACCGGTCCACAATAGCGGCTACTTGGGTCTTTATATATCTGCCATGGAATATCGTCTGATTGGTCGGTGCTGGGGTGGCTAAGACTTGGACCATGTCTTGTCATTATACATGCAGTCCACAATCCCAGCGTCCACTCATGTCAAGACACCTCCTGCCGTGACTATAAGCAAGTCAGACAGCTACTCATGTGTCACCGTCCCATTGGTCGGTTTTTGACTTCGACTATTCCTTCATCTAACTTCATTATATTTAGCTTATAAAAGTCTCTTATTCACGTCTTACTGTTGTAATTAGCCATATGCACTTGACCATCTCTTATCCGAGTCATTCTTGCTTCGGACGACCATTTTCTTTGTTCGAATTTCTTTCTCGAACACTTGTGGATTTTTCTTGAGAATTCATCGAACTTCTCTTGACAAATCACTTAGTTTAGGTATTCTAAGTGCTTCTACCTTTGCTGTGCCGAGACATTTTGCCTTGATCAGACGATCCAAGCAGTTTATCATTCTAGCCGAGATGCCTGTCCGATCCGGTACGACCGTCCAGTCACTCTCTCGAGTAACTTTTTACCTAATCGTTCTTTTTCAGATTTTCTTCGAGCATTCTTCATCTTTTAGCTTCCTTAGTCGATACCAATAAACTTCCCCTTGAATTTTGAACTTCAACATTTGGCTGGTCTTCCCACGGCCGTTTCCTTGTCCGCGAGGGTATTCTCTCGACTATCTTAGGTTCCTTTCGAACATTTTTTCATATGCTTCGGCCAAAGTACTTCTCTTGGACTATAACATCGATCCAAATTGTCTTATTTGGATCCTTGAGTCGATTCCATGATTTTGGTTTCCCGCCAAAATTTCTCCTCTCGGCCGTTCTGCTTTGACCGATCTCCACTCACATCCGGATTATTACATTCCCCCCCACTTCATAGAATTCGTGTAGAATGTGACCTCGTCTCCCTCCATTCCTAATTTGATTATTTCCTTCAAGTTACGCCATCTGGCTTTCCCTGGCCAGTTGGTTGATTCTTTGCGGTTACCATTCCTGCTTTGGCGCTTGTCTGTTTGATCTGATTTTCTTCAGATAAACTCTTCGCCTCTGAGATGATACCATTATTTACCAAATTTTCATTATGATACCACCATCTTCTAGGTCACCATTTCCATGGTACTCTTTTCCACCATCTAGTATACCACGCTTTGGTTTAGACTATGACGAACTTTATCACATCCTCAAGTTTGAGCTTAAAGCAACGTACGACCTTTGCTTCGACCTTTTCTACCCACTCGACTCCTTTGCTTCAACCCGATAGTGATAACTCCTCGTTAGTTATATTCTTCTCTTGACTCCTTTGTACAGTCTAAGTGATAGGAGTATAGTTACTCCTGAACTATACACTTCTCTAGGTTATACCATAAGTCTTAGTGATAATTTCTTGTGAATTATACCCCTCTCCCGGCTTGATTCCACACATTTCATCCATTAGCTATATGATCTCACCATCTAGCCAATTCTGCTGAACTTATCCTCGGTTGTCCACTATCTATGTTCCTTTTCTTACCCCTCTTCGCGTGATCCATTTTCTTCCAATTCTCCCCTAAGGTATTCTATCACCATTCCTAAACCTAATGGTTCTTAACATGGATTTGGTTACTATGGTAAGACCTCTGCTAGAATTCCATGGAAACCTTATCCATTCAAATTTCACTCCTAAGAACTTTCCACTTTTCACAAGTGTGTTTTACGTCCCTCACGAAAATAAAACTATCAGAAGTTCTTTACGATTCATCGTTTCCCCAACCCAAGGTTCCTAAACGATCAATCCTTACCTACTCAAAATAATTTATCATTTTCCCCAATCAGGGGTTCACAAACGATAAATCCTTACTTACCAATTTTCTCACATAATATCTATCATATCTAGCAACCAATGTTATGATAATATTATACAATTTCTCCGCATAATATCTACTATATCTAGCAACCAATGCTATGATAAAATTATGCATGCAATGAAATTAGTTAGAATCCAAGCGTACTTTTATTTTTGAGTTGTCTCAAGGTTAGGGGTTTTTAAGTCGCCTAGTCCTACTACTACCATTCTCACTAGTCGTTCGCCTCTCTGAGGCTCTCCTTGTTGATGAGCAGGTCGCTGTTCAACTGGTGGTGTTAGATGGTCGAACGGGATGAGCATTCGAGCAATCAGTTCCATAGTGGCCTCACCCTCTACAGATTCGACATATTGTGTGCCTAAGGGTCATGAGATTTCCCAATTGTGTGCTAGGCCATGCACGACTGAAATGCCCAGTCCCGCCACACACCTGACATGGTCCTGTGATCCTCGGAGGTGAAGGAACTCTCATCCTTGTAGTCCTTCTAGGAGATCTTCCCCTCCGACTGGATTCACCTTGTTGTCTTTCTCCAGCCGATGATCTTAGGTTCTCCAACTCCATGGTAAGGAACCTACTTTGGTCAATCATCTCCTCCATCCGCCTTTTGATGTGAGAAAGATTTTGAAAAATTTCCCTCCTCTTTGTTTGGTGATACATTGAGTGGCCTTTCCCAATCTCGTCCACCGATTCGAGTCAGCCGCCTGGTCCAATAAGTGGGTTATGTGCTCCTCTGCCTCAAGTAATCTTCTTTGCGAGACAATTCTTTTGTCTGAATCCATGGGGTTGTTTCCCCGTTTCGCTGTTCGATTGCACGGATGTATTCAGGTCTCCGTTGTCATATCATGTTGACACAAATGGATACACGTACCCTGTTTGATCTGCATCCGTCGGGATATATTTGGTGCATTGCATAGTCCGACATGAACACATGGGGCATTGGTATTTTTGGCAACACGCTTTGGGGACTGTCTGGGTCCCATGAGTTCAGTGTGGACTCACCAGTGGAGATTTCAATGATCTCGGTTGACAACACCAGGATCTCCAATCCAGGGTAACGCGACGACCAGACTGTATAGCTTCCTTGCCCATTCACCAGTTCAATTGGTGGTGTTCTCGGCTCAAATTCTACCTCCGGAGAAAAACTCATTTCCCGTCTGTTCCACTGCCATCTTCAAAAAGGTTTACCTCAAAAGATGAATCCAAATATGTGATCACTAACCAATGATCAGAGTTTGTTGATTCGCTTGAGTGCCCCAACGAACTCAAATCATTTATCCCCTCCAGACTCATCTTCTTACCCGGACCCCTCATACATGTCTTTCGAAACCCAATCATCACGTATTCTTCCCATCCTAGTCTCTATAAGACCATAGTAAAAGAATCAGGATATCCGAGATCATTGGGGTCTCCACTGGTGATTGGGTTTAAGAAGATGTGTACGAGGGGTCCAAGTGTGCGGATAAGTCTGGAAGGGATGGTGATTTGAGTTCGTCGGGGCACTTAAACGAATCAACAAACTCCGATCATTGGTTAGTAATCACATATTTGGATTCATCTTTTGAGGTAAAACTTTTTGAGGATGGTAGTGGAACAGACGGAGAAATGAATTTTTCTCCGGAGGTAGACTTGGAGCCGAGAATAACACCAATTGAACTGGTGAATGGGCAAGGAAGCTATACAGTCTGGTCGTCGCGTTACCCTGGATTGGAGATCCTGGTGCTGTCAACCGAGATCATTAAAATCTCCACTGGTGAGTCTACACCGAACTCATGGGACCCAGACAGTCCCCAAAACGTGTTGCCAAAAATACCAATGCCCCATGTGTTCATGCCGGACTATGCAATACACCCATATATTCCGACGGAGGCAGACCAAACGGATTACGTGTATCCATTTGTGTCAACATGATATGACAACGGAGACCTGAATACATTCGTGCAATTGAACAGCGAGATGGAGAAACAACCCCATGGATTCAGACGAAGAATTACCTCCCGAACAAGATTACTTGAGGCAGAGGAACACATAACCCACCTATTGGACCAAACAGCTTACTCGAATCGGTGGACAAGATTGGGAGAGGCCACTCATGTATCACCAAATCAAGAGGAGGGGGAAATTTCTCAAAAGCTTTGTAACATCGAGAGGCGGATGGAGGAGATGATTGGCCAAGAGGCCAGGTCTACAAGCGACGTAAGTAGGTTCCTTACCATGGAGTTGGAGAACCTAAGAACATCGGCTGGAGAAAGACAACAAGGTGAATCTAGTCAGAGGGGAAGATCTCCTAGAAGGACTCCAAGGATGAGAGTTCCTTCACCTTCGAGGGTCACAGGACCACGTCAGGTGTGTTACAAGACTTGATATTTCAGTCGTGCATGCCCTAGCGCACGATTGGGAAATACATGACCCTTAGACACACAATATGTTAAATTTGTAGAGGGTGAGGCCACTATGGAACTGATTGCTCGAATGATCACCCCGTCCAACCATCTAACATCACCAGTCAAACAGCACGCTCATCAACAAGGAGAGCCTCAGAGAGGCAAACAACTAGTGAGAATGGGGTAGTAGTAGAAATAAGCGACTTAAAAACCCCTAACCTTGAGATATCGCAGAAATAAAAGTACGCTTGGATTCTAACAAATCTCATTGCATGCATAATTTTATTATAGCATTGGTTGCTAGATATAGTAGATATTATGCGGAAAAATTGTATAATATTATCATAGCATTAGTTGCAAGATATGATAGATATTATGTGAGAAAATTTGTAAGTAAGGATTTATCGTTTAGACCCCGGGTTGGGAAAACGATAAATCATTTTGAGCAAGTAAAGATTGATCATTTAGAGATCCCGGATTGGGAGAAACGATGAATCATTTTGGTAGACAGGAACTTTGATAGTTTTATTTTCGTGAAGGAAGTAAAACTCACTTGTAAGAAGTGGGAAGCATAATGGCCGAGAGGATAAATTTTGGCCGAGAAACCAATATCATGAAATCGACTCAAAAACAACTTGGATGGTATAGGCCAAGAGAAGCACTTTGGCCGAAGCATATGAAGAAAACTTCGAATGGAACCTAAGATGGCAGGGAGAAGACCCTTGCGGACAAGGAAACGACCGTTGGAAGACATACGAAAAGTCGAAGTTCCAAATTCAAGAGAAATTGATTGGGATCGACTAAGGATTCTAAAAGATGAAAAATGTTTGAAGAAAATCTGAAAAAGAATTAGTGGATTAGAAGTTACTCGATGGTCGTACCAGATCGGACAAGCTTCCTCGCTAGAATGAGAAATTACTTGTATCGTCTGATCAAGAAAAAATATCTCGGCACATCAAGGGTTGGAACACTTAGTATAACAAAACTAAGTGGTTTGTCAAGAAATTTCAAGCAATGCTCAAGAAAATCCACAAGTGTTCGAGAAAGAAGAAAAATAGTCGTCTGAAGTAAGAATGACTCGGATAAGAGATGGTCAAGTGGACTATGGCTAATTCCAACAGTAAGACGTGAATGAAAGACTTTTATAAGTTGGAGAAAATAAAGTTAGATGAAGGAATAGTCGAAGTCAAAAATTGACCAATGGGACGGCGACACATGAATAACCATCCGACTTGGTTATAGACAGGACATGTGGTTTCTTGACATGACTGGACACCGGGATTGTGGACTGCATCTATAATGACAAAAGATGGTCCAAGTTTTAGCCACCACAATGTCGACCAATCAGACGATGACCCATGGTGAATCTGTAAGGACGAAACGAGCCAACATTGAAGATCGGTCATGGATAGTCATTGACTGAGTCATCTATGAGACAAAAACCGTGGCAAGAAGCATAGGCTACGAAGCGAAGAGATAAGTAACTTGACTATAGCCTATAATATCAAAAGATAAGATCAATAGCCACATCCAATCCCATGAAAACACACGACTAAGGAGATGGTCAAAGAAGATAAGCCTATATAGCCTATGGTATAGGCTATAGCCTAGACATGGGGCGTGGAGAGCATACAAGGCTCAGCTATCTATAAGACAAAACTCAAAAGGATTATCTTTGAAAAAAGGTTTTGTGGATCATTATCACGTCTATAGCCAATAATGTGTCAACACAAACCTAATGGCTAGAATATGGGATAAGGAACATTGACTTAGGCTATGAAGTCTAGGGTATAGGCTACAGCCTAGCCTTGATTCGTGGATAGTATGCATGGCATGATTATCCGATGGACGACACTCAGCTGGCAGCTTAGATGGTTGGTTAGAATGTCTATAAATACCCTTGTGAAGCCATTCTTCCAAGCCATTCTCACCCACAATAAGGTAAAAGTAAACACTTAAGAGAGAGCAACTGAAAATAGTAAGGAGCTAGTACGCTGAGTCAAGTCGAAGCTTAGCCGATCCAGAAAGAAAGGATCCAGCTAGTCTAGCAAAGAAAAACAAGGTGAGTCCCGGTCATATATAGTCATTAGTATGGATTCAAATGCAGGTTTTAACTTAAAGATGGAACACCCACCATGTTCATCTTAAGTTATAATTGTTTGATGAGGTTCTGCCGCGATAACTTTCACAAAACGGAGAGTTATGTGAAAAATTATGCTGCATAGATTTTATTAAGTATGTTGCGATAACTTTCACAAAAATGGAATTTTTTTTTAAGATTTATGCTGCAGAAATTATTGTAAACTATGTCGTGATAACTTTCACATAAGGGGAGCCCTTTTTTGAAGAGTTATGCCGTAGTAATGTTGTGGATAAATATACCGCGGTAGCTTTCATAAAAAGGATTTTATGAAGAGTTACGCCGCAAAAATAATTTTTAATTTATTAAGTTCTGCCATGGTAACTTTTATAATTTAAAAAATTTATTAAGTGTGCGGATCACATGAGTACAAAAATTCGTCGGCGTCCCGTTTTCCCGACCCGAATGGATACGAGAAATCCTCGGTTCATGACGGAATGAAGACTCGGAGGGTACTTGGGTCGTTCCTTTGGCCGAGGATGCATGACGATGCAGTCGTATTGTCGAGAAGGTAGACATATCGAGGCGACTGTCGAGAAGGTAGACATGTCGGTTTGATGTTCCAGTCTATGGTCCTCTGTGGTAAGTAGGCGAGGGTTTTCAAGTGAAAGGAGCTGTGAACACCCGTTTAGAGTCGAACATGCATAGGAGTGGTGCTAGGGACATGTGTGGCATGCAATGTACTGTCAACATGCATAGCCTGATTGCTAGGATCATGTCTGGCATGAAGTATATAGGAGTGGTGCTAGGGACATGTGTGGCATGCAATGTACTGTCAACATGCATAGCCTGATTGCTAGGATCATGTCTGGCATGAAGTATACTGTCAACATGCATATCTAGAGTGCTAGGGTCATGTATGGCGTGTACTGTACTATCAACATGCATATCCAGAGCGTTAGGGTCATGGTCGGCGGCTAGCTGGATGGCTAGAACCTGTGTTCAATGTTTAGTTAAGTGTTGAACATGAATAGCCTAGAGAACTAGGATCTGTATTCAATATTTAGGCTTAATAACTGGAGTTACTACAGCCACGACATGCATAGTAATGAAAAGGTTACTATGGTCATGCAACTAATGCCACCAATATTTAAGTTTCTGCTTGTGTTATCGCTTTGATATTACTTGTATGATGCTCACATTATTTTATTTTGGAGTGGATTCTAATGATTGTATAGAGAATCTTGAATTCACTGAGTAATTCTAGATTACTCATCCCTCATTTTATTAAATTTTGCAGGAAACCGTAGAGGAGTTGTAGACGGGCGCAACAGACATTAAGATTTAAGAGTAGATTGTGGTATGTTTTTGTGAAACATATGCAAAGTTTTGGATTATACGGTTTGAGTAGCAAGGATCCTTTTATATAAAAAAAATCGGATTTTGTATTATGACTATATATATATATATATATATATATATATATATAATAAAGGAGGTTTTGTGTGATTAAAAATCTTATGTTGAAATGATATTAACTTACTCCGAGTTAACACAACTCTTATCTCGAGTACGGGTTGGCAAGACTTAGGTTCTAGACAAGAGGGTCAAGCTAACATGACGGGCAAGCCTTAGACTTATATTCGTTCTAAGGGAGGGCCGGCCTATTTGCGACTTTTGATTCATCTATGTCTAGATCGAATTAGAGATGTTACAAATGGTGGTATCAGAACATGGATTCTGTATCATGTTCGGAGGACAAGGATTTTCAATCGGTTTTATCAAATTAAAATAGTCGCAAAAGCATACCTAGGAATCTGGAATGTCCGTATGCTTAGTTAGGATCTAGGAAAATAGGATGGGATTTGAGAGAAATAGGATATTCTGATTCTTGCATTATGTTCTCGCAGAGACTAGGATGGGAAGAATTTGTGATGACTGGGTCTCGGAAGACGTGTACAAGGGATCCAGGTGTGCGGATGAGTCTGGAAGGGATGGTGATTCACACTCGAGTGAATCAAAACTCCGATCATTGGATGGTGATCACAGATTTGGACTCGTTTCTTGAGGTAAACATTTATGAGGATGGAAGTGAAACATACGCAGATATGAGTTTTTCGTCGGAGGTGGAGTTGGACCAAAAACACCACCAATAGGACCGTTGAACAGGCGAGAAAACTATACAGTACCCTGCATTAGAGATCCTGGTGCCATGGTGCCATGAAACGAGATAATTGAGATATCTTTTGGTGAGTCCACACCGAATTCATGGGATCCATACAGTCCTCAAAGCGTGTTTCCAAACATACCAATGTTGCATGTGTTCATGCTGGGCTATGGTATGCACACTTATATTCTGACGGAGGGAGACCAAACAGATTACGTGTATCTAGATTACGTGTATCTGTTTGTGTATACAGGACATGACAACGGAGACCTAACTACGTAACATCGAGAAATGGGGAACAACCTCATGGATTTAAACGAGGAGTTGTCCCAAAAAGAAAATTACTCGGGGCAGAGGAACACGTCACCCACCTACGTCATCCACCTATTAGACCATAAGGCTGAGCCGAATCTGTGGACAAGATTGGGAGAGGCTGCTAAATGTATCACCAAACCACGAGGGAGAAACGTTTCAAAAGCATGGTAGCATCGACAGGCAACTCGAGAAGACGATTGACCCAGAAGGTGGGTCTACCTTCGTAGGTCTTTTACCACAGAGATGGACGACCTATGGAAAACCCAGTCGGAGGGGAAGACTTCCAAGAAGGACTGCAAAAAAGTTACGGGACCATGTCATATGTGTGGCAGAAAAAGGCATCTCAGTCATGCATGTCTTAGCGCATGACAAGGAAATTCCATGGCCCTAAGACATAATGTGCGCCGAATCTGTAGAGGAAGAGGCTATTATAGAGCCCATGCTCGACTGCTCACCCCACCCAGATCCGCTCATCAATAAGAAGAGCCTCGAACAACTAGTGAGAATATTAGTAGTAGGATTAGACAACCTAGAAACCCCTGGCCTTGAGAAGGCTCAGAAATAAAGGTATGAATTCTAACTAATCTCATTGCATGCATAATATTATTATAGCATTAGTTGTTAGATATAATAGATATTATGCAGAGAAATGGTATAATATTATCATAGCATTGGTTGCTAGATATGATAGATATTATGTGGAAAAATTGGTAAGTAAGGATTTATTGTTTATTGACCGGGGAAACGATAAATCATTTTGAGTAGATAAGGATTGATCGTTTAGCGACCCCA
Organism: Alliaria petiolata; assembly: GCA_020283515.1. Classification (NCBI taxonomy): domain Eukaryota; kingdom Viridiplantae; phylum Streptophyta; class Magnoliopsida; order Brassicales; family Brassicaceae; genus Alliaria; species Alliaria petiolata. The sequence goes on along the minus strand of JAHZTW010000004.1, from coordinate 19,226,150 downwards.
GATTGGGAAACAATGAATCATTTTGGTTGAAAGGAACTTCTGATAGTTTTATTTTCGTGAGGAAAGTAACACACCCTTGTAAAAAGTGAGAAGTTCATAGGAGTGGACTTTGAATGGTTAAGGTTGACCATGGAGAGATCTTACCAATCATGTTAAGAACCATTAGATTTAAGAAAAGTGATAGAATACCGTAGGAAAGAATTGGAAGAAGATGTATCTGATAACTAGCTTTTTCACAGGTTAACAAAACCTAAAGCTTGTCTATGTCATTGAAGTACTTTAGGATATCAATCCAACCTTGGGGTGAAAGGGTACTAAGAATACAAGAGATATAAGAAGCTAAGCAAAATTCGAGTTAAATGGGTGAATAATTCTGAAACAATTACTAGCGGTTTGTAAAAAGACACGAAAACTATTTTACAAATTTCACAAAAGGGTTATAAAAGTACTAGATGACTCTAAAATTATAAAACAACAAATCTACTAAATTAATAAAATACAATTCTAAAACCGGAATAATAATACATATTTGATGGTGAGTAGCAAGATAATAAGAAAAACTATTTCTAAAATTCAACCAATTACCAAATCAACAACAGATAATAATACAAGACTCTAAGAACTTTCTAAAATAATAAAATGGTAAGAACACAATTTTACAAAATTATAAAACCATATTGCATAATTAAACTATTTAATGGAAATTTAATCAAAATAAACAAACATAAAACTAGAGGAAAAAGGTTTTTGGT
>JAHZTW010000004.1:19137266-19215666 GCA_020283515.1 Alliaria petiolata | reverse complement strand
GACATGTTGTTACTTAAATAGCCGTATCTTCTGTACGACTGACCATAATGACTTGAAATAACCTCTGTACGAAAGGTAACTCAATTCTCTATGAGTTTTATGAAGATTGTGGAGGCTAAATCGGAATGGAAAGTCTTTGTAGAGTCTGATCTTTAAGTCGCTTTAGGTGGCATGGACTTGAATCGGTTGCAACATCTTGGTACAGCAAGTCAGATGACATCAATTCGGTTCCTAGCTCATAATCTTATGTTTGCAGCTTCCACATTGTCGCCAAATCCATAGAATAACCTGAAATGATGCATATATACAAAAGAAAATGCAAATGCTAATGCAAATGTTCTAAACCCTATAAATGATCAAATACTATGATTATAGTTATCTATAAATGAAATATGGATGAAAACTTATTCTAAATGCATGATAAATATGCGAAATATATGAATATATCAGTATCACGCGAAGAGGGGTAAGAAGAAGAACAGAGAGAGTGGGCAGCCGAAGAGAAGTTCAGCAGAAATGACTAGAAGGTGAAACCATATAGCCAATGAATGAAGTATGTGGAATCAAGCCGAGAGGTGTATAATTCACAAGAAATTATCACTAAAGCTTATGGTATAACCTAGAGAAGTGTATAGTTTTCTCACTTTGGTTGAAGCAAAGGAGTAGAGTGGATAGAGAAAATCGAAGCGTACCTTACTCTAAACTCAACGTGAAAATGTGAAAGAATTTTGTGTAGTTGAACCAACGTGTGGTAGACGAAAGGGTGAAAACAGTAGCGGAGAAAGATGGTGGTATCATAATGGAAATTTGGTAAATGATGGTATCATCTCTAAAACGAAAAAAGTCGGATCGACAGTAACCGCGAAGAATCAACCAACTCCATTAACTCCATGGAGGGCCAGATGGCGTAACTGAAAATGGAGGAAGACGGAGTCAGGTCATTGAGATCCCATCTCGTGAATCAACTCCGAACTCATGGGATCCACATAGATACCAATACAAACATATGCGGGCTATAGAATACAACCATACATTCGAACAGAGACGTACACATTTGGTGGAATGTCCACCGACTATGCCAACAGGATCTTAAACTCAACAATAAGATATGAGAAACATCCTAATGAATTCATATGAGCGGTCTCCAAAAGAATAGTTTGAAAAAAAATAGATTTCACCTGGACAAGACTGGGAGGTGGTACTCAATGAAACACCACCGAACCAAAAGGAATGATAAATTTTTCGAAAGCAAAAGGCAGATTGAAGAAATGATTAACCAAGAAGCAGGCTTACAAGCGACCTAGGTAAGTTCTTTGCCACGGAGATTGAAAACCTGAAAGTATCGAAAAAGATAACAAAAAGAACCTAGTCAGAAGGGAAGATCTCCCAAAAAGACTGCAAGGATGAGGATTCTTTTTACCTTTGAAGGTTACAAGACCATATGTGTGTGGCGGGACAGGACATAGTCATGCATGACTTTCATACATGCCCTAATGCAAGGCCAAAAATCACATGGTTCAAAGCGAAGAAAATGTCACTATCACATGGTTCAAAGCACATTGTAGAAGAAAATGTCACTATGGAACTGACAAAACCACCACCACTGAACCACTGATGGAATATATGGGCGTGTCACTACCCCTTATCAGACCAGTATAATTAAAAAAAAATTCTTACAAATTCGTCTGAAATTTAAAATAAATAAATAAATATAATAATTAAAAAATACTCGGCGAATTAGCTATAAATTTTTACTCTTCGCAAATTTGCGTCAGTTTGCTAGAACTCAATTTTCGAAAACAACACTAAAACCAATTTTCTACATTTTATTACGAAAGGCATCCCAAATGGACTGTTTTCTTGTAATACAAAAGAAAAACTAAAATTTTTATGAATCATATTAATTAAAAACATTTAAAATATATTTTCCCAAAAAAAAAATTAAAAAACTTTGAAATAACACAAACAAAAATAACATACGTAGAAGGATAATCATAATTTAACATCGAAACTATAAGAAAGAAAAACCAAAAATTAACAGAAATTAGAAGGTAAATCCACCATATTTATTCTTTTTAATATTAATGATTAGTTGTTGTGGTTTCGTGAGTTTGTGGCTGAGCATAATGTCCCAACTCTTTAGCTTTCTCCGATATCCTCACCCTCGCGTAATCAACCTTATCCGAACCCATAGGATGTTTTCCGGTGACGTACTTATAGATCCAAGATAACGCCGCCGCTGCCGCCACACCACAGCCACCGGAAAATAAGAAGCCCGCCGTTAAAAGCCCGATCGTTATCAACGCCGGCACAAGCACCGGGCTGAAGAGAACCATCAACGGCGTCGCTACAATGAGACCGATCACTGTTCCGGTGAGCGTTAGTCCAGAGAGCATAAACAGTGACAAGCCGATCATCGCCGCCGTTAGGAATGTCACCGTTTGTCGAGTCGATGGTGATGATGGTGATGATGATGATTCGTGGAGATTTCCCGTCATTGGTTGTTGATGTTGTTGATGATGATCTGCCATTTTCTCTTCTCTTTTCTCTGTTTTCTTCGTGAAAATTTTATAAATTTTTAGGTTTGTGTTTTTTTTTTTTTTTTTTGCTATTTCTGATTTGTGAAGATGAAAAATGAAGAATATAACGGGGAAGAGAAACGAGACACGTGGCGAATGGTGATGCGATATGTAAGCGTGTGAAGTGGACAGTTAAGCAAATGGTGAAGAGTGTCACGCGGGCGTGTCAGCTCTGCATGGAGTGACCTTGACGAGGTACTGACACGTGCTTACTCAGTTTTCGAATTAGATATCCTGGTCAACGCTTTTGAAGCTTATTGGGCTACTATCTGGGTCTATGGTGATTGTATTTCTCACAAGTATTTAAAAAGTTTGAACTAGGCCTGTTTAATTCAGGTAAAAGATTTGATAACTGAGATACTTGAGTAATTCATCAAAAAATTCTCCGTTCTTTTAAAGAATTGGTTGGGCAATAGTTCTATCCTTTCAGTATTTTGATATTTTTATAATAATATTTGGCTTAGATCACAAAGTTAATAAATAGATTAATACATATTGAATTTTCGAAAAGTTCTTTTATTACAGGTGATGAAATGATTTATTTAAGTGTTGATAGTATTAATTTTATAAATATTGCATCAAGGAGCAATCCAATTTTTACTCCTGTTAAATAGTATTAAGGTTTCTCGATTACCAAATCATAGTTTACGTCTGAAAATCGTTACTCCACTTAAAGCAACATTGAGTGGATTATGCAACAGTACAAGACTACAAATTACACAAATGACTGATCATATTTTACAAGCAAAAATTATTTACAAAGAGATCTGGTTGGTTATAATGTTTTGATTCCTAACATTGGTATATCGCCACCTGGCCTCAAATTGCCATTTATAATGAGACGTAGACAGTTTTTATTAGATGTAACTTTTGCTTTTGACAATTAGTAAGAGCAAAGAACAATCATTAAAAAGTCAGTTTTTTTCTCCCAAGACATGTTTTCACATCTTCGATTCCTAAATTATCTCCAATAGATCTAATAAAAACATTTTAATTGAAAAATGAAAAAAATAAGAAAATAATTTTTTTTCATAATCGATGAATAATAATTTAAGAGTGATTGTTAAGATTTATTACTTGCTAGTAAAAAATTAAAGATAAAATTATGATCTTATCTGTTCTGAAAACAGAGATAGTAAACATCATTTATATACTAGGGATTGTTCCGCGTTACGCGCGGATTTGTTTGTATACATGTTTCAACTTTGATATGCAGTACAATTTTTTTTTGTTTTCTTACAATATTTACAAATAATTATTAGATATGAAGGAAGAGGAGGGGAACCTTTTTCAATTAAAAGTGTACTATCACAATTTTTTTCTTGAACTCTTACTATATTACATGATTTTTACATGTGATTTAGATGTATTGAAAATATTTGGACGAAATATATTTAATAATTTTAAGTTTGAAGATTATTGACCACTGATGATAGGCAATCTTTGGCGATGAGAAATATGATAGGGGTGGGCAAAAAACCGTAATAGATAAAACCAAACCATACGAAACCGAAAAAGTGATATGGTTTGATTATGGTTAAACCTAAAAAATTATTTGCTTATTATTTTTTAAAAGTTTTGGTTAAAAACCGTCAAAGCGAATGGTTTTTTTGGTTTAAGAACTAAATTTTAAATAATTTATTTTTTCTTAGTTTAGTTTATGTCCATATTTTATTATTAGGCTTAATTATCTTTATAATTCACTAAATCTAAACTCATAAATTCAAATTTTTTTTTTTTTTTTTTACGTTCCGTTTGTCTCGAAGTTCATAGCTATACTGAAAAATGTTTAAAAATAAAAAGTAGTCGGCAAAGAATCTTTACAAATTTACAATCCAACAATGTGTTGTATTACGAACAGGTCAAAATATCTTAAGAAAATTAGACATGAAAGTACGTGTATCAAAGCAGAGGTAGTATATAATTTATTTATGCATTTCTTAGGTAACTTTAAAACATTATATTTAAAGCTGTATACCACATACAATTCCATAATGATCAATATCAATTCTGCTCTGTTTGTGCTTGTACACTCCGTATTAGCTTAAGTCAAATGTAAGTTGATAATGTCAGATCTATAACCGCTAACGACTACTCCAAACATAGCTTCAATTAAACTTTTAAGTCCATTTCAAACAACATTAAAGTAATCTTAGTGGTACCACCAACTTAAAGCATTGTTTGATTATATTAATAAGTTGAACCATAAGCTCTTAAATCTTATTCACAAAAACACACCACAATTATACTGATGAAGAGAAGTCTCTAATCAAAATAAATTAAGAGATCATACAGCCCACATCAAGAGTATTTTAAATAAACTCAATGCATACTATATGAGTGTTTAATACAAAGATTTTTATTTTAGTAAACCAATTATGTAGCATGTTTCTGTGTGATGTAGAAAAAATAATCCATGATGAGTTGCCATGATCATATAAAATTCATATATACACATATTTTTCATTAATGGCTCACACAATAATCGCCCTAAATTCCATCACACCCACACACTGAATCAATTTTTTTACATCAAGTTCACATTTTAAAAATCTTTGCAAATATGATTAGCCAAAAGTTTGGACATAATTCTGAGAGCATAAGGTGGGAATTTAAACCAATAATTGTTCATGCCATAGATGTTCTCTACATTTCAAGTAGCTATATCTCTGGAAAGACTGGCTCGTTCTTTGTTGCCTTGTCCAATCATAGCTCTTCTCCCCAGTTAGTCCACTACTACAGATAGTAACTTCACTAAACTTTGACTTGTTTTTTCTTCTCTCCTAATATCCTAAAATGGATCGGAGATTTAGAGTTGTTTCATATAGTGAGAAGAGAATTGTAAAAGTAAACAATGCCATTTAGCGTACACAGTTTTTGATTATAAAGTATCGATTAGTATACTCAATGGAATCATTATACAACCAAGGAAAAATAAGCAATGGAGAAGAAGCTTACCTAAGGAAGAAGGGAGTTTAAAATTGATTTGTAAGAGAGATCTCTCGAAATCAGATGCCTTATTTTATTGTTGAAGATGAACCTAATAAACATTTCTTCCTCGATGGTGACCGTGTATCTTACGTCTGAAGCACATAGCAAAGGATATCATGAAATAATGGGAGGAGGTCATTTCAAAAAGTAGTTTTCAAGCGAGATGTAGAAGATATAATGGTTCCGGAATAAATTACGGAGTCTCTTGCGTACGAATCTGCTGGGCGTAGATATTTTAACCATCAAAATCATTGATTTTAAATTTTGGGAAGAAACCATTTATAATGGACATGAAGTACCTGGTCTCTGGTCGCTGCTTGAGTCCCCCATCTCCACATCGTTTAATCATCTCTGTAATCCCAAAAGAAGAAGCATTCATGTGCCTGAAAAATTGAATTGAAACCAAGTCGTCATATAGGGAGGATGACTAATCCCTGGATCAAAAGGGGATACTCATTTATCGTTGCCGAGTGAAGACCTACATCTCTTTCATAAGCTAAGTGGCTGACGTTTCGAGTGCTCTGACGATGAGCGTTTAGTGGAGGAAGGAGAAGCGTCAAGTTGAGACTTGAGATCGAGAAAGTGTTTGTGAAGTAGAAAGTGTTTTAGATATCTTTAGGCAATTCTTTATGGCTGACGTGGCATCTTCTGGGAGAAGTAAAAAATGCTGATGTGGCTGGCATATGCAGCCCCAAATAGTCCCTTTCATTTAGTATAATGTATTAAGAGACAGAAGATAACGAGTTAAAAAAATTTCATTCATAATATTTTATAATTCATGTAGTATATATTTTCAAACAAAAGAAAAAACATGACATTTCATATATGTAATGTCCAAAGGCATTCTAAATGCTCTATTATATAACATTTTTTTTAGCTATTTGTATTTGTCAAAATCTATTTTTTATGTAAAATTTTGAAAACATACAAAAATATATAATCGTCCAAATATCTAATTCTACATATTTAATAATATCTTTTTGTACAAACAGAGTTTACTAGTCTTCGGCACAAGCACTTGGTTTCGCTTATAGGATTTTGTGATGATGGTACTCATAAGCTGTTTGTGTACGAGTATATGCCATTATGCCTCATGGAACGTTGGCACATCACTCGTTCGATTGGAGTAACCGTGATTATACCCCTTTGACATGAAATCAGAGGATAACAATATCATTGGATGTAGCAAGGAAGATTCAGTATCTTTATGGTCTAGCGAGACGAAACTATATACACAAACAGTGAACTTTCGGTTATATAGATTCAGTACTTATATATATGAGATGGAATGAGAACCTAGATTTCAGATTTTGGATGTATGAAGCTCGCACCTGAGGGAGTAGACTCATTTGAGACAGCAACAGTGAACTTTCGGTTATATAGATCCGCACTATGTTGGTAAGTTAGATTCCAAAAATTAATTTTCAATTTCATCTTTTAAAATGTATAAGTATTTGTGCTTACTGTTTTTGAAATTATATTCCTAGGTACTAGAAGGGTAACAAAAAAGGCGAATGTCTATACATTCGAGCTGATCCTAATGGAGATAATCACAAGAAGGAAAGCAAATGATGAAAGATTGAGCAACGAGGAGCAACATTTGGTGATGACCGTGATGTGGTTACGTTCGAAGATAAAAGATACCAAGTTCTTGAACTCAATAGATGGGACCATAGCAAATGACAAAGAAACCATAGAGAACATCAAAAATATCACAAAATGGACTGGACCTTGCACATCTCAAGAGGTTAAAAATATACCACACATGTTTCAAATAGTGAACTATTTGGTTCCTCTTGTTGAGCGTTAGCAACCGCCATCTCGCAAAGAAGATGCATAAGATATCACAAATCTTCTAGAGAAGTTTCATAGATGGGAAATTGAAGCTGGCGAACATCTATGTCTGCCTATGGTAAAGTAATTCAACTCAAAATTTCGTATAATTCTTTTAGTTTTCTAAAAAAATCAAAAACAAAAAGAAAGAAAAAAAAAAGCTAAAACAAGAAAAAAAGCAAAAACAATATAACCGCAAATGGAGAGGAGTTCATGAACGATTTTCCGTCGTATATCACCAATAATCCTCAATTTTATGAATAAGACAACACTTGAAATCTAAAAAACTCAGCACGAGTCAAAAGAAGAAAAAGAAAATAAAAGCAAAAAAAGAAGAAAAAAAAGGAAAACAAAAGGAAAAAATAAGGAAAAGATAAGGAAAAACAAAAAGAAAAAAATAAGGAAAAAAAAAAATATAACTGCACAGGTAGAGGAAACTCAAGAACGATTTTCGTCATATATCAGTATATCACCAATAATCCTCAGAGTAATGAAAAGAACAGACTTAAAATCTTAAAAATGGAGTTTATATTTTTAGTAAGTTCGTTGCCCAAGAAGGCAAGAGATGGCTGAAAATACTGGATTATAAAATATTCTACATCCTCAACAGGTATGGGCCGTACGGTAAATGTGGTTTGTTGATAGAATCGACCTTTTACGCAGAATTCCCATGGACAAACTGTGGTCGATCCATCTTTTTTGCTAGTTGTATTTACAGTTTTAGACTATCAAAGAATATTTTTTAAACAATTTTACATATGTATTTATCAGTTTGTAGTTCATACAAAAGTAAAAATCTTACCATGATTCGTCAAACCAAATGATGAAGTAATTTGTATAAATGAGACTATCAACGCCAATGTGGACATTTTCGCTGAATCGCTTTGCAATTCTATTTCTTCTACAATTTTTTTTTTTTGGTTCAACCACTTCTATTTTTTTAAGAAAATAAAAGAAGAAGGCAAAAGAGCTCTGTTTTTTTTAAAAGTTAATTTAAAATGACAAAACTGCTCTGTTTTTTTAGCATCAACAGATTTCTCTTCTTTTACAAACTATAGAAGATGACACACCTTACTTAACTTTCTTTATACTCTTAGAAAACAACACAACATTAAAAAAATTGTTGAAACACCAATCAAAACATTTTTAATTTTACACATCATGACATTTTTTATTTGAGAGTTATTAGGGTTGTCGTTTATGCTTCTTCAATTTATTATGATATTTATATAGAATTTTGGTCTATTAGTCGTTGTATCCTCCCTTGCTCCTTAAAAGTCATTGAGGCTTGTTTGGGTGAAGCAATCAAGATGATATATCTTCTTCTGATCCGATCCGATTTGACATAGAGAAGAGTCTAGATATTCAAGAAGGTTTAAATACATTGTTATCTTATCTTTTAGTTTTTTCTTGAGATTTCTTCTAATGGGGATTATTATCATCCGTAATATCACCAGAAGGTCTCAACCTGATTAGGTTTCCTATTGAGACGACAGGGAGGTTTTTTATGTGGAAACGACTTGTGGGATTGGCCACAAAGAGTTAATCTTACAAATTCCAGTAGTTATGCTGAATTGGTTTTTTTATCAGTAAGCTATATTGTACCTATCCACACTTATAATCCTCATAAATTCCATAAATTGTCATGTCTTATATACTGTTCATTAAAGATTAGATTTCTAATATTGGTATATATTGTTGGATTTTTTTTAAAGTGCGAAAAGAAATAATTCGATCCATGTGCAAAGTAATCAAAAGATGGAAATAATTTTTTCCACCTTGTCGGTCAATCTCCTTTTGTGTAACGTGAGTTTATGGCCAGCTTTGCTAGAAAATTATTTGGATTAAAAAAATCCATCATTCTTCACGCCTATATAAGGAAGAGATTCCCTTCATTTTAAACTCACTCAAAAACATAAAACACTCTCTAACACACCAAAGAATCTCTTCCAACGATCCTCCTCTTAGTTCTAAGTGAGTCTCGCAAACGTTTTCTTTCGTTTACGGTTCTTAAGTCTCGAAAGTTTAACGTAGCGTTTCTTAGAGTTCGTAGATTCCGTTTTCGAGTGTTGCGAAACTGTCTCGTCGTATCGGTTGTATCTTGAGATTCAAAAATCGTGTTTTTCCGTCTCACTACGGGCGATTTATTGAGTTACGGAAAGAGCTTTACTCGCCTCCGATATTCGGTTTTTATAGGCTTCCGTGTATTCATTTTTTTTTTAAGACCTATTTATTGTTTCTTCGTTTTCTCCCTTTTCCTTACTTGTCCTTTAATCGTTTTTATTACTTACAAAACTTCTTTGATTAGTTTCGTATAAACTTCCATTTTCAAGATTTTTCGTATAAACTCGTACTTTCAAATCGTTTCGTATAAAATTGTACTTTCAAAGTTTCGTATAAATTCATGTTTACTATAAAATCGTTTCGTATTCTCCGCATTTCTTAATTCTGTTTTTGCGGTTCCTACAATCGAACTCAATAAATCCGCTTATAGCATATCGCTACAATCGGATTAAGGTTTTTGCGGTAATTTAAAAAAAAAAGTTTTTATGAAAAACTGATTTAGTTTTTGGTCTTAAAGGAAAACAGATTTGCGATCCGATCTTCTGCGTATCCGCGAATCGTTTGGAAAAAAAAAAGGTATCCGTTTCTGCGAACGCTTCTAAGCGAGTTTATAAAACGCTTTAACCGATTCTAAAGTTTCAGCGAACGCTTCAAAGCGAGTTTGCTAAACATTTATTAGCGATCTAAGATTGTTAACTAGATCTGCTATTTTCGGTTTATTCTAGATAAATCTTTTACTGAACTTTGGTTCAGATCGAGTGGTTACTGAACATTGGTTTACTTGTGAATAAATGGCTACCGGTACCTCAAACGTGTTCGATCAAACACCGAATGTGTTTGGACCAGTGGGTGCAAATGATGTCGATGGGCTGACACGCCGAATCCTTTTTGGTGATGGTCTTGCAACGGCTACAACACCCAATGTTGTCCACCCTATGATTATGTCAATCCCTGCATCCACGAGTCATGGACTCATGCCGGACCATTTTGACGGAAAAGGTTTCAAAACATGGCAACTGAAGATGCATTTCTTCTTGACGAACATGAAGTTCGATAAGTTTCTGAAGGAGGACGCTCCAGTCCTTCAAGAAGGAAACACATGTACCTTCACTCTCGCAAGTGTTGAAGTCTGGATCCATGGGGATTTCGTTTGCCGAGGCTGGATCTTAGGCCGCCTCAATGACCAGCTGTACATTGTTTACAGTATGGAAAAATCCTCCAAATCATTATGGATGGCTCTGGAGAAGAAGTACAAATCAGAAGACGCTGGATGTCAGAAATATGCGGTTGCAAAATTTCATGACTTCAAAATGGTTGATTCCAAACCGATCATGGATCAAGTGGAAGCACTCCAATTGATTTGTCATGACATAACTGCTGAGGGAATGTCAATTTGTGAGATCTTCACCGTGAATAGCTTCATTGAGAAGTTACCTCCGAGTTGGGTTGATTTCAAGAACTACCTCAAGCACAAACGGAGGGCGATAACTCTCGAAGAAGTCATCACCAGGCTGCAAATGGAAAGCAGAAATCGCCAGGCAAACGGTCTACAATTCCAGGAGCACAACGTCAATGTGGCAACCCACAAGGGAAAGTACAAGGGTGTGTCTGTGAACAAGGCATCTCCTTTCATACCAAGGTCCTCCACGAACTTCAAAAAGCGTAACAACGCTGAAACGAAGTTCAAAGGAAAATGCCACAAATGTAACAAGATTGGTCACAAAAGTGATGTGTGTCGCCGAAAGCCCAAAGACAACGGGAAAGCTCAAGCCAATTTGATAGAAGAAGACATGTGCGCTGTGGTCTCGGAAGTCAACATGGTGGAAGACAACCCGAAAGAGTGGTGGCACGACACTGATGCAACAACCCACATTTGCGCTGGACGTGCAATGTTCAGCACCTACCAGAAAAGTACATCGACCGAATAGCTGTTCATGGGAAACTCTGCATTCTCCAAGATACATGGTCGTTTAAAAGTTGTGTTAAGGATGACCTCGGGGAAGGAACTCACTCTTCAGAATGTCAAACATGTGCCTGACATGAGGAAGAACCTAATCTCTGGAACTCTGATGAGCAAGGCGGATTTGCTGCTAATCTTGAGGCAGACAAGCTCGTGCTGAGGAAATTTTGGGTGTTTGTTGGCAGGGGTTATGAGAAGAACGGACTGATCAAGATGTGCGTCACGACAGTCCTCCGCAACAATGACGCTTCTAGCTCTAAGAATGTTGTTGCTAATAATGTTGTTTCTGTTTCAAAAGTTGCTGAATTTGTTTCGAAGATTTCACTCAATGAGAAAAACCCAGTTGCTTATTTGCTTGAGTCATTTAATATTTGGCATGAAAGATTAGGACATGTGAATTACAAATCTATAAAAAGATTAATGAACTTGAACCTAATCCCGAAATGCAAAACAAGCAAAGAAAAATGTGAAGTGTGCGTACAGGCCAAACTCACAAAACGCCATCACCTCAAGTTGAAAGAACCACCAAACCTCTAGGCTTAATACATACAAATTTATGTGATTTAAAATATGCACCAACTAGATGCGGTAAAAGGTATTTTGTAACGTTCATAGATGATCATACAAAATATTGTTACATATATTTGTTACGTAGCAAAGATGAAACCTTGGAAAAATTAAGGAATATAAGCGCGAAGTTGAAAATCAACTAAACAAAACTATTAAAATAGTTAGAAGTGATAGAGGAGGTGAATATGATGGACCATTTAATGCCTTTTGTCAAGAACATGGTATTATCCATCAAACCACTGCTCCTTACTCACCGGAATCCAAGAGAGTTGCGGAAAGAAAAAACCGAACTCTTAAAGAAATGATGAATGCAATGTTGCAGGAATCTGGGTTAGCCCAGGACATGTGGGGGGAAGCATTGCTTACCACAAATTATATCCTCAATAAAATACCACACAAAGTCACGGGAAAAACTCCTTACGAACTTTGGAAAGGTATTCTGCCATCGTATAAATACTTAAAAGTGTGGGGGTGTCTAGCAAAAGTTGCAGTGCCATCTCCGAAAAAGGTCACAATCGGACCAAAAACGGTGGATTGCATTTTCATTGGATATGCACACAACAGTAGTGCTTATCGATTTCTAGTTCATCAATCAGATGTACCGGATATTCACATAAATACAACCATGGAATCAAGAAACGCGTCTTTCTTTGAACACGTTTTTCCATGCAAGGTTAAACAAAATCCAAAACGAACTCGGGAAGAAAGTGAAGCAATCACCTCCGTAAACGAGGCAAGCACTTAGGGCACATCATTTGATGATGCAGAAGACGTCGAAGATGAACCTAGACGTAGCAAAAGGGCTCGTAAGGAAAAATCTTACGGTGATGATTTCTTAAAGGTCTTTCTTACAGAGAATGAACCAAGAACTTTCGCCAAAGCCATGTCCACACCAGATGCACCTTCATGGAAGAAAGCCGTTAATAACGAGTTCGACTCTATTATGCAAAATCATACATATGAGATAACAAACCTACCACAAGGGTTTAAACCATTAGGGTATAAATGGATTTTCAAAACAAAATTGAAAACCGATGGCTCAATAGACAAATACAAGGCTAGGCTTGTAGTGCAAGGATTCCGACAAAAAGAAGGCTTGGATTTCTTTGACACATATTCTCCGGTAACGAGAATAACCTCTATAAGAACGCTAACAAGCATTGCTGCTTTAAGAGGTCTAGAAATCCATCAAATGGATGTTAAAACTGCTTTTCTAAACGGAGATTTAGAAGAAGAGATTTATATGAAACAACCAGAAGGTTTTGTCGTCCCAGGACAAGAACATAAAGTATGTCGACTTGTGAAGTCGTTATATGGACTTAAACAAGCTCCGAAACAATGGCACGAAAAATTTGACAACGTAATGATGTCAAACGGTTTCAACATCAATGAATGTGATAAGTGCATTTACATAAAGTGTACTCCACAAGGGTACATTTTATTATGTTTGTACGTGGATGACATGCTTATTCTCGGAAGTACAAAAGATCTAATCAATCAAACTAAACAACTGCTAAAAAGCAAGTTTGATATGAAAGATATGGGACTCGCAGATGTAATTCTAGGGATCCAAATCACTAGAAATTCTGACGGAATTATCCTGTCTCAAACTCATTATGCTGAAAAGATACTTGAGAGGTTTAAAAACTACTCAAACGGGACAGCGAAAACTCCAATAGATTCTCAACTTCACCTTCAAAAGAATTCGGGTGAAGCTGTGTCACAACTGAAATATGCAAGAGTGATCGGAAGTCTGATGTACTTAACAAATCGTACTAGACCCGATCTAGCACATGGAGTAAATGTACTAAGTCGCTACTACACAAGCAACCCTGGACATAAACATTGGAAAGCTATAACTAGAGTATTAAACTACATACGTTATACCAAAAATTATGGTCTTCACTACGGTAAAGAACCCGCAGTTTTAGAAGGATACATTGATGCAAACTGGATTTCCGATTCTAAGAACTCCAAATCCAAGAGTGGATATGTCTTTACGCTTGGAGGTGGAGCAGTGTCCTGGAAATCTTCCAAACTCTGTTAGCCAGATCAACCATGGAATCTTAGTTTATAGCGCTAGATAAAGCCGCAGAGGAAGCAGAGTGGCTTCGAAATTTTTTGGAAGACATTCCGATGTGGGAGAAACTCTCCCTCCCTCCCTCCCTCCCTCCACGATTGTGAAGAAGATGGTACGCCCATCTCTTGTTCTATGTTCTTGCTAAAATCATATTGATGTGTTCTTTAAGCTTAATTACTTGATAATTGCTCAGTAGCTATTTATTGTTTTTGTTACCGCGAAAGTCAACCCATAAACTTCAAGTTATTTTTATTTACAAATTTTGACCGGTATAGTTTTTATCCCTGTTCGAAACCTCGGCTAACGCGGCCGCTTTTGCGGCGGAGAAGCGGTAGGCGGCGGGGGAGGGCTGTGATTTTGCCATAATCGGCCAACAAATCGGAATTTGTAAAAAAAAACTTATATTTTGATCATTTTAAGTGTTAAATCGATAGATCCTTTTTTAGGTCTATCATAGTTTGATATAAATTGTATAGAAACCAAGCGCAAACCAAGAAATCGCTAAAAAAAGAGGCGACCATGAAGTTTCTCGTTTTACCTATTTGGAGAAGAAGATGAGAGTATATTTATAATTTCAGTTGTTATAAAAAAACAAAAAAATAGAGCAAAACACCTAGACTTTGGCTCGAACTTCGAACATTAGAGCCAATGCATAGTCACTTTACCACGGCTGTTGAGACTTCCACGATTGTGAAGAAGATGGTACGCCCATCTCTTGTTCTATGTTCTTGCTAAAATCATATTGACGTGTTCTTTAAGCTTAATTACTTGATAATTGCTCGGTAGTTATTTATTTTTTTGTTACCGCGAAAGTCAACCCGTAAACTTCAAGTTATTTTTATTTACAAATTTTGACCGGTGTAGATTTTATCCCTGTTCGAAACCTCGGTTAACGCAGCCGCTTTTGCGGCGGAGAAGCGCTAGGCGGCGGGGGACGGCTGTGATTTTGCTATAATCGGCCAACAAATTGTAATTTGAAAAAAAAAACTTATATTTTGATCATTTTAAGTGTTAAATCGATAGTTCCTTTTTAGGTCTATAATAGTTTGATATAAATTGTATAGAAACCAAGCGCAAGCCAAGAAATCGCTAAAAAAGAGGCGACCATGGAGTTTCTCGTTTTACATATTTGGAGAAGAAGATGAGAGTGTATTTATAATTTCAGTTATTATAAAAAAATGAAAAAATAGAGCAAAACACCTAGACTTTGGCTCGAACTTCGGACATTAGAGCCAATGCATAGTCACTTTACCAACTGAGCTAACTAAATTCCACAAAATTTATACACAGACTAATTCTCGATTTATTTTCGATTAATTGATGCGCAACCGTCTGATTAACGCCTAGTGAAATTTAAAATATGGGTTTTTATTAACAACAATAATATATTGTAGAAAGAAATCATGTCTTATGAAGATATTAATAAGTCTGGAAAATTAAAAAAATTAGAGACTCATTTAGAGAGAGATTTTTTATTGAAAAAATCTGAGATCTATTTTACAATGCAGGTACACACATATTTATAGGTGATGTTTAGTGCATGCTGACGTAAGTGCATACCTCAGCTTCAGCGATTACATCATCGCTTACATCATTATTTATTTATGCGATTATATCACCGCTTACATCATTATTTATGCGATTCTATTATCGCTTACACACTTTAAACATACTTATTAATAATTATATATAATTAATTACCTAAGATTAAACACTTAGGATAGCTTACTTAATGATCCATTTCAAACTCGATGATATTTTTGTCGCGACAGCCGTAATGATCTCCTGGACAGTTGTATTCCATTTCTGGTTCTTCGTATTCAGGTTGTGATTCCGTATTGACGTCGATGTTGAATATTTTCCCGATTTCATCAATGTTCATCAGGGAGCTGTGCATCTTGGAAATGTTATGCTGGGTAAACTTGAGATGTGGGTTATTGCTTTATCACCTTTGGAGTAGCTGTCATGCTTTCTTGCTTCGACATGAAGTATTGCAGATCTTTATTAAGTAGTCGATTTGGTAGTCGATTGGATAGTACGACCAATTTGGGATGAAAGGAACGGGAAATATATGCCTGGAATTGTTGAGACGAAATGAATGAGTCTGAAAATCTTCATATGCTTTGTTGTCGTTAATGTTGAAATATGGGTGAACTTCTTTCTGATAGTCATTGTGGTGGATGAGAGTAGGCAGCGCATGACTTGTTGGATTTGACGTTGACTTGAACATGCCGATAGAAGAAGTTGAGGGTTGAAGAAAGGATTGGGACCTCCTTGTTTTTTGAGTTTCTTGAAGGGCAAGCCTGTCGCTTTCGCCGATCTTCATAATTTTCTGCTACATTTGATTAATGGTGCGAATTATGTTAAGAACATTGAGAGGGAATATGTAGCGCCCCGACCCGGATTTCCTAACCCGCGGGCGAACCACAGTAAATTTTTGCCTTTCTAACCGATATCCTAGATGAAGTTAAATACATTCTTTTCATCTAACAACTTAACTCAGTCCATCCCATGGTCTTACTCATTCACGACTTAACTAGCTACGCATTGGAATAACAATATCAAGCGTCAGCTAAACCATACCTTGGCCACTATGCATGATCCATGAACGTCCCATACCGTCCAGACCTCATGCGCAACCTCAAACACGCTCCTCCTGACCCAGCCACTGCGCTGGCTAACCCACGAACACATCTCCCCCCCGTACTTAGTCACTCAACCAACCATCCCCACATGACCAAGTACAGAAGAGAGACGGCCCGGATCCCCGATCCCTTGCACGTCCAGACACGATCCACACTGATCGCCAGACACGATCCACATGATCGCCAGACACGATCCACACGATCGCCAGACACGATCCACACGATCACCAGACATGATCCACACGATCGCCAGACACGATCCACACGATCACCAGACAGCCTAGTCCATGATCTCCCAGACCATATCCACGTTCCTCATGACCACAATCATGATCTCTCGGTAGAAACCTGATCCAGTCAGCTTTCTCTCGGATATAGCCGAACTACTCGACTATCTCTCGGCAATGGTCAGATCCCTCCCGACTATAGTCAGCTCCTCTTGGCTATCTCTCGGACAACTTACGAACCAGTCGAAAACTCTCGGACAAACTTGGCCCTTCCCCGGCAAATGCCATTCCTGATCGAATCTCTCGATCCAAACTCGCGGAAACTCGATGGAACATACGATCTCACGCGACACACATAAATCTCTCGGTGATTTCTCGGATAAACTCCTCTCTCTCGGTTAACTCCTTAAACCGTCGGTAACTCTCGAACCAGGCAGAATTCCTCGGCAACAATCGAGCCTACTCTCGGTAAATCACCTATTTCAAATCGAATAACTCGGGCAGAAATCTCAGAATCAAGACCGAACACACGATCTCTCGGATGCAACCGGAATCGCTCGGACGAACTCGGCTGTCTCTCGGCCGAAACTTCTTTTCTCGGATAACTCTCGATCCAGACCGAATTCATCGGACAAACTTGGTCCTTCTCTCGGTAAATCGACCACTCCAAGTCGATTCTCTCGATTAGAATTCCCAGAAACAGAACCGAGCACGCGATCTCACGACGGCTCTCGATTCTCTCGGATGAACTCGACTTTCTCTCGGCCGAAGCTTCTTTCTCCCGGATAACTCTCGATCCAAGCAGAATTCCTCGGACAAACTTGATCCTTCCCTCGGTAAATCTACCCTTCTGAGTCGTTTCTCTCGAGAAAAATTGTGATCCCCCACGCGGCCGCGAGATAAAATGTATAAATAGGCCTGGAAACCCTAGCTCGACCGTCCTTCCTCGGTTTAGTCACACGGTTTACTTTTTCTCTCGGTCCAATTCAAGTTTCTCTCGGCCAAACCAGCCAACTTTCCTTTTTCTCTCGGCCAGACTTAAACCACTCGGCCAAACACGGGATAAATCATTTTCCTCTCGAGAAAAACTACATTCTCTCTAGAAAAACCACGGCCCACGGCCTAAAACCTTTGTCTCTCGACACTTAGACAGATTTCCACAATATTTATTCGATCCAGCCACAGTACGGTGCTTAACCTCACGGACGTACCACGGTTTGGTACCATAGACATACCACGAACGTACCACGGACGTACCACAGACGTACCACGGACGTACCACAGACGTACCACAACACGGTACCACGGACGTACCACAGACGTACCACGGACGTACCACAGACTTACCACAACACGGTACCACGGACGTACCACATATTTACAGAAACGGACTAACCTACACTATACCAGGACATATATACAACGGCCATCCCATGACCCGCACGACCGTACTTAGGATTTCTGGTCGCGGATGCTACAATTCTCCCACACTCAGTTTGGATTCGTCCTCGAATTCGGCTCTTCCTCAAGAAGTTTCTCAAACCATTTCGGGAACCTTGTACTCATCCTTGACTCTTTTTCCCAAGTCGTTTGCTCGTCGACTTTACAGTCCCACATAACTTTGATCATCTTGACCACTTTACCACGCTTAACCTTTTCTTTCCGGCCAATCACACGGATCGGTCTACCTTCCACGGTCAGATCCTCTTGCAGTTCCGGAGGCGGTTCAGATATCACATTCTCACGTTCGGTTATGTGCTTTCTCAGCTGCGACACGTGAAACACATTGTGGTAAGCACTCATTTCCGGTGGTAAGTCCAACTTATACGCCACTACCCCAATCCTTTCAAGAATCCGGTACGGCCCCATGTACCTCGAACTCAACTTAGCATCAAACACTGCTCGACTTTTGCCCTTGTAGGTCATAGCCTTCAGATAAACCAGATCGCCCACACTGAACTCTAAGTCCTTACGGCGCTTATCGACATAACTCTTTTGTCGGTCTTGAGCCTCTTTCAGCTTGACCATCAGAAATTGGATCTTTTCAGTAGTCGTCTCGACCACTACCAGTCACAATACACTCCCCCACTTGGGTTAAACATAACAGTGCTCTTTGCAACCCAGCCAAAGGCAGATAACTCTCCCAGTCACCATTCTAATCGAGCACTCATGCTCTCGTATGCCCTCCAATAGAGCTTTGTGACGCCTCACGATCCGTTTCAATGTTGACCCGGCCAATGCCCTTATCCAGATTGTAACGCAACACTCTTCCCACTTAGTGTCGTTACCATATCCGAGTCCCCAACCTCGGACTCTAACCACTCTTAATTTAGTTGTACTAAACTCTTTTTTCCCAATCGCAGCCTTCTCAAGACTCGATTCTAGATACTTGACCTTAGACCATCTCGGCCTTGGTCCGGATTTCCACTACCAATCAGATTTCATGTACGCCATATCCGGCCGAACACTAGTCTACATAACAGCCTACCCAGCTTTACCACACAAAGCCCTTGTCCGACCACTTCCAAGTCGAACAACTCTTATCAGACAGACTTCTCTTTCCGCACTAGTCAACTCAAGACTTGCCCTTTTTGCTTTCCATCATGCTAAACCCTTCCATTCTCTCGACAGTCTCTTGGTGTGCGTACATATCTTAGAAAACTTCTCAAGTTCCTAAGTATTTCCACTCGCCCCACCTCAACTTCCATTTAATCAGAATGCTTAGCATAATCAGTTAGCTTTGGACTTTCTCCAAAAGCTCAGTTATCATTGATGATAGGTCATCCTTATGGTCAGTCCATCTTGGCCCATCGACTTGCCTTAGCGAACTCCCGAGTTCCTAAGCGTTTGTCTCATCCTCGCCTCAACTACCATTGACCACCATCATAATTGTTAACCAAGATACACTGATCCTTATTAACACCACTAACGAATCACTCTTGATTCTTTACTCGAGTTTCCAAAACTCTCTTAAGTTCCTCCTTAACTCTTTCCAGTTATGAACACACACTCAACCATTCGTAACAATCCCATTGTTTGAAGTTTGACATTTCTTTTGGTCATTCTTGGACACCTTGATCGGATTCTCATCCTCCTCTTAAGCCAGTCGGATCCTTGATAACAATTCAGCTTGATCCGCGGTTCTCGAACACAACGGTTCTAACCCTTCAGTAAAGACATTTAACCGCAATGTCCTTAGTAGATTTACCATTCCATCTACTTTATTTTCAGACGATACACTAGCCTTCCACCGGCTCAATGCATCTGTAACCAGAATAGCCTTACCCAAATGATAAGCTATATCCACATCATAGTCAGCGACTATCTCAATCCACCTACGTGGCCTCAGATTCCCCGGATCACTCTTTGATCCTCGGATCACTCCTCGATCCACGGATCACACCTTGATCCTTACAGACATAATGTCTTTGGTAAACTCACCAAGTTTCCAAGAACAATCTCACGGTCACGTCTTGGCTAATCCGCAGATTTCCACAGACGCTAGCATCTAATCGCCTTGGCAACCCGCATGCCACAATCATGTCCCATCTATACTCTCGACAAAAGGGATTAATGACTCAGCCAGTACATGGCACACCATGCCATCACTCGGCTCACAAGGCCTCGGCTCACACGGCCATTACAAGTCCTCACTTGTATCTTGATTTGGTACCATGCCTTAACCAGCAAATACCCGGCACACCAGCCAATCAGTTCGTACAATGCTTAACAAGCAAGTACTCGGCACACTAGCCAATCCATTAGTACCGTCACACCACATTACTAATCCCACGATGGCGAACTTCCTTAGTCCCCACCGACACAGTCATCACAATATAACCGTTGCAAACTCAGGATCACATCATTCATTGGCGAATCCACCGATTCCCACAGATGCTACCACTACCGCGCTTTGGCAAACTCAATGGTTTCCAGAGTCGCCTTCACTTCAGTCATACATTGGCAAACCCACGGTTTCCAAAAATGCATCTCAGAAAACATCCGTCTTGGCCGACCCTCTTGGTTCCAAGAATGAATCCCCAAAGTATTGGCAAACCCACTTGATTTCCAATAACACCTCTCAGAAACAGTCACACTTGGAAAACCCACTTGGTTTCCAAGGACGCATCTCAGACGCTGTCACGCCTGGACAACCCACTTGGTTTCCATGGCCGTAACCCAGAACAGTCATGCTTTGGCAACCAACTCCGGACCCAAAGTCGGAACACAGACAGTCACGCCTTGGCAAACCTACTTGGTTTCCAAAGTCGTAATACAAAACAACCACGTCTTGGCCAACCTACCTGGTTTCCAAGGACGCCAGAACAGCACACGGCTTACAAGCCCTTACTAGTCACACAGACTTTTACCACGGCTCACTAGCCTCTTACGGCACACAAGGCCTTCGGCACACAATGGCCCCGGTCACCCATACCCTTATCGGCACGCAATGGCCCCGGTCTCCCAAACCTTTTTCTCGGCTCCCAGCCTTACTACGCTTAACCAGCGTGTCTTTGCTTAACCAGCAGGACAAAAGAATGCAAGCAATGCATTACAAAACATATATGATCACCTATCCTAACTCTGACCCTAGTCTTACGGACTCGGTTCCGCACTAGCGTGAATCACACATCACCCAGGCAAGAGACACGATCCTGCCTCGATCACAAGTCAGTTAGACACCCTGTATTCCCACGGTTACCACAACCGAACAACAATCACATAAATAGGCATGATCATCTATCCTAACTCTGACCATCTAGTCTTATGGACCCGATTCCACACTAGCGTGAATAACACATCACCTAGGCAACGAAACGATCCTGCCTCGATCACGAGCTAGCTAGATACCATGTCAGCCTCGGTAATTGCACATACCAACTTAATCTTAAAATTAAATCCGATTCATCATAGTCACGAATATCTCCTAGAAGTTTCTTGATCATTAATCAAGTATTTGGCGAGGACACATGACTCCCAATCTCTTGCTCTCTTTGATCTGAACTCTCGAACCGCACTCATACTATATGATCACTTAGCAATCATATAAACAGTTTGGTCCTATGATCATCTCAACTACTTGTGAAGCCTCACAAGGAATCAGTTCTACTCCAAGCGGGAATCACACATCCCCTTGAACTAGCAACTCGATCCGAACATTCACACAGCTAGTTAGATACCATGTTTTGACCACTCGGTACCTCGTACCATTCACATTCATTCACAATCATACAAACAAGATGATCATCTACCCTAGCTCGCGGACCATGACTTATGGACTCGGTTCTGCTCTGGCGTGAATCACGCATCACCCAAGCAAGACACTCGATCCGGCTATCCAAACGAGCTAGTTAGACATCATGTATTCTCACGGTTCACACTTAACCAAATCATAATAACAGAACATTGACCTTTCTAAGCTTATTCACTAACTTACACAAGCAATCAATGAAAACCAGATAACCTAGCAATCATACGATCCTAGATACCAGTCACTTAAGCAAATAAAACATTTATTCTCTTTACCATTTTCCGCGTCTAAGTCATTCTAGACAAGCCCAATTCACATCAAGACTCTGTCCTAGAACCGACCACGCTCTGATACCACTTGTAGCGCCCCGATCCGGATTTCCTAACCCGCGGGCGAACCACAGTAAATTTTTGCCTTTCTAACCGATATCCTAGATGAAGTTAAATACATTCTTTTCATCTAACAACTTAACTCAGTCCATCCCATGGTCTTACTCATTCACGACTTAACTAGCTACGCATTGGAATAACAATATCAAGCGTCAGCTAAACCATACCTTGGCCACTATGCATGATCCATGAACTTCCCATACCGTCCAGACCTCATGCGCAACCTCATACACGCTCCTCCTGACCCAGCCACTGCGCTTGCTAACCCACGAACACATCTCCCCCCCGTACTTAGTCACTCAACCAACCATCCCCACATGACCAAGTACAGAAGAGAGACGGCCCGGATCCCCGATCCCTTGCACGTCCAGACACGATCAACACTGATCGCCAGACACGATCCACACGATCGCCAGACACGATCCACACGATCGCCAGACACGATCCACACGATCGCCAGACAGCCTAGTCCATGATCTCCCAGACCATATCCACGTTCCTCATGACCACGGTCATGATCTCTCGGTAGAAACCTGATCCAGTCAGCTTTCTCTCGGATATAGCCGAACTGCTCGACTATCTCTCGGCTATGGTCCGATCCCTCCCGACTATAGTCAGCTCCTCTTGGCTATCTCTCGGACAACTTACGAACCAGTCGAAAACTCTCGGACACTACTTGGCCCTTCCTCGGCAAATGCCATTCCTGATCGAATCTCTTGATCCAAACTCGCGGAAACTCGATGGAACATACGATCTCACGCGACACACATAAATCTCTCGGTGATTTCTCGGATAAACTCCTCTCTCTCGGTTAACTCCTTAAACCGTCGGCAACTCTCGATCCAGGCAGAATTCCTCGTCAATAATCGCGCCTACTCTCGGTAAATCACCTATTTCAAATCGAATAACTCGGGCAGAAATCTCAGAATCAAGACCGAACACACGATCTCTCGGATGCAACCGGAATCGCTTGGACGAACTCGGCTGTCTCTCGGCCGAAACTTCTTTTCTCGGATAACTCTCGATCCAGACCGAATTCATCGGACAAACTTGGTCCTTCTCTCGGTAAATCGACCACTCCAAGTCGATTCTCTCGATTAGAATTCCCAGAAACAGAACCGAACACGCGATCTCACGACGGCTCTCGATTCTCTCGGATGAACTCGACTTTCTCTCGGCCGAAGCTTCTTTCTCCCGGATAACTCTCGATCCAAGCAGAATTCCTCGGACAAACTTGATCCTTCCCTCGGTAAATCGACCCTTCTGAGTCGTTTCTCTCGAACCGAATTCCCAGAATCGCACCGGAACTCACGATCTCTCGAGCGGCTCACTTTTCTCTCGGGATTTTTCCCTTTTCTCTCGAGAACAGATGCGGCCCCCCGTGAGAAATCCCCAAAACTCCCTTATAAACGCGAAACCCTAAGAATAAACCGGCCAACCACGATTTATCCCATGCGGTTTACTTTTCTCTCGGTCCAAATCAAGTTTCTCTCGGCCAAACCGGCCAACTTTCCTTTTTCTCTCGGCCAGACTTGAACCACTCGGCCAAACACGGGATAAATCATTTTTCTCTCGAGAAAAACCACATTCTCTCGAGAAAAACCACGGCCCACGGCCTAAAACCTTCGTCCCTCGACACTTAGACAAATTTCCACAATATTTATTCGGTCCAGCCACAGTACGGTACTTAACCTCACGGACGTACCACGGTTTGGTACCACAGACATACCACAGACGTACCACGGACGTACCACAGACGTACCACGGACGTACCACAGACGTACCACAACACGGTACCACGGACGTACCACATATTTATAGAAACGGACGAACCTACACTATACCAGGACATATATACAACGGCCATCCCATGACCCGCACGACCGTACTTAGGATTTCTGGTCGCGGATGCTACAGAATCCCTTTGGCCTTGATGGGAATTGATGTATTGGTATAGCCACTGTATATCGAAAGTGATGCCGATGGTGTAAACTGAGCAAAGGTACCAGAGGAAGCAACCTCTTCTGGCATGTTTGGATTTTCGATCATGTAGAGGTGTACGAACAGGTAGTCTGGGTGGATTCTCATTAGTGTGAGTTGATTCCGTGCTTCGACATGATGATAGACTGATACATGAAAATCCTTTCGTTAAGATGTTCGTGTAGAGTCTTCTTGTTGATAAGTTGGTGGGCATCTTCGGGTATGTTAGCGCTGAAGTCGTAGTAACTTTTCCCTGATGTAGAAGAACTCATCATCATGTGAATCTCTTTTAGCGGATTTCTACTGTGCATGTCTCCATCGTAGTAACTGTTGGTGTGGGACCAAATTTTGCTTGAAATGTAACATCTTAGGAAAAGAAGACATATCCATTTCGATGCGAAATTTGTGTCCTATCAGATGGTACTCAAACTTCTCAATGGATTTCTTGACCGCTATTATTTCTTTGAACGTGGAGTGATAATGCATCTCCGAATCTTTAAAGTATCCACTTTTATATCCACATATTTGACGTTTGTCATCTATCTCTTCAAATAAAATTGTTCCCCAATACTTTTCAATTGCGTCTGTTTGTAGGATACGTATCCCCGAGGAGGGAATCTTTAAAGGTGGTAGCTTCTGTACCTCTACTTTTAGGATTTTGACCCTTCGGTTTGTCGTTTAGTCCATTGGGGTGGATTCTTTGTCAGCATCTTCTAGAGTGGTCTTGTCAGCTGTGAAAATTGCGGAATAAAATCGCTTATGTAATTGATTACTTCAAAGAATTGCTGGATTTGTCGTTGTGTGAGGTTTTCGTCTGGGAAATCGATAGTGTTGTGGCCAGATGGGCTTGTGGTGCAAATTGGTCATCTTTAATTTGCATTCCAAGGAAATCGATGTTGGGTTGGGCTATGATCATCTTTCGGACCGAGAGCATAATTATACTCCTTTACATTTTTTTGAAGTTTTTTGAGAGATTGGATATGATCCTCTTCATTTGATGAAAATAGGAGGATGTCGTCGATGTATATTAAAGCCGTATAAAGGAGAGGCTTGAATATACGTAATATTGTCTGCTGAAATAGTGACGGTGCAGTCTTGAGACCGAAAGGCAGGACATTCCATTGGAGATGGCGATTTGGTAGACAAAATGCCGTTTTGTATCTTTCTTCTGGATGAACTCCAATTTGCCAGAACCCAGATTTTAGGTCGAACTTTGAGAATATCGTTGCACATTGGAGGTGTTGAAGAAGTGTTTTCTTGTTTGGTAGAGAAAACTTGACATCTTGTAGGTATTGATTTAGGGGCTTGTAATCAATGACCAGTATGAGTTTTCCCCTTACTTGTTCTGCACGGTTGTTTACATAAAATGTCTTGCATGCGCATGGCGAGTAGTGACTCAACAATTTCTTGACCTACGAGCTTGTCACATTCTTCATTTGCCTGTTGTAATAGTGTGGGTTACATTCTTGCATGACTTGGTTTTGTTGGAGTAGTATGAACATTCTCCTTGAAAAGTTAAGATACGAAGAACTCCGAGTTTAGCCATAGTGGATTGTTGCACTTTTGAAGGAAATCCGTGTGAGAATCCGCACCCGAAAGCATCGTGATTTCTTCTTTAATTTTGTCGAACTCTGGGGACACAACTCCTTCAATTGCGAATGGGCGAGGTATTGTTGTGAAGGATTTGTATAAGGTCTTCCACTTTGTTCCTCGTGGTTCGATTGAGATATCGAAGTGTTTCTTCAACGTATAGTATGTGTCCCATCCTAAAATTAAATATTTTTCGGGTGCAGATGAACCAAGGACCTCCGTTTTTATTTGACATCCAAGGAAGATTTCTATCGTTATCGGCTAGTACTTGAGCTTGACAGTCAATGAGATAGAGTTTGCGCTCTAAATTCTTGTTGGTGCGGCAGCCACATAGACGACAAAAGGATCTTGGGATTTAGTATTGTTGTGTAAGATCTGAGTAATTTTAAAACAGCAGTCGCCATCTTCTTCTTCGTAAGTTGATTCAGATGAATTGTTAGAATCTGAGTAGACACAAATAGCGTCTTTGTCGTCACTAAAATATGATAGTACTGACTCTAGATCATGATTGTCAAGATCGATGTCTGGCGCAATTTTGGATATCGAGTTTATGAGGTATTTCTTTTTCCTTTTAGATTGGTTTGGACAGTTCTTTGCGAAGTGTCCTTCTTTGCGGCATAGAACGCATCTTGTTGTTTTCTTGAAAATCTGCTTTTTCTGAAAAATTGCTTGTGGCTGATTTTGTTGAAGCGCCTCTGGAATGGTTTTCTGAATCTTCCATGCTTGCTTCGTGAATCGCATGAGCTAGGCTTCTTGGATTTCAAACATTTGATAGATAAATCTGGTCTAGCACATATCCCGGATAGTTGCTTTGATTTATCCATGAATTCCATCCAAAACTCCTTTTGTTTGCAGAGCTTATCAAGAGTTCAGAAGACGTATTGTTAAATTTGGCCAATAGAGATTTCTTCAATTGTTTGGCTTTGCTTTCTCATATATAACTTAGTCTATTGACTAAGATAGTCGTCAATGAAGGAGAGATATACTTGCTTCAGGCTCGGATTATTGAGACCGTTAAGCGCATAATACCTTCGAGTCTGTAGCTCAAAGTGCTTTGCCAAATCTCTTTTCTTAAAAGAGCAACATTTTGCCGTGAATAATTCTTCTTGCAGCTGCTCCTTCAGATGATTAGGAGTACCGATGAATTCTCTGTGAATTTTGCCTAGAAGTAATGGTATTGTTGTTTGATAGACCTGCTACTGTATGTATTCACAAAGCGAATTCCACCATTCTTTAAGTGCTTAGTCGTGCCGTAATTTATTGTATTACAAGCTCTAGTGGAGATGTGATGGCTTTTGAATTCATCTATGCATGAAATTTGTCAAGTCGATCATTCCATTTTTCAAAGGGAATGTCATTGAACGTGAACATCATGATTTTTGAAACGAACTGTTTCGTTGGTACCTCCTGATGCTTAGGGGCCGTGTAGCGCATTTCTTCATCTCTTGAATATACCTCATTTATATTTGGTTCGTCTTTTGGGACGGTCGAAGGTTCGCCTATACAGAAGTGATTTGGTAGAGACTCTTTGTCTGAACTGGACTTATAGCTACTGGAGCTTGTATTTGAGAAATGATTAATCATCGTTATCGGTTGTGAGGTACATATTTGAGGTGCTGGGGTTGGTAGCCATGGTGATGCTGCACCAATATTGTTGTCGAGGGTATCTAGCAGACTGGACATCGAAAATTCGATAATCTCGATATTTGTTCATTTTTTCTTTGTATCTTGAACATATTCATGGCAAGAGGAAGAGTTGAGAATTGGTTTCTTGGTTGGATTGACCAGGAATTCTGATTCCTTTTGACACCTTGGCTTCACTCGTGTTGGTTTTTGTTTTTGAAATGCTGGCCGTAGTCATGGCCGGAGTCGTACTGTAACAAGATGTGAAGGCTTCATCCGAGGATAGGAATCCAGGAAGAGAGGTCTTTGGCCTCTGATTTTGATAGCCAGAGAGAAATCCCGGAGAGTAGGATTCTTGATACATAGGTATTCCTGATGGAATACTACCAAAAGGAGTAAAGTATGGATCAGTCTTGTTGTGATTATGAATCATACTATTGAGGCTTTTTGCAGATCCTTTAGCTGCCATTTTGAAGCTAGCCGTCTCAGCTTCTTTTCTTCGGAATTGGGATGTATTAACCATCATGTGTTGTGCCATAGTAATCATTTCTTGATGAAGATTATGAAGTCGACCATGGATTTCTGTTATTGATCTGTGAAGAGAGTTTAGCCTTTTACTATAGCCATCTGCTAATTGATCAATTTTGTGATTGAGTGTTGTCAACAATCGATTTTGAGCGAGGGCCTTCTCCGTTTGCCAATTGAGGACCTTTTCTCCTTGACTCAGCTTGTATGGTCTAGAAGAGTTTATTGCTCTTGTAAGGATCTTCGGACTATGGGCGATGTTGTCTTTGGTGAAATCTTTTGGAGGAGAAAAATCGTCTGGATGCATCATCATGATTTTGTCGAGGCTCTTTTTTTCTTTCTGAATATTGGATTATAAAGTCATATTTGCCCTCACCAAGTGGGCCGACAGTAGGATCTCCTTCGAGATATCTTTTGTAAAGGGGGTCTTTCTTTTTTCTTCGTCTTTGTCGGATTTCCTCGTCAGATTCGTAGTCTGCCTCTGTCGAGGAAATATTGATGTCTATCTTCATCCATTAAAGGATATACGACTGATCCGTCCTGGCCAAAAGAAATTGGCTGAAGAGCTTGCTGCTTCGTTGGTCGCCCGTAGAATTCACATTCGTCAATTTGTATGGCAAATTGAGTGAATAATTGTCGTCGAAACGATGATGATCTTAGTTTTTCGAATTTGATCTTTGTTGTCCCATCATTTTGAGAATGGAAACTGACTTCAGATGTTTGGACAGGTGGCTGGGATGCTTGATGCATCTTCTCATAGCTTGTAACCCATGACTCTGGTAACCGGAGCAGTAGTTCTTAGCAGGTTATTTGTAGAGGAATCTGGATAGAGTTAGGTGCTTGAGATGTTGATGTTAGCTCAAAATATAACGCTTCGTCAGATGAGGGTAATACAAGATCAAGGGCATGATCTTGGATCTGGTATACGATCTTATGGTGTAGTGTTGCAACCACGCTTTTTTCTTGCATATGTGCTCCAATTAGTTTCAATTGGACCTTGAGTGTCTTGAGGAGATTGTGATCTTGCAAAGAGACATTAAAGTTTGGAAACAGTGTTATGAATACTATTCCTGCGTTTAATGTTGTTTGAACCGTCCGATGCAAGTTTGTTGGTATGACTTTAGTCTTGAGTCGACTAAAACTATACGTGCTACAACCGGTAGACCTTTTTCAGGCGTGTAAGGTCAGACCGATTCTCACTACACCAAAGTGTTGATGAGTGTATCCTTGCTGCAATGTTGATGAGTGTATCCTTGTTGCTACCACAATCTTGGTAGATTCTCTGGAATGTTGAGAGAGATGAACTGCTCTTCTTCAGTGGCTGGAACTTGGCAAGATGAGAATTTGCTGGACTGGACATATTCCATGACTCTACGATTTGAAGATGGTCGTATGAGCTTTCGAACACCTTTGACCGAGAAAGCACTAGGCTTTTTGGCAAAGTATTCGTATGGATTCACCAGTGGAAGGGTAGTTTCAGGTAGCTGATCTCCTGGAACATACTCCATTTCATATAGAGAATTTATATTACTAGAAGAAGAACGATTTTGATTTTTGCTTTTTGATTTTTGTAAAGTAGACATTGTGAATTGAGAATCGATGGTTGAAAGATTAGAAGTATACATATTGTGAGGTAGTTTTTCTAAACATTCAAAACAATCAGTCATGAACAATGATTCATTCTATCATAACACAAGCCTTTGGCTCTGATACCAGGTTCCAAAGGTAAACGTAGATAGTCGGTCGTATTGACTAAGTCATATTGACAGACGAGGGTGGTAATGTCCAGGTAAAGGGAGCTTAGATGGGCCTCTTGCTACTTATTGCTCAACCACTATTAGGAATATTACCTCTCTTAGGAATATTGGTTGAGCAATAAGTGGCAAGAGGCCCGTCTAAACTCCCTTTACCTGGATATTACCACCTTCGTCTGTCAATACGACTTAGTCAACACGACCGACTATCTACGTTTACCTTTAGAACCTGGTATCAGAGCCAAAGGCTTGTGGTATGATAGAATGAATCATTGTTTATGATTGATTGTTTTGAATATTTAGGAAAACTACCTCACAATATGTCTACTTCTAATCTTTCAACCATCGATTCTCAGTTCACAATTTCTACTTTACAAAAATCAAAATCGTTCTTCCTCTAGTAATATAAATTCCTTATATGAAATCGAGTATGTTCTAGGAGATCAGCTACATGAAGCTACCCTTCCAGTGGTGAATCCGTAAGAATACTTTGCCAAAAAGCCTAGGGCTTTCTCAGTCAAAGGTGTTCGAGAGCACATATGACCATCTTCAAATCGAAGAGTCATGGAATATGTCCAGTCCAGCAAAATCTCATCTTGCCAAGTTCCAGCCACTGAAGAAGAGCAGTTTATCTCTCTTAACATTCCAGAAAATCTACCAAGATTGTGGAAGCAGCAAGGATACACATCTACATTTCGGTGTAGTGAGAATCAGTGTGACCTTACACATCTGAAAAGGTTTACCAGTTGTAGCACGTATAGCTTTAGTCGACTCAAGCTAAAGTCATACCAACAAGCTTGCATCGGAATGGTTCAGACAACATTAAACTCATGACCAATATTCATAACACTGTTTCCAAACTTTAATGTCTCTTTGCAAGATCCCAATCTCCTCAAGACGCTCAAGGTCCAATTTCAACTAGTCGGAGCACATATGCAAGAAAAAAGCGTGGTTGCAACACTACACCATTAGATCGTCTACCGGATCCAAAATCATGCCCTTGATTTTGTTTTACCCTCACCTGATGAAGAGTTATATCTTGATGTAACATCATCATCTCAAGCACCTAACTCTATCCATATTGCTCGTCAATTAACCCGCGAAGAACTACTGCCGGTTACCAGAGTCATGTGTTACAAGCTATGAGAAGATGCATCAAGCATCCCAGACACGAGTCCAAACATCTGAAGTCACTTTCCATTCTCGAAATGATGGGACAACAGACATCAAATTCGAAAAACCAAGATCATCATTGTTTCGACCACAACTATTCACTCAATTTTCCATACAAATCGACGAATGCAAATTTTACGGACGACCAACGAAGCAACAAGCTCTTCAGCCAATTTATTTTTGGCCAAGATGGATCAGTCGTATATCCTTTCATGGATGAAGATCTAATGTCTGTTCATGCACTGCTTGTACATAGGCAGACTATGAATCTGATGAGGAAATCTGACAAAGACGAAGAAAAAAGAAAGACTCCCTTTACAAAAGATATCTCGGAGGAGATCCTACCGTCGGCGCACTTGGTGAGGGCAAATATGTCTTTATAGTCCAATATTCAGAAAGAAAAAAAGAGCCTCGAGAAATCATGATGATGCGTCCAGACGATTTCCCTCCTCCAGAAGATTTCAACAAAGACAACATCACCCATAATCCAAAGATCCTTACAAAGGCAATCAACTCTTCTGGACCAGACCAGCTGAGTCAAGGAGAAAAGGTCCTCAATTGGAAAACGGAGAATGCCCTCGCTCAAAATCGACTGTTGACAACACTCAATCACAAAGTTGATCAATTGGCGGATGGCTATAATAAAAGGCTAAACTCTCTTCAAGGATCAATAACAGAAATCCATGGTTGACTTCATAATCTTCATCAAGAAATGATGACTATGGCACAACATGGTTCATACATCCCAATTTCAAAGCAAAGAAGCTGAGACGGCTAGCTTCAAATGTAAGCTAAAGGATCTGCAAAAAAGCCTCGAAAGTATGATTCATAATCACAACAAGATTGATCCATACTTTACACGTTTTGGTAGTATGCCATCAGGAATACCTATGTATCAAGAATCCTACTCTCTGAGATTTCTTTCAGGCTATCTAAATCAGAGGCCAAAGACCTCTCTCCCTGGATTCCTATCCTCGGATGAAGCCTTGATGCGGTGGGGTTTGTTACTTTAAGTTTTACCCCTAAGATAGTTGCAAGTGCACAGCAATCACAGTAGTATATTAAGGGATCGAATCCACAGAGATTGTTGTTTGCGAAAGTCCTAAGATTTCTAACTTCTTTAGACCAACAAGGAACTTGGAGGTGTAGTTTGTCACGGTTTGCAATAATAATATCAAGCAGCGGAAAAGAATTAAACGGTTGTAAATCAATGAATAAAAGACGTTGGGTTCAGGGATGTTCTCCGGGGTTCATGGATCGATTCTAACAAGCAATTGATAGGGCTCAGGTTTTACCCTAATAAAACTATTGCAAGTGCACATCAAATGCAATCGTAGTATAAGGGGTATCAAAATCCCAAGGGAAGTAGATGCTACACTAAGGTTTCTAAGTTCAGATTATGCTAGGTCAAATAGAATGAAAGTAAAACACAAAGCAGGAAGTAAACGAGTAATCACGAATTAGGTTTCTTAAAATCAGGAGACTAAGGCGCTAGGTTCAGGGAAATTCTCAGGTGATCTAAATTGCAGGTCTAGACAGAATGTTAGGAATTATTAAGATCTGTTCTCGAACTCGAATCACTAATGTAAAATCAACCAACTCTCGCTGCGAAGATTATCTATGTCTAAACCCTAGAATTCCAAATCTCTTTGCAAATTCTAACAATTCAAACAAGCATTAAAGTTCAGGTTCAATTGTTCACAAAACCCTAAACCAAATCTCTTTGCGAATAGGTATTTTGCTCATCTAACATTAGTTCAGGCAATCAATAATACTCTCGCATCTATTAATTAACCTAAGATCAGATTCTAGGTCGCGAAGCTAGAATAAGCATTAAACACAAATCCAGATGAAGAACTCTAATGATTTTATCCTAACAATTTAATTTGACCTAACAATTCATTAATCACCTTTGAAAAACCCTAAACCTAACTAGCAAACTACTCAGACATGGTGAATGAAGAAAACATCATGAATAAAGAAGATTGCATAAAAGAAATCAATAGAAACAAAGGAGTTTCAAATCTGCTCTGAAGGAGCCTAATTCTTCTCTCCAAAATCTCTCTAAAAATCTCTCTCTAAGTCTCAAAACAGAAAATAAGAATAATCGTTGGTGGATAAACAATGCCTTAAAAATCTATATTTATAGGCAAACTCGAGTCAGGGGCAAACTTGTAAATACTTGAAACTTCTTGTGATTTCCTTTTCCTGGTTGAAGTCCGCAAAACTGGGTCAGCTGACTTGGTGTCGATCGACACTAGTGGTGTCGATCGACACTAGTGGTGTCGATCGACGCTCTTCGTAAAAATCCGTCTTCTGACTTCATCACTTCGCAGCTTCTTCCAGAATGCTCCAAAAGGTTCAAAATCTCCAATTATGCTTCAAACGTAGTCTAACCTGCAAAGACTCTAATATGACTCTAAAAATACCAAAAGACTCTATAAAAAGACTTATATCATGGTCAAAAAACCGGTAAAAACCATGATATATCAACTCCCCCAGACTTAGCTTTTACTTGCCCTCAAGCAAAACAGAAACTTAAAATGAAGTAGAGGTTTGAAAACAGAAACTTCCAGCTATCCTTTAGAACGCCACAACTCATTAACACTTCTTGACTCCACATGATATAGAGCCAACCTTAGGAAAGTTCAGTGTACTTACCACAAGCTTAGCAATCTCCCAGTTTGAATCCAGATCCTTTCCTTGGTAAAATTTCGAACTCTAACAGTGGTATTGCCACAGAACTTTACAGATTCTTTTCCCTTCCTTAGTGCCTGAACAAGACATTCTTCATACAGCTCTCCAATTTTCTCTTCCCTTAGTCAACTGCTGCCCATTTTCAGGGTGTTCTAAGATCTTTTCATTGACTCTTCTTATTCTTTTGAAGTCTTGGGAAATAGTGCTACCCTCTACTTGTGTTCCTTGTTAGGAGACGGGTTCAAGAGCACTCACTAATATTGTTCCTTGTGAGGAGACAGCCTCATGAGTTTTTCGCACTAATCCCAGACTTTAACTCTTTTTCTTTCTTTTCTCAATGGAAGATCAACGAATGGTCTATCTGTTCGGACTGAAAGAGGAATCAAGTTCTGCGCATGCCTAGTTCTTATAAGGGGATCTGAACTCGCCCTGTTAGATTGATTCCACTTGCAGCTTTCTACTTAGTAAGACCTGCAATCAACTCTTATAGCAATGGTTCTTTCAAGTGTCAACTTCCTGTGGTTAGAAAAACTGAAAGTTCCAACTGATTTTGTCTCAATGAAAACAAAAATTTTCAAAATTTTTGACTCTCAAAACAAAACACAAAGTCAGTAATCACCTCCCCCAGACTTGAACAACACTGTCCACAGTGTTATTAAGCCCGAAGTTGGCTAAAAGAAAGATTAGAAACAACAGAAAAGACCAGTTAGAAGGCTTACCTTCGTTTGCGCGTGGTGTCGATCGATGCTATTGGTGTCGATCGACACTGGCCGGAGTCGAGTCTAATGTCGCCTTTTTTCAACTGACTGAAACTTAAGATTTTAATAAAACCAAAATGAAATGTAAATAAAAACCATACCTAACAGTGGGTTGCCTCCCACTCAGCGCTCGTTTTCAGTCATTAGCTTGACTGTGTCGGGGTTCAGACGTCTGGTGAATCAGAGGGTGGCATTGAATGCTTCCCAAACGAATGTCTTCTCATCCATGGTGGTGTATAGGTAGTAGGTGCATGAAAGTGACCAAGGAAATGTGGAACAACAGCAGGGTGGGCCTTGAGTTCGGGTGGGACACTTCGTTTTCCTGCAGAATCATCAAAAGAAACACCAAGCCCTCTACGAGAATCTCGTTGCTTGCATAAGCGTGAAGCAACTTTTGAACCTTTGGTATTCTTATTGAGGGGATCATAAGGTTTGGAATTGATTCCAGGGAGTGCGTACCTTTGCTTTCTTTGAGGTTTCTGATCTATAGGACGTGGAGTTGACTGTTTGACAACATGTGATGGAATTGCAGCATTGGAAACAGCTTCTGGTGTGATCCGCGAAGCGTGTCGATCAACACTAGGATTGATGTCGATCGACACCAACTCTGCAGCTCGAATTGCTGCACTTTTTCTCCAATTCAGCTCTGCAATCCTTGCTTCCTGATATATCATGGTTTTTACCCGTTTTTGGACCATGATATAAGTCTTTTTATAGAGTCTTTTGGTATTTTTAGAGTCCTATTAGAGTCTTTGCAGGTTGGACTACGTTTGGAGCTAAATGGAAGAATCTGAAAACTTTTGGAGCATTTTGGAGAAGCAGCCGAAGTGATGAAGTTGAGAGAGTGGATTTACACGCAAGGTGTCGATCGACACTCTCTGTGTCGATCGACACCCGGATTTCCAATTTCTAGAAGCGTAAAGTTTCTAGTTTTTGAAAAAAGGAAATCTCCAAGACTTTTCCTAATTTTCCAAGGAATTGAAGACGCGAGTTTGCCTATAAATATAGATTTTCAAGGCATTGTTTAGCCACAAAACTATTATTCTTATTTTCTGTTTTGAGACTTAGAGAGAGATTTTTAGAGAGATTTTGGAGAGAAGAATTACGCTCCTTCAGAGCAGATTTGGAACTCCTTTGTTTCTATTGATTTCTTTTATGCAATCTTATTTATTCATGATGTTTTCTTCATTCACCATGTCTGAGTAGTTTGCTAGTTAGGTTTGGGGTTTTCAAAGGTGATTGATGAATTGTTAGGTCGAATTAAATTGTTAGGATAAAATCATTAGAGTTCTTCATCTGGATTTATGTTTAATGCTTATTCTACCTTCGCGACCTAGAATATGATCTTAGGTTAATTAATAGATGCGAGAGTATTATTGATTGCCTGAACTAGTGTTAGATGAGCAAAATACCTATTCGCAAAGAGATTTGGTTTAGGATTTTGTGAACAATCGGACCTGAACTTTAATGCTTGTTTGAATTGATAGAATTTGCAAAGAGATTTAGAATTCTAGGGGTTTGGCATAGATAATCTTCGCAGCGAGAGTTGGTTGATTTTACATTAGTGTTTCGAGTTCGTGAACGGATCTTCATAATTCCTAACATTCTGTCTAGACCTGCAATTTAGATCACCTGAGAATTTCCCTGAACCTAGCGCCTTAGTCTCCTGATTTTAAGAACCTATTTCGTGATTGCTCGTTTACTTCCTGCTTTGTTTTACTTTCATTCAATTCTATCTAGCTTAATCTGAACTTAGAAACCTTAGTGTAGCATCTACTTACCTTGGGATTTCGATACCCCTTATACTACGATTGCTTTTGCTGTGCACTTGCAGTAGTTTTATTAGGGTAAAACCTGAGCCCTATCACTTCCATGATGAAAACGTCTTCCTCCATCAACTTGGCATTGTTTAGACCCTCATCTTCGCCCATAGTCCTGAAGATATGATTGTTTACACTCGAATCTTCAAGCTCCACAATTTTCTCAAAATTTCCATCCAATGCCTCTTGAACAGCCACTTGCTCTTTAGAATCCAGCTCTTCTCCAGCGATCACAGCAATGCAAGAGATGTGTTTGGATGTTCAAGTAGTAGGGATAGCTTTGTAGAAGACTCCTTTGTCAACATTAGAGAAGGATATTCTCTTATTCGGCATGTCTACAACTGCTCCCACTGTGGCCATGAATGGTCTTCCAAGAATAAAAGGCATGACAGAATTCTTGCTCACTTCTACCACCTGAAAATCAGTAGGTACTAGACAATTCCCCACTTTGACAAGCAAGTCTGGAATTGTACCATATGGGATTGTGGTGGAAGAGTTAGCAAACTCGAGGGTCATGTTTGGAGGTTGAATGTCAGTAATTCCTAACCTCTCCGCAATGTCCTTTGACATGAGGTTAACACTAGCACCAGAATCGCAGATAGATTGTTGAAACTCAACTCCTCCAATGGAGCATGGAACTACAAACATCGCAGGATCTTCAACTTTGAGCAGCTGCTTCAATGGCGGCGGTGTACCCCTCGCTTGGTTGAAGAGTTCTTCAATTTCTTCAAGACTCTCTCTGCAATCCTTAAAGAAAACTCCCAAAGAATAATCCTCCCAAGCTTCAGCAAATGAGATCGCATTGGAGATCCTTCTAACCTTCTTGTTGAAACCAGCCAGTTCTTTCGCACTAATGGGCGGCCTTAGGTGTTTGGGTATAGGAGGATATGGAACCTTAGGCCTATATACTCTTTCCTCTGCAACCTGTGAAGATTTGGGTTGATCTGGCGAAGACTGGGAAGGGTGTCGATCGACACCCAGCTCGTGTCGATCGACACAAGCAACTTGTGTCGAAGTTCCAGTGTCGAACCTGCTCGATTTCGGTCCGTCAGAGCTTGATTTCTCGAAGTTCCCTACTAGTGTCGATCGACACTCAGCAGTGGTGTCGATCGACACCTGCTCTGCAACTCGAATTTCCTCCTCTTCAGCCTGAAACTCCACGATTTCCTCAGCACCCTTTTCAGCTCTGTTTGAAGGCTCCTTCCATTCTTAATCGTGATGGCATTCACGTGGTGTCTCAGATTTGTATCCGTCTTTCCAGGAAGAAATTCCTCTTGTCTCTTCAAAGCTCCAGCAGTTTGAGCAACTTGTACATCCAATTGCTTCATATGAGTACCTAGAGACTCACTTTTCCCATTAA
The DNA here is from genome assembly GCA_020283515.1 of Alliaria petiolata. Lineage (NCBI taxonomy): Eukaryota > Viridiplantae > Streptophyta > Magnoliopsida > Brassicales > Brassicaceae > Alliaria > Alliaria petiolata. Next base: position 19,177,797 of record JAHZTW010000004.1, on the reverse strand, counting down.
GATCCGTGTACAAAGCATAAATTTTCCCATTGAAATCCACTGTCATTTCTGTTGGCCCTCCAAGATTTGCTCTAGCATAGACTCCATCTTATTGTCTTGTGCAGGAGGCTTTTGGTAAGAAGAAGAACCATAGCTTTTCTGGAAGTTGTTTTTCTGAAAAGGCTTCTGGTAAGAAGAACCGTAGCCTTGCTGATTGCCAAACCTTTGACCTTGAAAACCAGCTCCATTAATGTAGTTAACTTCTTCTTGCTCTGGCTCAAAGGTCTATACTTCTGCAGCAAGATGAACTTGCCTCTTTCCCACCAAAATGTTGTGTACGCTGTCTAACTTCCTGTTGACCTCAGCTATTTGGCTTCCTCCATTTGCACCAGCTTGTTGTCTCCTTTCAAAGTCTGCATTTTTGGTGCTGTTACAAGAGGGAAAATTCTTTATAAGCACCACCGCGTCAGCTGGGTATCTGGTGTTAAAGTTGCCATTGCTTGCAGCATCTAAAGCCATCTGGTATCTCCAATCGATCCCTCGGATAAGCTGCGGCTCGCTGAATCCGTGGTGTGGGCAATCTCTTTGGTAAGCTTTGAATCTCACCCAAGAAGCCTTGAATGCTTCAGTATGCCCTTGGGAGAATGTAGTGGTCTTTGTCCTCAGCTCTTCGGACCTTGCATCATCAAAGAAGTTGCATAAGAATGCATTCTTTGTTTCTTCCCAAGTGGTCAATGATCCTGGATCCAACTGCTTCAGCCAGTATGATGCATCTACATCAAGCGAGGAAGGGAAAAGCTTGCAGAAGAGATAATCATAGGACACTCCATTAGCTTTGATCCTTGATGCCAAGTCCTCGAATCTCTCAATATGGTCCATGGGATGTTCATTGGCAAGACCATGGAAAGGATGCTGAGCTACAAGTGTGTAATAAGCAGGCTTCAACTCGAAGTCATTCCTCTGGAATGCAGGAGGACGGATCGCAGCTATATTGGCATAGAACTGGTCTGGTATGTTGTAATCGCCAAGCATTCTTCCACGTCCAACGTCTGCAGGTGCGACTTGCTCGATGATGACAGCTCCATTATCATCAAGTCTCTGTCCTTGGGCATTCCTTCTGTGCCCTTCCGCATCAACCAAGTGACCAGCTTCGTCTCGGGTTAGAACCATAAGATCTGGCATCGCGTTGTGTGACTGGTGTCGATCGATACCAATGGTGGTGTCGATCGACACTCGTGCGATTTTTCTGTTCGTCCGTCGAGACGTGCTAGCTCCTGGTTATCAAGTCTGATTAGCTCCTTTTCCTTGTTGCTCCTGGTATTGCGATTAAGCATACACCTCAAAACAAGAATAAGAAACTAGAATTAGTAACCAAAAACAAAAATTAAAAACCTAGACAAAATTATAATACTAGAAATCTGTAGGCAACTAATCTCCTTCCCCAGCAACGGCGCCAAAAACTTGATAGGGCTCAGGTTTTACCCTAATAAAACTACTGCAAGTGCACATCAAATGCAATCGTAGTATAAGGGGTATCGAAATCCCAAGGTAAGTAGATGCTACACTAAGGTTTCTAAGTTCAGATTATGCTAGGTCAAATAGAATGAAAGTAAAACACAAAGCAGGAAGTAAACGAGCAATCACGAATTAGGTTTCTTAAAATCAGGAGACTAAGGCGCTAGGTTCAGGGAAATTCTCAGGTGATCTAAATTGCAGGTCTAGACAGAATGTTTGGAAGTTATTAAGATCCGTTCTTGAATTCGAAACACAACAATAAAATCAACCAACTCTCGCTGCGAAGACTTTCTATGTCTAAACCCTAGAATTCCAAATCTCTTTGCAAATCCTATAAATTTAAACAAGCATTAAAGTTCAGGTTCGATTGTTCACAAAATCCCTAAACCAAATCTCTTTGCGAATATGTGTTTTGCTCATCTAACATTAGTTCAGGCAATCAATAACACTCTCGTGTATACTAATTAACCTAAGATCAGATTCTAGGTCATGAAGATAGAATAAACATCATGAATAAAGAGGATTGCATAAAAGAAATCAATAGAAACAAAGAAGTTCCAAATCTGCTATGAAGGAGCCTAATTCTTCTCTCCAAAATCTCTCTAAAAATCTTTCTCTAAGTCTCAAAACAGAAAAGAAGAATAATAGTTGGTGGCTAAACAATGCCTTGAAAATCTATATTTATTGGTAAATTCGCGTCAGGGGCAAACTTGTAAATACTTGAAACTTCTTGTAATTTCTTTTTCCTGGTTGAAGTCCGTAAAACTGGGTCAGCTGACTTGGTGTCGATCGACACTAGTGGTGTCGATCGACGCTCTTCGTAAAAATCCGTCTTCTGACTTCATCACTTCGCAGCTTCTTCCAGAATGCTCCAAAAGGTTCAAAATTTCCAATTATGCTCCAAACGTTGTCTAACCTGCAAAGACTCTAATAGGACTCTAAAAATACCAAAAGACTCTATAAAAAGACTTATATCATGGTCCAAAAACCGGTAAAAACAATGATATATTAATAGGATAGGTTCTAAATGATTCAATGGGTTAGGTTCTTAAGCTGAAACGGTCGACTATGACTACCCCGCTATCGCGGATCTAGCCACCTACGCTTATCTTACACTGCATATATGACTTCTCATCCCACGACGCAAGACAGACGTGCATACATATCATTCACCTATTTGTAAACACTCGCGGTGCGATCCGTCGATATGCCTAGGCATCCTACGGTGCGATCCGCTCGTTAACTTCTAGATCCAGACGATAGACCACACGTTTGTGTATCTAGCCGTCCTGGAAGCAGTTGCTAATTGATCAGAGAAGCAATCATGCAATAAGAACAAGACGTAAACGAAGATACCTAAAAGGAACTCTATCTCTATCAACCTAGCGAAATCAATCCATGATTAAACTCTTCGAAGACCCCCTAAAAACCCAACTAGATGACTACTCGTTCGTGGGAACGAGAGACATCTTTGAGATATGAAAGGTGCGATTTGTATTGAATAAGAAACAAAGTGAGAAAACTTCTTCAAAGGAAATCGATTGAAGAGATCTTCTTAAAGTATTGAAAAGCAAAGAACTAAGAACAAAAAGATGAGAAGGAAAGGAGGAAGGAGTGGGCGGCTGAAGAAGAATTCTCTCTCGAGGTCTTCAACTCCGGGGCCGTCGAGCTCTCTCTCTCTCTCTCTCTCCCTCTCTGTGGCGTGAAAGTGTTTCTGGGAAGATGTGTGTGAGGTCACGCCCCTTCTGAAACCCTAAAGCTTCTTTATATAGGTTCTCCTGTCTTCAGAAAGTGAGCTTTGTGTTTTAACCTCGGGAAATATCAGATAAATGCAAACGGGCTCAGGATGGGCCGGAATGGTCTGGATGCGTGAGCGACCAGGCGTGGCACGGCCACTGGCCTTCTGAGGATCTGTGGCGCGGCCACTGGCCTTCTGAGGATCTGTGGCGCGGCCATCCTTCTCCTGGGGACGTGTCTGACGGACCTTCTTGCTTCTTTCTTACTTTGAGATCCAACCGTGGGATTGAATTCAAACCACCCTGGCTTGAAAGAGAGCTGAAAGGGCTATCTCATCTCCAAATTTGAGCTCGATTTTGTGGTGGGGATGTCGTCATCTGATGCTAAACTTATGACTCTGAGCACATGTCCTAGAAGTTCTCGTTTTGCTCCAAAATGTGTTCTTTTTGTCCAATTTCCCTGAAATGACTCTTAAGACTAGGAAACGTGGAAATCACTTAAAAACCGTTGAAAACCGGGTTAAAACACTTGTAAACGATCTTGAAATAATAGGTTTTAGGAGTAAAATGTGAGTGTTATCAACTCTCCTAGACTTAAATCTTTGTTTGTCCTCAAAGAAAACGCAGAAAAAGACTTGGAAAGAGGTTTGAAAATATAGGAACTAGCAAAAGCTCAGCGACCGTCCTTCTAAACCATAAGTCATCGAATAAGTCTATCCAAGCTCAGCCTAGAAAATTCTCACTATAGTTCCTTCAACACTAGTCGTTTATGAAGCTTTCATTATCTAAACTCCAAGTTTCGGTCAACTAGCTCTCTAAGTAGTATTAAGAATGGCGTGATCCTTGTCAATGGATATTAAGCTAGATTCAACGAGGTTAGGTGTATAAAGGTCTTTATTGGTGAGGTTTAAAGTGTTTCGGGTTACCGTAAAGATCTCTGGAAGGTGCGAGACATTATGCAAAACAACAGGAGAAGGTGGGACTGTTGAGATCCACGATTTCCAATCACTCTTCGCGCGTACATATCCGCGAGTTCTCCTTGTTACCGCCATCCCCCCCAGACTTAGTTTCTTGCTTCTGGTTCGGATTGGGTGGCATCTAAAAACTTCTCACCATGTTGACCAGACTCCGCCTCTGTGGACGTTCCGATCCTCTTAAGGCACTTAGGCATTTTTTCCCCGTTTCTTTTTCTCTTTTTTTTTATATATGTAACTCTCTCTTTTAGCGGATAAGTACCGTCATTAATCCAAGGAATTCGGGTCCTTTATCCGAGTTAATTTTCTTTTCTTTCACTTTTTTTTTATGAAACGGGAAGTGCCTTGATGTAAGAGTCATAAGGATCACGAGAACATTACCATTTCTTCGTGTTTTCCGAGGCATGAGTCGTCCTTCTATTTTGGCTAACACTTCCGTTCCTTAACCATTCGATCCTTTGTCTCGAGTGACTAGAAATCGTGTCGTTCCTCCCTCTCCGGCGTTTTTGCACATATCTGCATATGGTGAAAACAAGAGAGTTGCATGAGGTATGAAAAGATGGTAAGGGCTTCGGGTATGATACCAACTGTTGACATGTTGGCCGTTCGGGAACAACAAGGGAGAGTGAAAAAGTGGAAAAAGATGTCCCGAACATTCTGGCTTTTTCGTTGAATGGTTAAATCTGTTGACAAGGAAATTAAAAGTCAGTTTAAAGTCCGATAAAAATAGAACTAGTGTATTCCTTCCCCTGAAATCTCTATATATCGGCATTCTCCAGGATTTCGCATCTCCGGCTTTCGGGCTACCGCCTAGTCTAGTACTAAAGCTTGAAAGATCTGTCACTAGAAATAGCGTAGAAGCACATTGGGCAATAATCATCCTTGGTTTTGCATCATAATCCCTGTAACGGCCCCGAACCTTGCTAGGTTCGCAGGGTTGGGCCATGGTCGGGAATGGAAGAGATTATTAGACAAAAACGAGTAATTCGTTCCATGGTCCAAAGAGAAGGGTTAAGTCCGAGAAAAGACAAGACTTAGCCAAGATAGATGAAAGAAACAATAGGAAAGGTTGGGAAAAAAAGATGAAGTTTAGCTCAAACCAGCTGGATTGAGCTGGAACGAGCTGAACGGTTGAGCTAAGCTAGCTGGATCAGTTCAAACTAGCTGGACGGAGTATCGGGTAGCTAGACTCAGCTAGTCGACTGTCTTGCTAGCTGGCCGGCTAGTGAAGCTAGCTGGATGGCCGGTAAGCTGGGCGTTCGGATAAGGGTCGATTTCACATGGACCAAGTGTGTGGCGCGGTTATGAACGAAGGGAGATGACCGTTACCGAATGGGGACGTGGCACCCGTTCGCTTAACAAAACGGTTACGGGAGAAAAAGCCTATAAAAGACTCGGGGTCGTCTTCTTCGCGGACACAACGCATTGGAAAGGAAAATTTCCAGAGAAAAATACAAAAAATAGCTGAGAGAAAAGAAAGCTATCCGGGAGAAGGAAAGAGATTGTTCGTAGTCGGTCGAGCGGCTCTAGATATCGTTCGGATCCAGCGGGATAAATCCGGAAGAAGAGTCAACCGAGAGGATCAAATCGGGATGGATCCTTCTGCGACTAAGGATCGAGAGAAAACCGCCAACACACCGGAACGAACGGCAAAGTTGAGTGCTATGGCCATAACTTAGCCGTGAAATCTATGATTATCGGTTCCCCGAGACAAGTTATAGAACAGTTATGCAGTGACTCGGCCAAAACTCTGGTTACTTAGTTATTATTCATATTTCTGCTAAATCATTTATGAATAGACCGATGGTAGTCGATCGGATCTGTAGATGCGTGACCACGGCCAGTCGGCCAGTCACAGCCGGTCACGTCCATTCCTAATAATCTCGGCTGTTTTATCAACAAGTTGCGGTTATTGGTGAACGGTTACGACTAAGGCTATAATCCGCGAATTGACGAGAAATAGATTCAGCCATTTAGGGATTAAATATCCGCGGCTTAGCGAGTGGCTTGGAGATCGGATGGAATCTGCCAAGACTTGGATATGACCGTGAGGATTGACTAAGTCTCGGAATGGCCGAAGGGATAAATGAATGACACGGGAAAAATGTTAAGTAACAGGATCATATAGTCATTGATAGGCGAACATCCGCATCACTAAGTTATTATAAGATTACTTACGCCTCTTTGATTTCAGGAAAGGATGGTGATCGTGGGAATGACTCGGCTTAGGCGCGCGAGACAAGGGCTAGGAAGGATGGGTGGCGTATTAGACTGGATAGACTAGGATCGAACACTTGTAATAGCCTATAGTGCAAACTCTAAAGTTGTATCGAATCTTTTGTTATATAAATAAAAATCCAGTTTGTTTATCTATCTCTTAATGATCGCATAAATGAACTTATTTAAAGAATAGACCCCTTAAAAATGGACTGAAGGGCTTGACTTTCCTTTTGGGACCGAGCGTGGAACAACCTCTTGGCTTAGTAGCCGGGACGGGACGTTTCAAGTTGGTATCAGAGCATGCTTGCTCCTAGGACAGTTACTGTTTGGGTTTGAGAATGCCACTCATCCGGCTACAGTGTCTCGCGCTAGGAATTTATTGGGTTTACTTAGTCTCGCTGGGATTTTTGTATGGTTAGGTGATGCTAACATGTTTAAATCTCAGGCGGGAAAAAACAAATCTGGAAAAAGTAAGAAGGACAAGGCACCGGCGGATCCAAATCCGGCTACAGTAGATGTTGTGAACCAAGGCGTGACTAACCCAGTCGGTCCTGTGATTGGGCAAATCGGAATAACGCCTGTGGCTCTGACTACGCAAGCCGAGACTCGGGTTCAGGATGCAAATGTTCGGGACGGTAATAACCGAGAAGAAGTGGCGGAATCGTCAAATATGGCTCGGCAATCAGACCCGGTCTTAGGGAATGATAATAACGCGGCTGGTGGAAACGACCAGACCGTCATGCCTTCGGCAAGAGAAATGTGGGTGGCGCTGAAGACGGTCATGACCCTACTAGCGGCCTTGACCCAAAGCATCACGCCGGCCGAGAATCCGACTGTGGGGCAGTCGACTAGGATTCGCGCAACAGTTCCAGTGGTTGCCGAACGTGTGGGAGATTTGGCGGAAGTCGTGGAGATCGAACCACCACTGGCTAGATCTACCCGAAAGGTGGATTATCTAAGTCTACTGGAGCACATCTCACGGCTCGGAACAAGGCATTTCAAGGGTAGTTCCGATCCGATTGAGGCGGATGAATGGAGAAGTCGGCTGGTAAGGAACTTTAGTTCCACACGCTGCCCAGAAGATTACAAGAAAGATATTGCGGTTCACTTTCGGGAAGGTGACGCACATAATTGGTGGCTTACAGTTGATAAGCGCACTGGTGGGCGCATTGTGACCTTCGGGTACATCGAGACTGAGTTCAACCGGAAGTTTTTTCCATCCGAGGCTTGGGATAGACTTGAGAGTGATTTCCTTGATCTAGTCCAAGGCCGCAAATCGGTTCGGGAGTATGAGGAAGAATTCAACCGTCTCAGGCGCTACGTGGGAAGGGAACTTGAGGATGAGTCGGTTCAGGTTCGTAGTTTCCTCCGAGGCCTAAGGGTGGAACTGCGAACTCACTGCTCGGTCTGCACCTTCGGCACCGTGTCTGAGTTGGTTGAGAGGGCCGCGATGGTCGAGTCCAATCTCGCGGAAGAGAATCGAGCTAGGCCTTCATCTCGCCCAAGTACGACCGACAGGTCGGGTGATAGGAAGCGGAAGAGAGATCAAACAGATGATCGGCTTAAGTCCATTGTAAGGCGCGGTGAATGCGCAACTTGCAGAAAAAGGCACAGCGGAGATTGCTGGAAGGCAATGGGAGCATGTGCTAGGTGCGGCAGTCGAGACCATGTGATCCAGAACTATCCGCGAATGGATCAAGGGAAAGTGACAAGTGACGAGGAGAGGACTTGCTATCATTGCGGAAAGGCCGGACATTTCAAGAGAGAATGCCCGAAGCTGCAAGTGGAAAGGCAAATGGACTCAAAGGGAAACCGCGGAAGAAGTGACCAGTCGGCTCAAGGCAAGAGGCCAGCTGTGGCACCACGGGTTTATGAGCTGTCAAAGGAAACTGGCGAGGCCGGTAACTTCAGCGCGATCACTGATACGTCACTAAGCCTATCCTATTTCAATACGAGCATTGCATTGCATCGAGTTAAAGGGTAGGAACTTAGCATTCTAGGCGAATGTGTAGGGACCCTGGATATTGGTGGTGTTACAACACACACCTTATTTGATTCGGGGGCAACACATAGTTTTGTGAGCCCGAATATGATTGGAAAAGGAATGTTCCAAAAGGGAGTAAGGAACGATTTCGGCATAGCCAATGCTGCTGGTGGCCAGGCCATGCCCTCGTTTGGGATGGTTTGTGACATTCCAGTAAGCATTGGTGGTGTGAACATGCCCGTAGATTTAGTCATTGTCCAACTCAAGAATCATGAAGTGATCTTGGGTATGGACTGGCTGGGAAAATACAAGGCAACCCTAGACTGTCACCGTGGACGTGTACGGTTTGAAAGGGAAGGAATGAAGTTAGAATTCCAAGGGATTCGGCCAACTTCAGGAAGTTTGGTGGTCTCAGCAATCCAAGCAGAACAGATGCTCGAGAAAGGCTGTGAAGCTTACTTGGCCACTATCACGACCACGGAAGTTGGGAAGAGTGCAGAGATAAAGGACATTCTGGTGGTAAGAGACTTCGCGGATGTGTTCGAGTCCTTAAAGGGTTTACCCCCTTATAGGTCCGATCCATTCATGATAGAACTCAAACTAGGGATAATTCCACTCTCAAAGGCACCTTATCGAATGGCTCCGACCGAAATGGCCGAGCTAAAGAAGCAATTGGTGGAATTGCTGGAAAAGGGTTTCATTAGGCCGAGTAGTTCACCATGGGGTGCACCAGTACTATTTGTGAAGAAGAAGGATGGTAGCTTTCGGCTATGCATCGACTATAGGGGCTTGAACTGTGTCACGGTCAAGAATAAGTACCCTTTACCGAGGATAGATGAGTTGCTGGACCAACTCAAGGGAGCGACTTGGTTCTCCAAGATCGACTTAGCGTCGGAATATCATCAAATTCCGATTGAACCTACGGATGTGAGAAAGGTATGGCCACTACGAATTCGTGGTTATGCCTTTCGGCCTTACTAACGCCCCAACAGCATTCATGAAAATGATGAATGAGATTTTTCGTGATTGTTTGGACGAGTTTGTAATCATCTTCATTGATGATATTCTCGTCTATTCAAAAGATCGTTAAACCCATCAAAGTCATTTGAGGGCGGTCCAAGAACGGCTAAGGGAGCATAAACTCTATGCCAAGCTAAGTAAATGTAGTTTCTGGCAAAGGCGGATTGGATTTCTTGGACACATTGTGTTGGATATGGGTGTCTCAGTAGATCCATAAAAGATTAAGTCCATCGAGGAATGGCCACGGCCAAGAAATGCCACCGAGGTAAGGAGTTTCCTCGGATTGGCCGGTTACTACAGAAAGTTCGTGAAAGTATTTTCTAGCATGGCGCAAGCCATGACTAAGCTAACCGGGAAGGATGTAAAGTTTACATGGTCGGAGGAATGTGAGAAGAGTTTCTCTGGGTTGAAGAACATGCTCATAAGTACACCAGTCTTAGCCTTGCCGGAAACGGATGAACCGTATGTGGTCTATACAGATGCATCTATCTCCGGGCTTGGCTGTGTTCTGATGCAGAAGGGCAAGGTAATAGCCTATGCATCAAGGCAGTTACGAAAGCATGAAGGGAATTACCCAACTCATGATTTAGAGATGGCCGCGGTGGTGTTTGCACTAAAGATATGGAGATCTTATCTTTATGGGGCTAAGGTGCATATCTTCACCGACCACAAGAGTCTGAAGTACATCTTCACTCAGCCAGAATTAAATTTAAGGCAGAGAAGGTGGATGGAACTCGTGGCCGATTACGACTTAGATATTGCTTATCATCCGGGTAAAGAAAATCAGGTCGGAGACGCCTTGAGTAGGAGGCGATCGGATGTGGCTGCGGGAAAGGATGTCGAGGTGTTGGTAAACATGATCGGAACACTGCATCTGAACGCTTTGTCTAGCGGATCCGGGCCGTTGGGATTAGGTGCGGCGGATCAAGCAGACTTACTCACTCGGATTCGGATTGCTCAAGGGAACGATGAGAACCTGAGCAGAGCGTCCAAAAATGAGAAGGCTGAGTACCAGACCTCGAATAATGGAACTATAGTGGTGAACGGAAGAGTCTGTGTACCGAACGTGAAGGAACTTAAGGACGAGATCCTTACTGAAGCACACCAGTCTAAATTCTCCATTCATCCGGGAAGGACCAAGATGTACCGTGATCTAAAACGTTACTATCATTGGGTTGGGATGAAGAGAGATGTAACGAACTGGGTGGCTAAGTTCCAAACGTGCCAGTTAGTCAAGGCAGAGCATCAGGTTCCTAGCGGGCTCTTGCAGAACTTACCTATTCCGGAGTGGAAATGGGATCATGTCACAATGGACTTTGTGACTGGCTTGCCGAGCTCAAAGACAAAGAAGGATGCAGTTTGGGTTCTAGTCGATAGACTGACCAAATCGGCCCACTTCATAGCAATCAAGAAGACAGATGGAGTGGATGTAATAGCGAACAAGTACATAGATGAGATTGTTCGATTACATGGTGTTCCGGCAAGCATAGTCTCGGATAGGGACTCCAGGTTTACGTTCTACTTCTGGAAGGCTTTTCAAAAGGCCTTAGGAACACGGGTACACATGAGCACGGCTTACCATCCGCAGACTGATGGCCAATCTGAACGATCTATCCAAACGTTGGAAGATATATTGCGGGCTTGTGTACTCGACTGGGGCAGCTCTTGGGAAAAACACTTACCTTTAGCCGAGTTTGCATACAACAACAACTTCCAAGCAAGTATTGAAATGTCGCCATACGAAGCCTTGTATGGGCGGCCATGTCGAACACCCCTCTGCTGGACCCAAGTGGGAGAAAGAAGCACGATAGGTCCGGCCATTGTGGATGAAACCACGGAAAAGATAAAGTTCCTAAGGATTAAAATGAAGGAAGCACAGGATAGGCAAAAGAGCTACACAGACAAGAGGAGAAAGGATATTGAGTTCGTAGTTGGTAATTGGGTATATCTAAAAATGATCACGTTCAAGGGAAGGGCCAGAACTTCTAAGAGAGGTAAACTAGACCCGAGATACCTTGGACCGTTTATCATCTTAGAAAAAGGTTGGGGCGGTCTCTTATAAGCTAGACTTGCCCATGGATATGGCTGCATTCCATAATGTGTTCCACGTATCCCAACTAAGAAAGTGCCTAACGGATCAAGACGTGATCATTCCGGAGATACCTACGAAACTCAAGGAAAACCTAACTCTTGAAGTCAGGCCAGTTCGAATCAGTGATTGAATGGAAAAGATGACAAGAAAGAAAACAATCCAAATGATCAAGGTCGTTTGGGAATGCAATGGGTTGGAAGAAGAAACTTGGGAGACGAAAAATAGGATGAAGGCGGAATTTCCCGAGTGGTACAAGGAGATGTTCAATAAAGAGGAACGTTCAAGATCACCTGACTTGGATTCGGGGACGAATCCCTTTCAAGGGAGGGAGACTTGTAACGGCCCCGAACCTTGCTAGGTTCACAGGGTTGGGCCATGGTCGGGAATGGAAGAGATTATTAGACAAAAACGAATAATCCGTTCCATGGTCCAAAGAGAAGGGTTAAGTCTGAGAAAAGACAAGACTTAGCCAAGATAGAGGAAAGAAACAATAGGAAAGGTTGGGAAAAAAGATGAATTTAGCTCAAACCAGCTGGATTGAGCTGGAACGAGCTGGACGGTTGAGCTAAGCTAGCTGGATCAGCTCAAACCAGCTGGACGGAGTATCGGGTAGCTGGACTCAGCTAGTCGACTGTCTTGCTAGCTGGCCGGCTAGTGAAGCTAGCTGGCCGGCTAGTGAAGCTAGCTGGATGGCTGGTAAGCTGGGTGTTCGGATAAGGGTCGATTTCACACGGACAAAGTGTGTGGCGCGGTTATGAACGAAGGGAGATGACCGTTACCGAATGGGGACGTGGCACCCGTTCGCTTAACAAAACGGTTACAGGAGAAAAAGACTATAAAAGACTCGGGGTCGTCTTCTTCGCGGACACAACGCATTGGAAAGGAAAATTTCCAGAGAAAAACACAAAAATAGCCGAGAGAAAAGAAAGCTATCCGGGAGAAGGAAATAGATTGTTCGTAGTCGGTCGAGCGGCTCTAGATATCGTTCGGATCCAGCGGGATAAATCCGGAAGAAGTGTCAGCCGAGAGGATCAAATCGGGATGGATCCTTCTGCGACTAAGGATCGAGAGAAAACCGCCAACACACCGGAACGAACGGCAAAGGTGAGTGTTATGGCCATAACTTAGCCGTGAAATCTATGATTATCGGTTCGCCGAGACAAGTTATAGAACGGTTATGCAGTTACTCGGCCAAAACTCTGGTTACTTAGTTATTATTCATATTTCTGCTAAATCATCTATGAATAGACCGATGGTAGTCGATCGGATCTGTAGATGCGTGACCACGGCCAGTCGACCAGTCACAGCCGGTCACGGCCATTCCTAATAATCTCGGCTGTTTTATCAACAAGTCGCGGTTATTGGTGAACGGTTACGACTAAGGCTATAATCCGCGAATTGACGAGATATAGATTCGGCCATTTAGGGATTACATATCCGCGGCTTAGCGAGTGGCTTGGAGATCGGATGGAATCTGCCAAGACTCGGATATTACCATGATGATTGACTAAGTCTCGGAATGGCCGAAGGGATAAATGAATGACACGGGAAAAATGTTAAGTAACGGGATCATATAGTCATTGATAGGCGAACATCCGCATCACTAAGTAAATATAAGATTACTTACGCCTCTTTGATTTCAGGAAAGGATGGTGATCGTGGGAATGACTCGGCTTAGGCGCGCGAGACAAGGGCTAGGAAGGATGGGTGGCGTATTAGACTGGATAGACTAGGATCGAACACTTGTAATAGCCTATAGTGCAAACTCTAAAGTTGTATGGAATCCTTTGTTATATAAATAAAAATCCAGTTTGTTTATCTATCTCTTACAAATCGACTCTAACACTTATGAATCTCAGAATGATCGCATAAATGAACTTGTTTAAAGAATAGACCCCCTTAAAAATGGACTGAAGGGCTCGGCTTTCCTTTTGGGACCGAGCGTGGAACAACCTCTCGGCTTAGTAGCCGGGACGGGACGTTTCAATCCCTAAAACCATATTATATATATCGTGATACATCGTTCTTAGTTCTAAAAAAAAACTCAAATAAAACCAAAACAAAGCAAAGTCATTAGTACGAACTCCCCCCAGACTTAAATCACACTGTCCCCAGTGTGAAATAGTGGTGACAGGTCGGGAAATGACAGAAATAAAAATAAAGCAAAGGTAAATGATAAGGGTAAAATAGATGGAACCAGACTCGTAAGAAGAAAGAGTGAAGTCCCATAGGTCGTGAAGGCAGTCTAGCATATAGGTGCGGTGACGTCGTGCTTCACTCGCACGAGTCTCTCCGCTAGGATGCACCAAAAACACGCTGAGAGTGGCTCGTCCCTAAAGGCGGACTGAAGTAGGACGACCTATGGAATGAGGATGCATGATTGGTTGCTGCGAGAGTAAAGTCGGTGTGCTATGAGGCGGTGCACAAAACGCACGGCTAGATGTGAAAGAAAGGCGGACGGATGTCTTCCCTTGTCGTAAATGCCTCAGCCCATGAGTCCCCAAAGGTCGGCACTCCATTCTTCTTCAATGCTCGTCTCGCTCCTCAAGTCAAAACCAAATATCTCGCATAGTCTAGGGATGCTCAGCTCATAATCCCGAGAGCCAATGGTGAAGTAGAGAATACCGTCTTTCGGATGTGATTTCCTTCCTCTCTGATATGTCAGCTGAACTGAAGCTAAGAACTCTTGGGCGAGCTCCTTATAAGTGGGTCGATCAATCTCCATAAAGGTCCTGAGCTTTAGCTCGTCCAAGTACCATGTGACATCCTCGGTGATGCCCAAAGTGTCTAAAGCGGAGTAATCGATCTTCAAGGTTGTTCTTATCTCCATCTTCTTCATCTCCTTTAGATAATCAATATTCGGGTCCATTGGTGCTCCAAAATTTCGGACCTTGCGCTTAGGATGATAAAGGCTCAGCTCTCTTGTTGGCTCTTGGGGTGGAGAATCGTCGCGGCTTGTGCATGCTCTTTGCGATTCGCGGAACTTCCTCCTTTGTTCCTTCACATATCTCCCTAGAGTGGTGTTTAGACTCGGGTTTCCTAGCGGTGTCACGTGTTCTTGCTGGTGCGAAGAACTCCTGGAAGAGCTTAGTTGCTCTCTATTCTTCGAACGTATTTCGAAGTTTCGGTGGTAGCTCATTGTACCTTGCAAAACAAAAACCAAAACTCGACCAAACATGTTAATTGGATGTGTCATATGGATTCTCAAGTGCAATGATACACAAGACATATATCAAGAGCTTCCAAGACTAGTAAAAATCGAGTTTATGCATTAGTATTCAAGATCAATTTGGTACTCATGCTTGTGAGATCGGAAACTCACACTAAGGTTTTGTAGTGATTTATGTAAAGGAAAAGAGGGCTAGATATTCTATGAATCAAAGATGAAATGTAAGATTGATATAACGAACTGGACTTTGTATTGGTAATCGGGTAACGGTTTACAAGATATCTCGAAGGAGATAGATTTAGTGCGAACTGATAGTTCTAGGTTTACAAGTGAATTCTGCGTGAATAAGTCCCTTTCTCCAAGCGCCCTCCTCTTCTTTTATACTTGCTTTCCCGCTCCAGCTCTCCGTGTATCTCGATATATCTTGACCGAGCTAACCACCCGAATATCTCGGGCTCCCCGATCTTTCGGAGATCATGTAACCTCTTCAGTTGACTCCTTGGTTAGCTCGCAGATTTCTCATCGAGCTAGACATTAATCGAGCTGTGCTGGGTCACCGAGCCTTCTTTTGAAGCGGATGGGCTTCGGTTCTTGGATTCTTGTTATTTAGGTTAATGGGTTTTTTTACACGGGCCGAATTTGTGCCAAATCCAACACCAACAATTGCCCCCCAGCCCGTTAAGTGAAAGCATCGAACTTAGCGGGCGGATATTTAATGGTTAGCGTGTCTTGATTCTCGCGACCTCTTTTCTCGCTGATCGAACGACTAGGGGAGAACGAAAACAGATTTTCTGCGGTTGGGACAAGTGTCATAGAATCTCCGACGATATTAAATACGATCTTTCTAGTTGGGATATCTCCCTAATGATGGACGGTCGGGATAAATTCGGAGAAACACCATCATTATCTCAAGCTCCGTGAGTGACGTCAGGTCAACATGAAATTATCATGCTTTTAGAGATGAACGGCTGGGATTAATTGAAGCGAAAGATTTTCGCGATTTCCGAGATTTGCCAATGAGGGGACGCCTATAAAGGTAACTTCCACGTCTTTGTGGGAAACGTAAAAGTCGACGCCACCCCGAGGTAACTTCTCCTCTCCTTCTTTATTAATCGTTTTACCTTCTTTTGTAATTCATTAGAGAGTAAAAGCTAATTTCAGAGAGAGCCAAACCTGAGATTTTCGTAGATCTTTCTCTTTAGCCGAATCCAAGTTCGCTCCTGCTTTCCGCGATTTGGATTAAAAAACTTTATTTGCTCTTTCCTTCCTTAAATTTCTCTTCGAGGAGTCCGGTAATACTTTCATCCGGCGATGTCAAAATCAAGGGGTAAGCGGGTAGCCGAGAGTTCATCGATCGAGGCGTACGGTCCTCACGAGCCTTCAAGGCTTGCGACGAAACATCTGAGGGAGCTGCGCGACGTCTATGGTGTTCCAGACGACGTTGAGATAGTGCTCCCTTCGGAATCTGAGTCCCCGGAGCTCGTGCGAGAGGGATTCTGGTGCGCGTACTCAACGTATTTCACGAAGTGTCGCCTGACGTTCCCGATTCCGGCTATCTTATTAGAGACACTGGCGGAGCTGCATCTAGCGTATCCCCAGATGTGTCCTAACTTCGTCTGTCTGGTGATAGGCCTGGCGGTTCGCGCTCGGGAAGAAAATCAATACTTTGATGCCCACACCTTCCTACTACTATGCTCGGTGAAGCACAACGTCAAACTTCCCGGAACCTATTACCCTTCTCCTCGTAGCAGTCGGAAGGTCCTGGAGGAGATCCCGGTCAGGGACAGCTGGAAGGAGAAGGCATTCTTTTTCCGCGTCAACCGAGCCTCTATTGGAGATTTTGACCCTTCGAGGATTCCGACTGTTTGGGCCACTCGCGCCGGTTAGGGGGCTAGGAGATTCGCTCGCAATTAGTTCGGTTATAAATGCGCCTGTGTTTCAAAGCGATCTGTGACTAAGTCGCGTCTTCTTTTTTCTTTTCTTTTTTTTGCAGAAACTCCTGACTCAGTTCCTCTCGACGATATGACCAAAGCTTTGGTTGCCGAGCTACGAAAGGAAAAAGTTTACTGGGATCAGTTTACCCCGGATAGGATTCGCTACGCCCTCAACTTGCAACTTCCGAGAGACGTGATGAAAGCTCCTCTTCCTCCTCCAGTTCGAGTCGAAAAACCGGTTCGACGAGGTTAGTTTAACGAGACCTCTGTGTTCGTCGTTTCCGTGTATCTTCTGATTACTTATTTTACTTATCTTCCGATTCGCAAATTATATGACTCCGGCTCGACTGCGACCAATCAGCTTGATCAAAAAATGTCTCGTAGACAAAGCAGCCAACGTTCTGGCAAGGGTCCCATTGATGTCGGGACGATCAAGACTGGTGAGCTGGCCAGTGCGCTGATGAGGGCACTCGGGACCGAACCTCCTCGAGCTACCGTGTTAGGCTTGGAGGCGAGCTCAACAACTCCGACGGTGGTGGCCGAGGGGGGTCAGAAGCGGGCCTCTCCGGCTCCATCTCAACCTCTGGTGCCTCATTCTTCACACGGTGGAGATGGGACCGTGTCCCGCCGACTCAGTCGGGGGCAGATGTGGGAGCTTTGAGGTCGCATAAATCGATCCACGCCGTCCCGGTGACTACCTCTCGTCAGGGCTCGAAAAGAGCGAGGACCGAGGTTGGTGCGAGCTCACATGGTGGAGGCCAAATCGGGTTCTTCTAATGGGAATGGTTCGACCGCCAGCAAGCCGATTCACTGGAAGTTCAATCACAGGAAGGACTGCCCCATTGCAGAGGATGCTTGGGGTGTTGCCAACTTACTGCGGCACTTCAAGCCCAAAAGATGCGGGCTCCCATCGGTCTGCGACATGTTTTTTAAGGAGGCTTATATCGAGATGATGGATGCTCACGGGAAGGTTAGTCTTCCGAGAAGTTTTGGCCTTTGGTCTTTGGGACGTCTTTGCCGTTCTAATTGCTCCTCTTTTGTTTTGGTGTGCAGGCTCTTGTGGCGACGAACAAGGCGGCTGCTGTATTCGAGCAAAGGATGAAGGCGGTTCCGCAAACCGATGACCTCGTTCAAACTGAGAATGTGGTGGCAGAGCTGAACCGGAGTTTGCAGGAGCATAAGGAGCGCGAGAAGGTGCTATCTCGTAAGTTGGCCGGAGCTCAACAGATGGAAGCTCGTATCAACGAGCTGGAGGATGTCGAGGTCGACCTAAAGCAGAAGCTTGACAATGCGGCTAATCAGATCTTTGCCCTCCAAGAGGAAGGGGGGAAGGCAATTGATCAAGATGCTCGGTTGGTTAAGGAGAAATGGCAGCTTCAGACCGATCGAGACATAGCCGTGAGGGAAGCGGCAAGATCGAGACATAGCTCGAGATACTTGGTTCCATCAATGCTAAGTGGGTGAAGAAGAATGCCTCGGTGGATGCCGAGATTAATTTTCAGGAGGTGATTGCGAACATTGATCTGATTGCAGAGATTGCTGCCGACGAGGTCGACCTTGCAAAAGAGGTCGTGGATTTGGCTGCCAAGAAAGAAATTTCTGCTCTGGAGCTGGCCGCGACAGCTGTTTCGGACTTTTCCGTGAGCAAGCTCCCTCTTCCGTCGATGTCCGAGGATTCGGTAATGTTAGTTGATCCGCTTACACAAGCGCCAACCGGTTTGAACCAGTTCGGGACGAACGATGGGGTCATCGAGCTTGGTAGCGGATCGAAACAAGGAGATCAAGTGATGGAGGAAGTGAACAACGAAGGGAAGAAAGATGGCGAGGCTCCGGGAATGGGTCCCGACGAGGTCGCGGTGGAGAGTGAGAAGGCGCAGGGCTGAGCTCCTTATTTTACCCTCTCTTTTCCTTTATGTTTTTTTTATTCTTCGAACTCAGTGCCCGGGAGGGTTTTTATCCACGTTTGGTTGTTTTCGGACAAATTTGTTAGTACCCGGGAGGGCTTTAATCCTTTGAATTTCTAGTAAAAGTATGTTTTACTTCCTTTTACATGCTGTTATCAATGGCTTTAATTTTGTCTATTTAGTTGCGAGCTAAATGATCGGTATAGCTCGTCTTGTTCTACTTCAGTTTTGGCGAAGTACGATTTTAGTTTGTCGTAATTTCGAGTTTTGGACGAAGGTTCCAGCTTTGTTTCCGATGTGAGGTTTGCTTTTATAGCGAGTTCCGACTAAGTATTGACTTAGTCGTTTTTGATCGGATTCTAGGCTTAGCCCATATAGTTTTGTGTGTTCCTATCGTAGTTCTGCGTGCTAAGTTCGGAGCTTATTTTAGCTAGATGGTTGAGTAGGAGTCACTTTTGGATTACTGATTGATGAGGATTTTGCTTGCGAATTCTATGCAAGGTGTATCCTAGTACTGTTCCCCCAGTTCTTTGAGTAATTTGGTTTTACTTGAAGAACTTTTGAGAAAGTGTTATTGGATTGTGGTTCGGGAGTTCGAATGTTGAACTGATGACCTTGCGTTGGTCATTTGTGAGACGTGGTCTTGTCACGGAACAAACGTTTTGTGAATTAGAGTGTATGAGGGAGGATACAATTGATAAGTATACGAAAGTATGTAATAGACGGTGAATAGAATCTTTTTTATTTTAAAAGACTTGGCTGAGCAAGAGTTTGGTCGAATTCGGAGAGGTCGCTGCAGGAGGACTCGGTTTTCTTGTAAACCCTGGCGAGATTTGAGGAGCTTGTGTAAGAGTCGCGAGGGCTTGATTAAGACGTTTATGAGACTTGGATGGCCGAGAACTCATATAATGATCTTGCGAGCTTGTCGAAGAGAGTTCGCTCGTCATATGGTGAGACTTGGACGGGCAAGAGCTCGTTTAAGGATCTCGACGGCCTGTGGTGAGGAGCTTGCCGAGGTTTTGCGAGAATTGGAAGGGCAAGGGCTCGTACGGTGATCTCGGAAGCTCGTGCTGAGAGCTCGTTGAGTTTTTTGATGGGGGGCGGCTGTGCTCGATATCGAGCTGCCTACGTACCCGATTAAGGGATCAAGCCTTTACGTAGTTCGATTATTAGATGGTTGTACTTAGCAATAGTACTTTTTGAGGTTCATGATGTTCCATGGTCGTAGTTCGTGATTGCCGGTGCTGACTTCTGAGAGTCTGTATACACCATTTATGCCGAGTTTGCCGGCCTTCTCCTCTTTTTTGTGATCGAAAACTTTTCGCAAAACGAGCTCTCCTACTTGGAATCTCCGATGTTTTACATTGGAGTTGTAGTATCGAGTTGCTGCTTGTTGGTAGTTCTGGATTCGGATCAAAGCGAGGTCGCGGCGTTCGTCGGCGAGATCGAGCTCGTCGATTATCATTTGGTTGTTTAGCTCCTCATTTTCTGGGCATTTTGCCCGTCGGAGACTTGTCACCAATATTTCGGCTGGAGCTACAGCTTCGATGTCATAAGCTAATGAGAACGGGGTTTCTCCAGTGGCTTTGCGAGGGGTTGTCCTGCACGCCCAGAGTACCCCAGCGAGTTCGTCACTCCATCTGTTTTTGCTCGCATCGAGTCTTTACTTGAGGTTATCCATTATGGATTTGTTGGCGGCCTAGGCTTGTCTGTTGCCTTGTGGATAACGGGGTGTGGAATAAGAGAGACGGATGCCCCATGTTTTGCAAAAGTCCATGAAGGAGTTAGAGATAAACTGTGATCCGTTGTCGGTCACTATTTCGTAAGGTAATCCGTGTCGACAGATCACGTTTCTCCAGACGAACTCTCTAACGTGTATTTCTTTTATTTGTTGGAAAGATTCGGCTTCGATCCACTTGGTAAAGTAGTCCGTTAGGACTAGGAGGAATCTCGCCTTCTTTTTCCCGGAAGTGACAAGAGGTCCCACTATATCCATGGACCATCTCATGAACGGGTAGGGAGCTGAGATGGACGATAGTTTTTCAGCGGGCTGATGGATTATAGGAGCATGTTTCTGACACTTGTCACATTTTGCGGAATATGCTTCGCATTCGGCGATCATGGTAGGCCAAAAGTAGCCTTGTCGCTTTATTCGTATGGCTAGAGCTCGACCACCGGAGTGATTGCCGCATAAGCCACCGTGATTTTGTTCCATTATTACATGGGTTTGTTTTCCGTGAATGCATCGGAGATATGACCCGGAGATGCTCCGTTTGAGTAGCCTATCTTCGGATATGCAGTACTTTGCGCTTTTGATTTTTAGTTTTCTCGCAGCTCACCTATCGGGGGGAACTGTGCCGTGTTCGAGGTACTGTATGATTGGAGTTCTCCAATCATTGTCGGCTTCGTCTTGCGAGAGGTTCGTGGGAGTTCTCCCTATCGGACCGTTTGGTGCATCCCCCGAGGGTGCCGGCGGATCGAGCTCTGGCTCTTTGCCTGCGGATTCGGGGGTTGTTTGATGGTTGTCGACAATTGTTAGCACGACAGCGTTGTGTACCGGCTCATCTGTAATGTGACCTCGGCGTGCTGATTTTGCGTTGTTCTCTTTTAGACACAAAGACTTTAATGCTATGTCGATACTGGGTTTCTCGATCTCCTCTACGGCGATAATCCTTTTGAGAGCGGGATCTGAGGTTGAGGCTAATGCCGCCAGGGCGTCAGCGGAGGTGTTTTCACCTCGAGGTATTCGAGTCAGTTCAAAGATCTCGAACTGCTCGGCGAGGCTGCGAACTACGTTGAGGTAAGCTTCCATACGTTCCTCCTTTGCCTCGTACTCGCCTTTGAATTGGCTTGTGACGAGTTGGGAGTCGCTGTAGGCATTAACTTCTCGAGCTCCAATTCCTATATCGAGCTTGAGACCGGCTATTAGTGCCTCGTATTTTGCTTCATTGTTGGAGGCTATGAAGCCGAGCCTGAAGGATTGTTCTAGGACTTCTCCCGTGAGGGACACGAGCTTGATCCCCACTCCAGATCCTTTTCTGGAGGATGCTCCGTCAACGTGAAGTGTCCATCTCTTGTTTGGAGAGGACATCGTATCGACAGAAGGTGGGAGCTCTATGATGAAGTCGGCTAGTACTTGGGCCTTTTGCGCAAGTTCGGGTTCGATATTCGATGTCATACTCGCTCAGTTCGATAGCCCATTTTACTAGGCGTCCCGATTGACTGGGAATATGCAGTATGGTTCGTAGTGGTTGAGATGTCATCACCACGATTGAGTGTGACTGAAAGTACGGGCGAAGTTTTCGAGCTGACATGACCAGTGCTAATGCGAGCTTCTCCATTGCTGGATATCTCGTCTCGGCATCGATCAGCGTTTTGCTTACGTAGTAAACATGTTTTTGCTCGTTTTGTTCTTCGCGCACTAGTACCCCGCTTACCGCGGCAGGTGATACAGCGAGGTAGATATACAAGGGTTCCCCTTCCACTGGCTTGGCTAATATTGGAGGTTCGCTTAAGTAGGATTTGAGCTGGTTAAGAGCTTCTTCACATTTCTCGTCCCATGTGAATTTTTTGTTTCCCTTTAGGAGCTGGTAGAACGGAAGGCATTTGTCGGTAGACCGGGAGATGAAACGGTTGAGGGCCGCGATCTTTCCTGTGAGTCATTGCACTTCGCGTGTGGTCCTTGGCGAGGACATTTCCATGAAGGCTGCGATTTGTTTGGGGTTCGCCTCTATTCCTTTTTCAGTTACTAGGTAACCGAGGAATTCGCCAGAGGGAACTCCGAAAGTGCATTTAGCCGGATTTAATTTCATCCCGTATTTGTTGAGGATGGCAAAACATTCTCTCAATTGAGAGACGTGGTCTTCCTCTTTGGAGGATTTTACCAGCATGTCGTCTATATAGACTTCCATGGTTTTTCCGAGTTGCTCGGCAAACATTTTGTTAACTAACTGTTGGTACGTAGCTCCTGCGTTTTTCAGGCCGAAGGACATTACTTTGTAGCAGTACGTACCACGATCTGTTATGAAGGAGGTTTTTTCTTGGTCCTCCGGATTCATGAGGATTTGGTTGTATCCTGAGAACGCGTCCATAAAGGATAGCAATTGGTGTCCTGCCGTGGCTTCTACCAGGCGGTCGATGTGTGGAAGTGGGAAGCTGTCTTTTGGACAGGCTTTATTTAGGTCGGTGAAGTCGACGCATACTCTCCGCTTGCCATTTTTCTTTTTTACTACAACCGGGTTGGCGAGCTAGTCCAGGTATTTTACTTCCCTGATCGATCCTACCTTCAGGAGGCGGTCGACTTCGTCGTTTACTGCTCGAGCTCTTTCGGGCCCGAGTTTTCGACAGTTTTGTTTTATTAGCTTGAAAGTGGGACATTTG
Organism: Alliaria petiolata; assembly: GCA_020283515.1. NCBI lineage: Eukaryota > Viridiplantae > Streptophyta > Magnoliopsida > Brassicales > Brassicaceae > Alliaria > Alliaria petiolata. Next base: position 19,154,890 of record JAHZTW010000004.1, on the reverse strand, counting down.
TTTAGCTCATGGGAGGTCACGTCTATGTCGATTCCTTTCATGTCAGCCGTGGACCAGGCGAACGAGTTCGTATTTTCTTTTAGAAAAGATACAAGCTCGTTCTTTATGGCGTTAGGGAGGTCGGCTCCGATGCCTACACATCGTTCAGGGTGAGCGTCGTCGATACAAACTTGCTCGATTAGGTCTTTGCGGGGTCCGCGTTGATTTGGGTCGTTTTTTCGCTTAGTTTGTTGCTCTGCGAGCTCTTCCTCCTTCTGTAATTGCTATACAGCGGATTGTTTGATTTGTTTATATCCGTCCATATAAGAGCTCCGAGAGGTTTTTTGACTATCATATATGGTTTTTGTTCCTCTAGGAGTTGAGAATTTAACGCATTGGTGGTAGATCGAAGGAACAACTTTCATGTCGTAGATCCAAGGCCTGCCTAGGATGGCGTTGTACGGCGCGGAGCGATCTACTACTACGAACTCGGTCATTCGACGAACTCCTCCTGCTAGGACCGTTATAAAGACAGATCCTAGGGAGTATGTAGTTTCGCCGGCAAAGCCGACTAGAGGAGTTTTTCCTTCTAGAAGTTCAGAATCTTTGAATTCCATTTTCTTAAACGCGTCATAGAAGAGGACGTCGATCGAGCTACCGGTGTCGACCATGATTCTAGACATCTCAACATCACCGACGATGAGGCGTATTAGTAGGGCGTCGTCGTGCGGTTTGTCTAGTTTTATCGTTTCGCTTTCCAGGAAGGTGATCTCGTGATCTGGCCCTTGGAGTGGGGCTTCTTCTCTGGTATCTGTTTCCACTTTTCGTTGGAAAGCTTTGATTGTGTTCACCGAGTCTCGACAAAGCTTAGAGCCGCCGAAGATGAAGTCTATACGTTTTGGTTTTGGGGGTATAACCCCTACCATCCCCCCAAAAAGACTAGATTTGCTTAAGCAGGAGCTTGAAGTTTTCCTCGGTGCGGGAGGTGGTGTTATGACCGATTTCATCGAACCGCCGCAGAGGCTGAGTTCCTTGAAGATCATGTCGATCTTTTTTCTAGGAGCTGGAGGAGGGGACTCGGGGGCTTCCTCCTCTACAGGGCGCTCTCGCTTTTTGGGAGCTGATTTTTTTGGTTTCGGGGCTGTTTCAGCAGGAGATTTGTCGTCCTCTTCTAGCTCGACAACTACTTTGCCTTAGGCTAAGAGTCGAGCTCGGGTTCGGCACTCTGCTGTGGTATGTCCCCTTTTCTTGTGTTGGGCGCAGTATTTAGTAGGATCGAAATCTGCTTTGTCAGACTGTTTCGGATTTTCGACCGTGAAAGTTTGTCCGGCTTTGCGTGTTTCCTTTTTGGTAAGAGACTTTGGGGCTGAAGAGCTCGATGTGCCTTGCGCGAACGCTGATTCGAGCTGAGCAGTTTCCTCTTCCATGATTGTGAATGCGGATGCGCGATGTAGCGCGTCGTTAAGGGATACTGGCTCGTGGATGGTTAGTTCCTCTCGGAATTTAGCTCGGAACCATAGTCCTTTTCTTAACGCAGCTAATGCGACGTCGTCATTCGGGTTTGCGATCCTTGATTTGGTTTCTTTGAACCAGTTGATGTACGACCGTAGGGTCTCGGTTGGACCTTGTATGACGTTAAATAGGGCGGCCTCGGTGGTTTTGGTTTCCATAAACACCGAATATTGTTTTATGAAGGCTGTCATGAGCTGGGTGAAATTGTCTATGGAATTTCCTTCCAGTCCAGTGGACCATTCCAGGGCTGGCCCCGTGAGGTTTTCGGCGAAGAGTCTGCAGAAGGCAGCTTCTTTTTCTTCGTCGTTAAGATGGGCTCGGGCTATTGCTAGTCGGAATGCTCGGATATGAGCTCTCGGATCTGATGTTCCCGAGAATTCCGAGAACTTTATCTTCCCGGTTTCGCGTAGTCTAGTGTTAGCTATCCTGTCGGTGAAAGGGGGCGACGTGTCTCTTCGAGGACATGGTCGATATCTTGTGCCGAACTAGTTGCCATATGAACTCGGGAGTTCAGGTGCATAAACTGCGCATGAAGTCGTCATCGCTCCCGTGAGGGTCGATTGGGGTTGGTTGAAAAACAGGAGTTTAACGCTCGACGTGTGTCGGGTCGTAATGTGGTTGTGCGAACGCGCAGGATTGCGTTTCGCGATCGAACAGAGTTTGGTTATTAGGGTTCGAGCTCGTTTCCTGAGCGTATTCGCGGGGTTGGGAGCTCGACGCGAATGCTGAAGCACCAAGCCATCTTGCTCTGTTTTCGCCTCCTGGAGGTGGAGGGGGCAAGTTCGAGACGGCAGGGTTTTGATCTCCTGTTAAGCTCGAGTCTGGTATCATTGAGCTAGAGGGAGCTGAGGTTGTCACGGAGGTTGTTGCTGGAATGGTTCCAGCATTCAACGGTGTGACACATCTTCCCGATACTCCTGGTGGGGAGATCAAAGGTGTGAAGTCTAGGCGTGTCCGAGGAGGTGGACTTAAAAAGGTCCTTCTCTCGTCTGGAGGTTGCGATCGATTCCCTGGTGCAGCGGGCTCGTCGAGGCGGACGTTGAGACGTCTTTCCTGTTCGGCGAGTCGTGCGGCAAGGTTTCGGTTGGCGATTTCTTGGTTTCGATTGGCTACCTCCTGATTTTGGGAGCGACCAATCAAAACGTTGAGCATTGCCCGAACTTCAGCGAGCTCATCCGGATCGCGCCTTGGCGTGCCGGAATTGAGCGGTGGTGAGATGACTGCTGGGCCGGATCTGGTCGCAGTTACCAGTGAATCGTCGGGTCTAACCCATGTTTGATTCTCAGTCAGCGCGGTCAGGCTCGCGAGCATAGAGCTTGTCCCAGTGACGGGGGTGCTCGAGCCGATTGGTGCCGAGATCGTAGGGGGCGAGGTGGTACTCGACCTAGCGTTCTCGGTCTGACCCAGAGGCTGTGTGGTGTCTCCCTCGTTTCCCGATAAACGTTCGACACTTGTGTTTTCGCGTTCAACGGTAGACGAGGTAGTGCTTGTGATTGGATCCATTTCGTTTAACGAATCTTTGATCTGACTCTTAAGACAGAAAAATCTATAATCTTCCCCACAGACGGCGCCAAATGTGAGATCGAAAACTCACACTAAGGTTTTGTAGTGATTTATGTAAAGGAAAAGAGGGCTAGATATTCTATGAATCAAAGATGAAATGTAAGATTGATATAACGAACTGGACTTTGTATTGGTAATCGGGTAACGGTTTACAAGATATCTCGAAGGAGATAGATTTAGTGCGAACTGATAGTTCTAGGTTTACAAGTGAATTCTGCGTGAATAAGTCCCTTTCTCCAAGCGCCCTCCTCTTCTTTTATACTTGCTTTCCCGCTCCAGCTCTCCGTGTATCTCGATATATCTTGACCGAGCTAACCACCCGAATATCTCGGGCTCCCCGATCTTTCGGAGATCATGTAACCTCTTCAGTTGACTCCTTGGTTAGCTCGCAGATTTCTCATCGAGCTAGACATTAATCGAGCTGTGCTGGGTCACCGAGCCTTGTTTTGAAGCGGATGGGCTTTGGTTCTTGGATTCTTGTTATTTAGGTTAATAGGCTTTTTTACACGGGGCGGATTTGTGCCAAATCCAACACCAACAATGCTCTATTTTCGGAATTTTGGATTTCCAAACCAAAAATTTTCCAATAAATCGATTTTGCCAACTTATTCTCATCGAACTTTGGTTTTCAAGTAGTACTTAGCATGAATCAAGTCCAAACTAAGCAAATTGTCCAATATTACCAACAAAATTCGATTTCTAGGGCATGTTCTAATTTCTACCTTCCAAAGATTTCAACTTTTCGGAATTGGGTTGCAAAAATCGAAACCTAGGCAACCTAAATCATCAATCCAAGGTTCTCTACCATTAACCAAGCATCCTAGAAAATTTTCTAGTCAAGCAAGAGAGATCTCAAAATTGAGTTCTAGAGGGATTTGTAGAATTAGAGACCATACCTTGTAGATGAAGATGAATGAACTTTAAAAATTGAATCTTCCTTGAAAATAGATGAGCTTAGGCCAAAGAATTTTTGAAAATGGTTTGTATTTGAAAAATTTAGAATCTCCCAAAAAAAAAATCTCCAATTCTCTTGGAAGAGAAGAAGAAAAGAGAGTTTGATTCTAAAGTTCTTCTTTTGCTTTTAAAAAGGTGTTTTTATCATCAAAAAAAACCTTTATTTTCAAAAATTTTAAAACGAGAAAACTTACCTTGCGTGTTGGCCACGAATCAATGAAATCCGCTATTTTCCATTAACGGGAATAACTTTCGGTGCGGGATTGTACCAAAACGCGGAAAGTTCGGTTCAGGAGGAAAACATGAGTTTTCCGGGTCGGTCGCTCAGATGACCGTTGGCCGCGCCATGGTCCGTCGATCTTGTGGTGGGGAGGTCGTCATCTGATGCTGAACTTATGGCTCCGAGCACATGTCCTAGAAGTTCCCGTTTTGCTCCAAAATGTGTTCTTTTTGTCCAATTTCCCTGAAATGACTCTTAAGACTAGGAAACGTGGAAAACACTTAAAAACCTTTGAAAACCGGGTTAAAACACTTGTAAACGATCTTGAAATAATAGGTTTTAGGAGTAAAATATGAGTGTTATCAAGCCTTCACATCTCGTTACAGTACGACTCCAACCATGACTACGACCAACATTTCAAAAACAAAAACCAACACTAGTGAAGCCAAGGCGTCAAGAGGAATCAGAATTCCTGGTCAATCCAACCAAGAAACCAACTCTCAACTCTTCCTCTAGCCATGAATCTGTTGAAGATACAAATAAAAAAGGAACAGATATCGGGATTATCGAATTTTCGATGTCCAGTCTGGTAAATACCCTCGGCAACAATACTGGTGCAGCAGCACCAGGGCTACCAAATCCGGCATCTCAAATCTGTACCTCACAGCCGATAACAATGATTAATCATTTTTCGGATACAAGCTCGAGTAGCTATAACTCTAGTTTAGACGAAGAGTCTCTACCAAAGCACTTCGGTATAGGTGAACCTTCGACCGTCCCAAAAGACGAACCAAATATAAATGAGGTATATTCAAGCGATGAAGAAATTCGCCACACGGCCACTAAGCATCAGGAGGTACCAACGAAGCAGTTCGCTTCAAAAATCATTACGTTCATGTTCGATGACATTCCCTTTGGAAAATGGAATGATCGACTTGACGAATTTCATGCATGGATAAATTCAAAAACCATCACATCTCCACTAAAGCTTGTAATACAACAATTTACGGCACGACTATCCGGAGCACTTAAAGAATGGTGGAATTCTCTTGGTGAATACAGACAGCATTATGTCTTTCAAACAACAATACCATTACTTCTAGGCGTTATTCACAGAGAATTCATCGGTACCCCTAATCATCTGAAGGAGCAGCTGCAAGAAGAATTCTTCACGACAAAATGTTGCTCTTTAAAGAAAAGAGATTTGGCAAAGCACTTTGAGTGACAGACTCAAAAGTATTATGCGTTCAACTTTCTCAACAATCTGAGCCTAAAGCAAATATAGATCTCCTTCATTGACGACTATCTTGCTCAACAGACTAAGTTATATATGAGAGACAAAAGCCAAACAATTGAAAAAATCTCTATTGGTCAAATTCAGCAAAACGTCTTCTGAACTCTTGATAAGCTCTGTTTTGGATGGAATTCATGGCTAAATCAAATCAACTATCCATGATATGTGCTAGACCAGATTTATCTATCAAATGTTCAAAATCCAAGAAGCCTTGCGATTCACGAAGCAAGTCTAGAAGATTCAGAAAACCATTCCAGAGGCGCTTCAACAAATTCAGGCACAAGCCATTCAGAAAGAAGCAGAGTTTCAAGAAAACAACAAGATACTTTCTATGCCGCAAAGAAGGACACTTCGCAAAGAACTGTCCAAACCAATCTAAAAGGAAGAAGCAATACCTCATAAACTCGATATCCAAAATTGTGTCAGACATCAATTTTGACAATCATGATCTTGAGTCAGTACTATCATATGATAGTGACGACAAAGACAATATCTGTGGCTACACAGATTCTGACGATTTGATATATCATGGTTTTTACCCAATTTTTAGACCATGATATAAGTGTTTTTATAGAGTCTTTTGATTGTTTTAGAGTCCTATTAGAGTCTTTACAGGTTGGACTACGTTTGGAGCATAAATAAAGATTTTGGAGCATTCTGGAGCATTGTGGAAGAAGCTGCTAAAGAGATGAAGTCGAGAGTGAAGTCAGATGAACAGTGTCGATCGACACTGTTCACTGGTGTCTATCGACACCACTCGAGCCAAGCCAAAACGTGACTTTTACAGATTTTGAAGAAAAATGAAACTGCCCAGAAATTTTCTTTATTTGCAAAAGTGCCCCAGCTTGTGTTTCTACCCATATATATAGTTTTCAAAGCCCTTGTTTAGGCATTATCTCATACTTTAAGAATCATAGAAGTTTAAGTTTTTGGAAAGAAAAATCAGACTCATTTAGAGCAGATTTGGAACTCCTTTATCTCTTTTATTGATTTCTTTTATGCTTTCTATTCAAATAATGATTTCTGTTTCATTGATCATGTCTGAGTAGTTTGCTTGTTAGGTTTAGGGTTTTTTGATAACAGGGTTTTTCCGTGATCAAAAACCTCAATATGCTCATGTCATTGCAATACTTAAGGGTCAATCCAAATTGGGGCTGAACAATACTAAGAATACACAAGCTTTATGTGAATCTAAGTGAAATCCGAATAATTGGGGAAAAATCCGAAATAAAATGATTGTAACTACAGAAATGCTTGGAAAACTATTTTAAAAACTCAGGAAGGATGTCTACTAGATAGTTGAAGACTTCTAAGAATTTTAAACAAGTAACTACTAGTTTTAGAAAATCAAGATCTAAGATGCGATAAAACAGAGAAAAACTAGCTAAGGAAAAGGATTTTTGAAAACTAGAAATAAAAATCTAATGACCTTGAAATTTTAACAGGATGCGAAATACACTGCTTAGGGATTTCTAAAATACTAGAAGATGCAAAAACACTACTTTACGAATTTATAAAACTATTAAGCAAGAAAAAGACTACTAAATAATTTTTAAGCCAAAAGATCAAGATTTTGAACTAAAGGAAATTGATTTTGTGTTTTTAAAAACTAAGGAAGGATTTGCGTTTGGGGATCATGTTTAAAGGGGTTCAAATTCGAGTCTTTAGATTTTATGAAAATGGATCTACTCATTTCTTATGAGCTTTCTCTAGACCTTGAGAAACTAGCCTAGTTTTACCCATGGTTTGTGGTGTAAAACCTTTTCTCACTCCTTCCTCCTAACCCATTGATCGTGGTGGAAAGAAGAAGCCAGAAACGTGATGTTTAGATCTCAAACACTGGTCTTTCTAACCCCCCTCGCATCTATGGTGTGTAGGAAGGGATGAGTTAGTATCTTGGACTTGGTTTTAAGGGATTCCCTAGAATTTTCTAGGAACAGGAAATCCCTAGAATCATAGAAGTCTTTCTCAAGATCTTCTAGCCTTAAACCCCCAAATCCAAGAAGAGATTTTGATTAAAAACCAAAAGGAAACCAAATCTCAAACCATTAAACCCCCTTAATCCCCCCAAACGCAAAACCAAGGAGGATTACTCACTCCTCATGATCGAACCACTCACAAACATAAGTTTAGAGAGATTCAACATGTTCGGATTAAGCAGAAAAGAAGATTGAAGCAAAAAAAACTAGAAATACTTGGATTAAAATCAAGAAGTACAAGCTTTTTCTAAAAGAAGAAAACTTAGAACATGAAAACTAGAGAGAAAAAATGGTGGCTAGACTTAAAAGAGAAAGATGACAATGAGAATATCCTTGCTTGATCCCAAAAGGATTAGTGATATATCATGGTTTTTACCCACTTTTAGGCCATGATATAAGTGTTTTTATAGAGTATTTTGTTAGTTTTCCTGTCCTTTCTGAGTCTTTATAGGTTGGACTACGTTTGGAGCATAATTGGAGATTCTGAAGCTTTTTGGAGCATTCTGCAAGAAGCTGCGAAGTGATGAAGTCAGAAGAGTGGAATTACGCACAGGGTGTCGATCGACACCATCTGTGTCGATCGACACCAAGGAAGGACGGCCAAAGTTTCCCAATTCCATCAGAAAAAGGAAATCACTCAAGCTTTGAAGAATTACAAGATTGCCCCTGGACGAAAATCCTTTTCTATAAATATAGTTTTTCAGCCATTGTTTAGACCACCAATTATTTTAGAGAGAGATTTATAGATAGTTTTTGGAGAGAAGAATTTGTCTCCCTTAGAGCAAATTTGGAACTCCCTTTATTTATTCTATTGATTTCTTTTATGCTTTCTATTCAAGTTATGATTTCTGTTTCATTGATCATGTCTGAGTAGTTTTCTAGTTAGGTTTAGGGTTTTTCAAAGGTGATTATGAATTGTTAGGTTGAATTAAATTGTTAGGATAAAATCATTAGAGTTCTTCATCTGGATTTGTGTTTAATGCTTATTCTAGCTTCGCGACCTAGAATCTGATCTTAGGTAAATTAATAGATGCGAGAGTATTATTAATAGCCTGAACTAATGTTAGATGAACAAAATATCTTTTCGCAAAGAGATTTGGTTTAAGATTTTGTGAACAATTGAACCTGATATTAATGCTTGTCTGAATTGTTTGAATTCGCAAAGAGATTTGGAATTCTAGGGTTTAGACATGGATAATCTTCGCAGCGAGAGTTGGTTGATTTTACATTAGTGTTTCAAGTTTAAGAACAGGGCTTAATAATTCCTAACATTCGCCTAGACCTAGAATTTAGACCACCTGAGAATTTCCCTGAACCTAGCGTTTCGTCTCCTGAACTTACACCGTTTTTAATTGCTTTCTGTCTTTACTTTTATTATTCTTCCTAGCTTAATTCGAATTTAGAAAACTGCTGTGTGACTATCCCTTCTCTGTGGATTCGATCCCTAAGTACTACAACTGATCTCTTAATTTGAGAGAGTTGCTTAGGGTAAATTTGACAATGAGAATATCCTTGCTTGATCCCAAAAGGATTAGCTGTCATCTCAAAAGTGGTCCCTCACAAAAATACAAAAAGCAAAAAGCATAAAGGAAGAAACAAGAGGATAAGGCGGCGCCTGGCGTCAGAGATCGAGCTCGGTAGTCGATCTCTCGGGTCGATCTGGAGTTGGTCGAGTAACTTGGTCGATCTCCCCACTCGATCTCCTTGCCGTCCATGCGAACGTTCGCCTCAGTCGATCTTCCTACTCGATCTCCCGACTGATCTGGTCATCTACTCGATCGTCTACTCGATCTCGTCTAGATCGAGTCCTTTGGTCCGATCTGCTCCTCGATCTCAGCTCCATTCTCCTTGTGCGAGTCCTTCTTGGTGCTTCCACGAACTCCTGAGCCATGCTCTCGAACATTCCTCAAACTCCAGCATAGATTCCAAAGCTCCAAGTACCAAACAACCTGAAAGTATGCAAATATGCATGAAACTATGCAAATGCTAATGCAAGGAGTTCTAGGACCTAAAATGTTGTAAATGATGCAAACTAAGCAATAATGCAGGATTTATAGATGAAAAACTATCCTAAATGCAAGCTAAATATGCGAAATATAAGAGTATATCAACTCCCCCAAACTTGCTTTTTTGCTTGTCCTCAAGCAAACAAAGACTAATAAGGGAGAGAGGTTTGAAAGTGGGAGCTCAACATCCAAGATTGTAGACAATAATAATCAACTCAACATCCTAGTTCTTAGTTCTAAAGTGCAGGTGAATCATTCTACTCAGTAAGAGTTAGCCATGCCCATTTCAACATTCATTTGCACTAAGATTTCAATCAAAACAAGCCTCCCTATCAAACCAACTCTTTAACATTCATTAAGCTTGTAACAGTGAATCATGACATTGCAAGGAAAGTAAATTCATTTGGTTTAAGGGACTGGGCTTTGAGATAAGAATGATCTCAATTCATCCGGTTTTGCATTTAAGTAAGGGTAACACTCAAGAAAGATTGAACCATATGCATAATGCTAAAGGTAAGAAACTAGTGATGCATACAAGCATAGATTTTCATCTACCCAAAATGCTATCAATGATCCTATACCCCTCTCATTTATCTTTTTGCTCACTCAACCCTCTAGAATCTACCCTTTCCCAAGGCTTTTCATGCCTTGCTAAACCCTTTTGAATTGCAAATACATTTCTTTCTTTTAAAGCACTAAAAGGAACTTTTTCAACTTAAGCGAATGGAGTAGTCTTCAAAACAACTTAGCTCTCTCTTTTTTTTTCTCTAGGCAGCCTTATATTATTTTTTTTTCTTTGGCCTTTTGGCTCTTTTGATTTCTTAAGACCACCTAGCAACAATTTTTTTTCTTTTCTGTTTTTCTTAGAGCTACTCTTCTTTTACAAACCAAGACTCTCCATTTCAAACCATGTTTTCCCCTTATTCTCGTCAAACCCTTCATCCAATTCTTTCTTTACAAAATTTTTCCACAATCAACAAGTATAACCACGGCCAATCAAACCCCCAAATCCTAAGACTAAAGCTAGCCTCAAAATGCAAGGCTAGAATCTACATGAAAACCTATACTTGTCGTCCCAAACCTAACACTTTATGCTAGGTTCAATCGAAATAAGGCCTCACAAGAAATCACACAAGAACAATTGGCTTCAAAGGAGGTAAGGTTTGGTAGGGGTTCTACTTGAGCTAGCAAGAGGGTGGCAAAGTGAGTAAGAAAGCTCAAGTATTTTAATCCATGAATTTACTTCCAATGCAAGCATGATAATTAAAAATTCAAATTTGGTTTAAGTGATTAGAGTTGGCTTATCAATTTCAAGACCTATTTCAACCAAAAACTAGTGACAAAAGAGGCGGTCCAAGCATGGTTCTTCCTTACTTTCAATTCTATTCACAAGCATCAAACAATTAAGAACTAGGGTGTTGAATTGATTACAAAAGTCTAACAATCTACAAGGATTTTGCTCATCATTGCTCCCTATGCATATGCAAACATCCTAAATGATAAAATTCTAGACTCAATCCTAAAATGTAAATGCAAACTACATGAATTTTTTTTTTTGAAAATTTTTCAAATTTTTCTGATTTTTTTTTATGCACTTAGATGAGACTCAAGGATGCAAACACAAAATAAGATCCAAATAAAAACATGTTAAAGCACAAATACTCTCCCCCAAACTTGAATGACAACGTCTCGGTGTCACACAAGTTCAAGAAAAAGCAAACACACAATGCAAAAGATTAAACTAAAAATGCGTGGTATATACAAGGGTTGGTGTTTAGGTACCTCGGAGCTAGGCATGACCGGAGCTTGAGGTTGCTCCGATCCTCCTGCTCTTTCTTGGAGTGTCTTGAAGTATTCCCTTGTCCTTGCTTCCTGATGGACGTTCCTGGAGTGAGAGGCGCCTAGCTTGATCACTTCCTTGTGGCTCACAGATCGTTATGCCACCAGTTGAGTATCTTGGCAATGTCTCGCCTACTTCCTCAGCCTCGTCACTCAACTCCATCTCTGATGAGCTCTCCTTCTTAAGGGTTTTGATCTTCTGGACCAGCTTCTTAATCATCTTCCCTTGCCACTTATTCAGCTTGCGCTGTATCTCTACAACTGAGGCAAGGAACTTCTCTGCTTTGGTGCGCGGCTCATAGTCTAGCTTGGGGAGCTCGTAACCTGTTGGCATTTCGTCTTCTGAGGCAGGGGACTCTGATGATGGATGGGTGACAGGAGGTGGAGCTGCTATTCCTGCCAGTGGTGCATAGCATTCTTCGTTGGTTGGTAGGAACTCGATGTTGCCGATGCAATTTAGTTGCGTTTCCCTCGGGTTTGGCAAGACGCAGATCTTCTTCTCATTCTTTTCGTTTTTGAACAGGTAGGCATAGAAGCCTGGAGCTGGTGGAGGTCCAAGAGAGTCGGTGTTCACCATGTAGACCTGGTCCATGTATGCACGTTCCGCGCAAGGCTGAAATTCCGTGAGAGGTACTCTGGCTTGAACGAACAGCGGTGTGAGAAAGCCCCCGATGAAAGATGTCTTTGCCTTGCACCGTATTGCCCAGGCCTTGTATCTGACCAAGGAGGAGGCCAGGATGCACCCGTAGTTCACGTCGTCTCCAAGCTCATCTTCCATCGGATTCTCGTTCTCCTCCCCATCGCATAAGATCTTCTTAATGCCTTGAAAAACGAAACACAGCTCATTTCTTGTCACTGTGGATGATGTCGTTCTTCCACTGAAGGTGTTGGCCAGAAGCTTGATGGTGTACCTTAGCAAGGGACTTTGCACTTTCCCTATCTTCGCCGTATTGGACTTGTAATCCCCATCGCTTATCAAATCCCAAAGAGCGTTCGCGGATTTGAAGCTCGGGAACTCCACAAGTGATGCTTCAGCGTCGAGACCATAGGCTTGGCAAAGCTCAGGGATGGATAGGTGGTAGGCTTGCTTCCTTATCTTGAAAGTGAGATGCCCTTCGGATGGGGTTGGTGCTCCCGGATCTTCATATGCGAAGTCCAAGGTGGAGAGGAAATGGAGTGTAGCTTCGGAGTAAACCGGGCAGTCCATCCTTGATAAGCAAACAAGGCCAATGTCCTTAAGAAACTTTCTAAATCCTTCTAGCAGACCCATCCTTTGTAAAAGATCCCTGCTTGCAAACTTGGTTGGCTCAAAACGCAATCTTTCCAACCTCTTTCTTGTTTTCTTTTCCTCCTTGGTCCACTTGGCTGTTGGTTCCACCACTTGTTGTGCTTCCTCAAGAGTTGCTGATTCTCTTCCTCTCTTTCCTCTGTTTGCCATAGCGCCTGAAATTCAGATTCTCAAAAGGGAGAGTGAGTATGGGCGGCGATTGGAAGAAAGAGATATAGGAAGACAAAAGAGAAAATTCCTCAAATATAAGCCCTAGATTTTCTTGAATTGTTTTTAATATGAAGATAATTTGAGAAAGGGGAGATTTTTAGATAAGATCAAATCAAGGAAGTTTTCCTAATGTCTAATTATTTCTAAAAATTCCCAAATCTCTAGCAAATATCATTAAATCAATTCAAAGGAAGACATTTTTGAAAATAGAATTTGAAATTCAAAAATTCGAAAATACCTTGAAATGGGACGAAAATAAGTGCTCTTGTCTCTTAAAAATCAAAACCTACACTCTCTCTCTCTATTTTCGAAAAAATGAAGGTTGCAAGTATGTAATGGAGAGTGTGGATGAGGGGTTTTATAAGGAAAAATCTTTTGGACTCATGCAACAAGTGGATTTTGAAATTTGCGGTCAAGGCACAGTTCCCCATGTCAAAGAGGACCAGCCTTGACCAAATTTCAAATTTAAAAACGAGAGGGAAGAAGAAAGAAGGGGGAAAATTTGAATTTACCTCGGCATGAGATCGAGTCAGAATGGTCGATCTGGACCTCGATCTCATGCCCGATTTGTCGGAGATCGAGCGATACTCTCGATCTTGTGGTCGATTCGGCGAAGATCGAGTGACGTGCTCGATCTGTCGGTCATTGCTAACCCGAAGATCGAGTGGCCCTAGTCGATTCGCCCTTCGATCTTGTATGCGTGTTAATGCATGGGCGTGTCATCCTCTCTGAATCGACCAGGTTACTCGATCTTCGACTCTATCTTGTATTGATCGTGTCGGTGCTAATCGATTTATCACTCGATCTTCTGCCTAAGCTTCTCCATTCTTAGCCTTTTTAAATCCCAATGGCGATATTCATGTACCCTATCTCCTTGCTCCTGAAAAACTAAACTTAAAAGCATAAAATTCTAACAGAATTAAATCAAAAATATGTACAATGATAGTCATGGGAATGCCTCCCAAGTGCGCTTGTTTATCGTCGTTTAGCTCGACTTTACTTGGTTAGGCAATAGGCGGATCTTGGAGTAGCAGTTTGGTGCTCTCCTTGCTGCATTGACTTGCCTTGTATTGCTTGACCCTATGCCCGTTTACGGTGAATCTCTCTCCGCCTGTGCCTATCAAAGTGACTGCCCCATATGGCAACACTTCCTTTATCTCGAACGGACCACACCACCTAGATTTTAGCTTCCCGGGGAACAGTTTTAGCCTTGATTTTTAGAGTAGCACCAGACTTCCTGCTTTCAGCTCCTTAAGCACCAGTTTCTTGTCATGAAAGGCTTTAGTCCTTTCCTTGTAAATCTTGGCACTTTCATACGCATCCATCCGCAACTCATCCATCTCGTTGAGTTGCACAAGTCTTTTTTCTTGGGCTGTCTTTAGACCGAAGTTTAACTGCTTCACAGCCCAAAGAGCTCTGTGCTCTAACTCCACAGGGAGATGGCAACTCTTGCCATAAATTAGGTTGAAAGGAGTTGTTCCAATGGGAGTCTTGTAGGCGGTTCTATAAGCCCAAATAGCTTCATCAAGCTTACTCGCCCAATCCTTCCTAGTTACACCCGCTGTCTTCTCTAGGATAGTCTTGATTTGTCGGTTTGAAACCTCTACTTGCCCACTTGTTTGAGGGTGATATGGTGTGGCCACTTTGTGTCTAACTCCATGCTTCCTCAAAAGATTTTCAAACACCTTATTGATAAAGTGGCTTCCACCATCACTTATCACTACCCTTGGAACTCCAAATCTAGGAAAGATTATTGTCTTGAAAAGCTTGATCACTACCTTGACATCATTTGTAGGACTTGTTATAGCTTCTACCCACTTGGAAACATAGTTCACAGCCACCAAGATATATTTGTTTCCATAGGAAGAAGGGAAAGGTCCCATGAAGTCAATTCCCCAAGCGTCAAAGACTTCTACTTCGAAGATGGGCACTTGTGGCATCTCATTTCTCTTGGTAATATTTCCGGCTCTTTGGCAAGATTCACATGATTTTGTGAACTCGTGTGCGTCCTTGAAAAGTGTGGGCCACCAAAACCCAGCTTGTAAAACCTTTGTGGCTGTCTTGAAAGATGCAAAATGCCCTCCAACTGTCATACCGTGGCAATGGAGTAGGATGTCTCTAGCTTCTTCTCTTGTGACACATCTTCGGTATAGGTTGTCATTGCATCTCTTGTATAGATAAGAGTCGTCCCAAAAGTAGTGGGATACGTCTCTTATGAATTTCTTCTTATGGTAGTTGTCCAAGTGTGTAGGCTCTTCCCCACATACCAAGAAGTTAACGATATCCGCATACCATGGAAGCTCTTCCTTCAAACTAAAAACTTCCTCAAACTTCTCCTCTAGCCTTGCACAAACCTTGGTGTTAACCACCATAAGCTGCTCCTCAGGTAGTGTATCATCCATGGGCAAGACATTATCAATCCTCATCCTTGACAAATGATCCGCTACACCGTTTTCTATGCCTTTCTTGTCCTTAATCTCCATGTCAAACTCTTGCAAGAGAAGTATCCATCTTAGGAGTCTCGGTTTGGTATCCTTCTTGGAGTATATGTACCTCAACGCTGCATGGTCTGTATACACGATCATCTTAGAACCCACCAAATAGGATCTAAACTTCTCAAAAGCAAATACCACGACTAGAAGCTCCTTCTCGGTGGTTGCATACTTTACTTGCGTGTCATCCAAGGTACGGCTTGCATAGTAGATGACATGCAAATTCTTGTCTCTCCTCTGCCCTAACACAGCGCCCACAGCATAGTCACTTGCATCGCACATGATCTCAAAGGGTAGCTCCCAATCCGGAGCTTGCACTATAGGTGCGGTGACCAAAGCTTCCTTGATGGTCTTAAAGGCTTGTAGACAGTCTTCATCAAAGACGAACTCGGTCTCCTTGCATAACAGTCTTGTAAGTGGGCGTGCTATCTTTGAGAAATCCTTGATAAATCGCCTATAGAAGCCAGCGTGCCCCAAGAAACTTCTAATTCCCTTCACGTTTACCGGAGGTTCCAAGCTAACTATGACCTCAATCTTGGCTCTATCAACCTCAATACCCTTCTCTGATATCTTGTGACCTAGGACAATCCCCTCTCTGACCATGAAGTGGCATTTCTCCCAATTGAGCATGAGGTTGGTCTCCTCACACCTCTTGAGTACCCTGCAAAGATTAGACAAACAAACACCGAAGGAAGAGCCATACACGGAGAAATCATCCATGAAGACCTCAACCATCTCTTCAATAAGGTCAGAAAATATAGACATCATACACCTTTGAAAAGTTGCTGGTGCATTACATAACCCAAATGGCATCCTTCGATATGCAAAGGTACCATAGGGGCATGTGAATGTGGTTTTCTCTTGGTCATTAGGGTGAATTGTGATTTGGAAGAAACCACTATAGCCATCAAGAAAACAATAGTATGGGTGATTAGCTAGTCTTTCCAACATTTGGTCAATAAAAGGTAGAGGGAAGTGGTCTTTCCTAGTGGCTTTGTTAAGCTTTCGGTAATCAATACACATTCTATGACCCGTGATGATCCTAGATGGTATCAATTCATCATTTTCGTTTTTTACAACCGTGATTCCACCCTTTTTTGGCACCACATGAACAGGGGAAATCCATATGCTATCGCTTATAGGATATATCACATTAACTTCTAAAAGTTTTAGGATTTCTTTCTTAACAACATCTTTCAAATTCGGGTTCAAACGTCTTTGATGTTCAATTTATGAGGTGTTTTCATCATCCAAATGAATCCTGTGAGTGCAAAGCATATGAGATAGGCCCTTGATGTCCCCTAGGGAGTATCCAATGGCTCTCATATACTTTCTCAACTCCTTAAGGAGTGAGTTCAACTCATCATCACTCAGGTTTTCGTTAACGATTACCGGGTAAGTTTCATTGGGTCCTAAGAAAGCGTACCTTAGCCCACTTGGTAGCTGCTTGAGGTCCACATTTGGGACTACCAGCTCGCTCCAGTCGTCCTCTAGGCTTGCTTTAAGGTTGCTGCCCTCAGATGCTTCCCTTGAACCCGAATCATGCACCTTTAAACTACCCTCTTCACCCATTTGTACCGCAGAGATCGTTTCGATATGTCGATCTCCCTGTTGATCTTGCCTGGATCGAGCGCCCGTATCAATTCTTCCCTCGATCTTTCCTTGAGATTGAATCAGATAGTCGATTTCCCGATCGATCTCTAGGTACTCGGCCTTATCTTCGTTCGCAATCTTGCGAGAATCAAGCAAGCGAGCATATTCTCGAGTTTGTTCACTTAGGTAGCCATACTCCCCACACTCCTTAGTCAGGGCTAGCTGTAAATGATCCTCTTGCTCCAACTCTTCAAGCAATTCATCGGCCAATGCATCCAAAGTTTCTATGTAGAAGAGTTGTCCATCAATGGTCGGTTTCTTCAAGATCTTATTGATGTCAAAGTTCAGCTTGATGTCCTTTCCCAAATGCAGAGATATCTTGCCCCTTTTCACATCTATGACTGCTCCAGCAGTAGCTAGGAACGGCCTGCCAAGGATTAGAGGGTCCTTGGGCTCTTCATCCATCTCCAACACCACAAAGTCGGTTGGGACAATCACGTTGCTGATGTTTACGTGTAGATCTTCAAGCATACCAACTGGAAGTCTCACACTTCTGTCGGCTAATATAAGGGATATCCTGCATTCCCTGAACTTGGTAAAGCCCAGCTTTTTGGCAATGGAGTGTGGCATAAGATTGATACTCGCTCCAAGATCGCACAAACACTTATCAAACTTCAAGGGGCCTAGAGCGCAGG